>JAOVVB010000030.1:2803966-2830804 GCA_028570985.1 Heterobranchus longifilis
TCACTCTCACACACACACACACACACACACACACACACACACACACACACACACACACACACACACCACACATACTCTTTCCTCCGGCGGCTGTCATGTTCTCGTAAGCTTTACCAGCATGTCTTGAATGACAACTGTAAACAAGCTATATCCCAGAGAGCAACCCGTACAAATAAAATACAGTCAGGAGATCGTTCGTTCATCTGCCTTTTAAAAGCACAGTATCGGTGTGTGATGAGGACGGAAGGAGAAAAGATTCCCACAGCCCCGACATGTGCATATATCACCTTTAACAAGATTACATTCCTTTCCCAGCACTGAGGTGGAAAAGAATAAGGAAAGAGCAGGGGGTGGACGGCGTAAAAACAGCTCATTGTCATCCCGCTTAATACACGCACACACACACACAAAAGCAAATACAGAGCTCTTGTTCAAAGAGGAGTGCATGACAAAATCAGTCGTGTCAAATTCACCCCTGCAGTATACATTACACAAAAGTGTAACTGCACTTTGCACACTTGTTTAACACCATTATATTTGTGAGGTGGCCTGCAAAAAAGGGGAAAAAAACTTCACATGGTTTTACCCTTTATATAGTTCTATAGTAAATAATAATTTCCAGGTGTTATTTATTTATTTTAAGTTAAAATAATGAAATCGTCTCATCATCTGAGGTAAAAAAATAAAATAAAATAAATAATAATAATAAAAATCACACCTGGCATTTAAACATGAGCCTCAATGCCTGTAATCCTCTGTTGACTGCTGAGTCATTTTACTGTAATAATTTAATCCACTGTCGTACATAATATGTAAATGTGAGTCCAAATTAGACATTGTCCAAACTTGATCAAACTGTGAGTAATACACACACATACTGTATGTTATTGGGAGCAGGTAAGTAGTAGATTAGTACTGTATGTTATTGAGAAAGTTAAGCAGTACATAAGTTGTTAGTCTTTCGATTTCTCTCGTCAAGGTGTTGCCACAGCAGACCATCCGATCCACACACAACATGGTTCCTGATGCAACCCTCCCATTTATTCAGGCTTGTAACCAGAACTTTACTCAGTGGTTGGGGTTTGGGCATCGGGTGGGAACTGAACCCAGGCTTTCTGCATGGCAGGCGAGAAAACTACCACTGAGCCACCAACGCTATATTACTGGAAGTTACATACTGTATGTTACTGGGAATAGTTAAAAACACACATATATTGTATGTTCTTGGGAATAGTTAAAGAGATAAGTCCTGTATATTATTGGTATTTTTTATATTTGTGATATATATATATTTTTTTTTATTAAAAAAAAATATATATATATATTTAATTTTTTTTCTTTAACAGTGAGCATATTTTGTATGTTTTTCTTCAAAATTAAACCATCAAGACACCTCTCTTTGATCATACCTTTCAGGCCAAAAGAGATGGTCTGGGTTCAGGTTCGGCTTTTATTGTTTTAGAAAAGAAATGATGACATTTTAATTTATCTAGAAAATCACATTTGTCCAAAATTTTAACATGATTCCATCATTTCTGGTCCATGCTTTTCCATCTCAGTTGTGGTTTGACCTCAAAGCTAACTGCATAGAGGTTTGTTCATCTCAATACAATAACAACTTTTATTTAAAAACCATAACCTACACAACCTACAATGTTATGGTTTCTTGAGGCCTGTACTGTAAAGTTTGGATGGTAATCATACTCGTTACACAAACTAGAGTAAACAGAAGGATAATATTTACTCACTGTCCCACTGTTTTACGTCGTGTTGAAATAAAGCATATTGTAAATAAAGCCTGTTTTACTGCTCATATATATTTGTTGTAGGAAGTGAGTTAAAGCCTACTGGTACACAAGCTATCCATTTTAATACATTTTTGCAAATCTTCATGACTATAAATCTTATTTTTATACATATGTGATTTTAAACATATTTTGTTCCTCAGTACCACTTACTGTAGCTGTCGTGTTTTTTAATCTTGAAACTGGACACTGAGAGTTTCCCCAGCAATAAAATTATACAACAGTTAAGTCCAGTCCACTAATTACACTGGATGATTTAAGTGAGAATTTAGCTCCAGGTAAACTGTTACTACAGTAGAGTTAGCAGACAGGACGAATGATTAATTTTTCAGAAACTGACCTCAAACATAAAAACTGTCATAAAAATGAAAAGAAGTCCAAAGTCACTTTAACTAACATACATTTAACAGGAATTTACAAATCACTGCAAGCTAGCTAGCAACCTATCTTACCGGGCAACTAGCAAGCTAGCTGAATTAGCAAGTGTGGCTTCTTTGGGGTCTATTTCTGCCCTTAAAAAAAATAAAAATAAAATGTGATCAAATTGTGTTGGAAAAGTCAAATACTTAAATTTCTATTTGTAAAACTAGTGATATCACATTTGTATTTAAGCTTTTGTACTGAAAGTCATGACTTTGATTAGCTACAAAACTCAGTATGACTGCACTATTGCTTGTGCGATATTGCTCACAGCTAAAATTTTATAAAAAATATTTAAATCTAGTTATTACAAACTATAGAACTGAAACTCTGATGGGTTTCTATGTGATACTTTAATAAAAGTCTATTATTTTAGTGGAATTTACTCACTTTTATAACCTAACAGAAATCTAAAAAATATTTTTTTATTGTGAGTTATGTGCAGTAATTCACAATAAAGTGTGCATGTAATATTTTCTAAACTACAGATAAGGTCTTAAACCTTAAACCCATCAAACCATCCAAACCTTACATATACTGTATTTAAACAAAAAGAGAAATAAGCAGGTTGTAGCAATGATACCTGTAAAGCAAGTTGTAAAGTCAGGGTCACAAGCATACCTTAGCTATCGTATAAGACAAACAATATATATCAATATAAGAACATCTGCCAAGAAATAACATGACATTAAATAGCTACTTATATCTTGTAAACAACAACAACAACAAAAAATACCAACAAATCCTCTTGTTTTAGATGTGCTGACAGTCCTAATATTGTAATATAGTGAATGCTATGAATATAAAGTCATTGTACTTAACATGGAAAGTTGGCCTATCCAAGATGACAGCGTGTTTGGCTCGGCCCAATGACGTGCTTACATTTTCACAGTAGTGAAGAAAACAGAGGGAATCGGAAGCGGTACAGTTCGTTTGTTAGATGTCACATTCCATACAGTGCTAATTGCAGGTTACAGTTGAGCTAAAATGATGACAGGGCTGATTCTGGATCAGTATCTTTACTCTGTATACAGTGTTAAACGCCTGTGTATGTTTAACATTTAACTTTGGTGATATTTGCGGCAGTGCCCTTCACTTAGAATGACAGAAACTGGCACAGTGGAGGATGAGAAGAAAACTGGGTAGCTTGATTACAGAGGAGAAAAGGAACGTATGTGGTTTGGAAGTGTAAACAGCGGTGTGGGTACAGTGTTTAGCCCAAGTGTCATAGTGGTTTGTGGCAGCTTGTGTGGTCTCTTCTCCCCAGTGCAGGGAAGGAGGTGGAACTCCAGAGCGAACACACACACACACACACACACACACACACACACACCACTTGTGAGATTTTTTGCTCTCACTCTCTCTCACTGGCAGAAGAAATGGAGAGGAAGACCGCTTCAGTAAATTGGCGTCTTTGATGCGGCCGTGTGGCTCTGCCAAATCCCTCTTTTGTTTCGGCGCAGACAGCTCAGGCTGCCTCGAGTCTCTTCTTGGGCCTGTCGCTCCTTTCTCTACTGTGTGCCTGCTTTCACGAGCCCTTCAGGTCACAGCCTGTAAAACAGACCAAGAAAGAAATGACTGAAAAAAGAGAAAAGGCTAAGACCGAGTGAAAGATTTAGCAAGAAATGTGTCATCATATTGAAACACACACTCTCCAAAAGTCTGCCTTGGTCTTAGCGACTTTTTCCAGAAACAACATAACTCAGGGTGTTTGGCAGATATCAGTCGCCAGGTAATTGATCTGGATGTCAGGCGCATCCAAAATAAGCACATGGTATTCATCAATCGTTGGCTGAATTGAAGACCGGAGAGAATAAACCCAAGCCAGGGAAGCCAAGTCTTCTAAACTGATTGGAAATGGTAGTAAATATAAAATGGTAGTAAATATAAAATGATAAGGGCAATGAAATGTGCCAAACGAAACATTTCAAACTTCTGCTTTCCTTATGAGAATATAATTTATCCCTACGATTGGAGGATAAATCTTTATCAAAATCTGTTCCCCAGTGCAAGGTATATTATAAAGATTTTTAGGTCCTGTTCTTCACTTGTTTCATGCCACATATGAGCTATGGGTTTGGCCCAACCATGGATTGTTTCAGACCAACTGTCTGAGTAGAAAATACCTCTGGATTATATTCCTTTCAGCAAGAAACAAGTTTCCCAAAGATGCATCCAGTGTTCTGTTTTATAACAGAAACAAATTACGCGCAGACGTTTACTTCCTCCAAAGCTGTTAGCGCCCCACCTATGGGCTCATTTAACCACAATGACCTTGTCTATAAGCTGAGAATAGGATTTAAATAGAAAGGATTTTTCTTTATAGTTTTTTTTGTTTGATTGAAAGCATCCAGCTGTCAGGACTGTGATTACCACCATCAAACTGCATTCATTGTTATTATCAGGCCTAGTTCCTTTTGTTTTGCTCTGTTCTTTTCCTAATTTGTTTGAAGTAACTCTAAACTGAGCAGGAGATCAGGTGCACCCTGGACACCCGTTTCCCACAGTTTGGAGCGGCTGGCAAGGACCAGATATTTGACACTAATCAGTCATTAATAGAGCAAGGCTTCTCCTGTCAGAGCCAAAGACACGAATCTCAGGACAGCTGCTGGTATGTCCGAGGGACATGATCCAAAAACTAAGAACAGAGCCTATTGTGATTTTCCTGGTTTCCACAAATCATGATAGCTTTAAAATGTTGTAAGAAAAATGGCACGGATGCAAACTGAGAATGTTAACCCAGAGGATAAACAGAAAGATGACTTGCCAGTTAGAGAAAGACACAAACGTGAACTTTAGCCCTATTCTGATGGTATTACAAAGCTGCAATTAACAAACAAGTTTCCAGCAGTTTCTCTTTTGGGAAGACTGGGAAGTTTGAAGTCACATGTTCTCAGCTATTGGTTCATTTAAACACTACAATTAGTTTAGTTAAGGCTTTATTTGTCACATGTACATTACTGTACAGTGAAATTCTTTCTTTGCATATCCCAGCGTAACTGGGGTTAGAGTGCAGGTCAGCCATGATACAGCGCCCCTGGAGCAGAAAGGGGTTAAGGGTCTTGCTCAAGGGCTCAACAGCTGGGGCTCAAACCACCGATCTTCTGATCAGTAACTCAGTGCCTTAGCACACTGAGCCACCACTGACCCTAAACAGTAGCATAGTGCTGTGGAGTCTTCAATCTGACTGCTTAGAAAGAGTTGATTAATTTTCTCTATAGCCATTTCAGCTGTTTATAGCTACTATCACAAAATACATAATTGGAATTAACCAGATGTCGATAGCAATAGGTCCAATGGCCAAAATGTTAAAGTGCGTGAATATAAGTTTCATTAGGATCAACTAACAACTGATTATTAAGATGATGAGAGCAAGTGAAGAATAAAAACTGGACTCCTGCATTACTTTTCTGTACCTACTGTTCATAATTTCCATCTGCTTTCACTTAACCCTGGTTTGATAGAAAAACTTGTGAGCTGATGGTGGGAGTTTAGGATCCTGGCATTTGATTTTACACAAAGCCTTACACAAGTGCTTATATGTGGACTTTGGCTTTAGCAGCGGAACCAGACTCGGGCGCGTTTTATCCAGCACCTGTCGGGACTCGTATCTCACAGTGAGCTCTAAAGTGGAGCGCACACAGCTGTGGGATCAGCCTGGAAGATCTGCATCAGCCACAACGAAGAGATCACAATGCACCAGGCCTCAGAGTTCCCAGCATGCAGTTTGTCAGTCAGAACGCATCGGTGACCTAATGCTTCATGATTCTGTGAGTACTTTGTCTGAGTTATGGCTTCGCAGACATATCGTGTTCTGACCTTGACATGGCTGGAGGCATTTCCTTTCAGACAATGGTGTTAAAATAAACAGAGAATCAAAAGTTCTGTTGTGATGATCAACAACCATCTGACAGCATCAACAGCTCCTACATTTAGAAAAAGTTTTTTAAAGAAAACACACACATAAACATATATACTTTCCCATTTGTATAATAGCACTCCCGGAGGACTGGAAGCCTAGCTGCTCTTGTAAACATGTGGGGTTAAAAGCCAACTTAAGGCAGGCCAGCATTTTTTTTCTCATGTTATGAATGGAAAAAATGTGTGGCCCTCAGCTCCTCTCCCCTCTGTGCTCCAGCCTCTTGAGATAGGGACGTAAAAGGGCCTGATTGGTCTGCAGAGCTACGGCTGGGTGAAAGACCAGTTATGAAAAAAAAAGTGTGGTCAAAATAAGCAGAGGGAGCTGGAGCAACACTTTCCCACAGTGGCGATGGAGACTGGTGTGACCGTTCCTCATGCCTGCAAACTACACGCTCCACCAGAGAACAGACCTAGAACATAAGGCTGAAGGATGCTCTCACTACTCTGTACATATGTGCATGCACCTATAATTGTTTTTACGAGTTCCTCAATATAATCTCCTTCTACATTAATTCACTTATCCTCAAGGTAGAATGTTTTCTCCATTCGCAGGAGCCACAATCAGACTAAAACTGGCCTCCAAGGAACTCCTTTAATGTCCTAAACGTAGAAATAGTTTGGCGTGAGGTCTATACTGTATGAGGACTATTCAGGGAATGTGTCCCTGTTGAGTTCTACATGGTGTTGGTGAATAGTTGTGTTTACAGTTCTTACACAGGAAAGACTGCAGTGGGCTCCAAGCCACCTCAGTCAGGATCGTCATTCACAGACATATGGCCTCTTTTAAAACGTTTGCACCATTCAAATGTTTTACTGTGGCTAAGAGTCTTGAATGCCTCTCGTACATCATTGACAGAATACAAAACACAAATTAATCATTGCTAACAAATATTTTTATAAGAAACATCAGTGCGGAAACCTGTCCAATCCACTAACCAGTCAATTAAAAAGCCTAGCTATACTTATAATAATCAATAATCAGTGAATTCTACCATCATTCTACATTTTTTCTAAATAGAATTATTCTGTGCAAATACTCAAATCTGATCTGAACTCCAAACATACAGAGTATTTGCCACAAACTGAATAAAAAAATTATCACCAGCATCATTTACATTTTTACATGACATTTTTGATCACATTGTTACATTTTTGATCACCACTCTTAAAATAACATTTTCCCATAACAGCATACCTACAGTATAACCATATGACACGAGCACCATATTATAAACACTCATTCTTTGTTAAATAAATTAGTTTGTAATTAATTTATTTCATTAGGCTTTTACTAGAATTACTAAATAGCTGCTGTTGAAGAAAAAATCACCACTTTCTCACCAATCAGATTCAAGAATTCAACAGCACTGTAGTATAATAATAGTAATAATAATAATAATAATAATAATAATAATATGTACACTTTTTTCAATTTTTTTTAAACATTGTATAATTGGCCAGTTTTTTGCATGTGTTTATATTAGAACAGAATTTCTGCCACCATCAGTGTTAATGCAATAAGATTTTTCCTGGAAGCTCTGAACAGAATATTACGGAGAAAACCAGGGCATTGGGTTTACAACAAAGTTTTAACCCATTGCAGCCACCTGTTACTTGCCAACATGCATGAAAATGGACTTGGCTCTGAATTGGTGTCCTCTCTGCCATCCCAAAATCTCCCTGAAATCTCTCCATCACTTTATTTTCCATGAACTGTTCCATTAAACTTCTTCTGCCTTTCCGTCACGGCTATCACGTGTCCGCTGGCGATTGTGAATTTGTCTTTGCCATGCGTCCGGCGCTTTTAAGTGGTCGCCGCTGCAGCCGCAGAGGTCCTGACCCCTCTCTGTGCTGTGCAGTCGAGCGGCTGACGTCTTTGAAGAGGATTTACTGCGAATTAACACGCAGATTTGATACTGGACTGATCAGGCATGATCTTTTGGAAGACAGTGCTGGAGAACCAGCGTCGTTGCATGTCTTGGATGGAAGCTTTCATTTCAGTTCACATGTGGTCTCTCATGAAGGATCTGTTACAACATCTGGACATTTCATGAACTTCTTCCATCAATTTCTAGATTTATACAATGACTGAAATTTGTCCGCTTCCAACTTTTCTTCCACCTGTTGTAGATTTCCTGCTTTTTAATTTTTTGTCACTGAGGACACATGATGCCCTGTTGAATCCAATTATGAACATTCCAGAGTGCAAAGCAGTGTTTTTTTCCCGTCGTCCGCTATCAGTGTTTGGTAAAATAACGTAAAAAACAATGGTCTGGTATGCCTTATCTAATTAGTTTTGGGCAGCAGCTGCTGTGCCGTCTCAAACCGATGGAGCTTGTACATCCAGCTGGTCGGGGTTTCTGGGAAGTTCAGAAAGAGTGACTCATAACATACTCATGAACTTGCACAAACTGTTCTGAAGAGCGATACACACTTTTAACACTCTGGTAAAACAGCTAACAAGAATATTATTAGAGCATTCACTATGTATGGAGGAGGATCTATTAAAGTCATAATATGGTCATAAAAACAAACTGCAGTACTGCACAAAAGCCTTGGGCATCCCTCATTTCTTCACAGTCTGCTTTCAAAGGGCCAGACTTTTTCTTATTTTTTAATGTACACTTAAGCAATAGCTCTCCAGGCTGCTGAAGGACTTTGTTGGCTCTCACTGTGAGTCCAGTCCCTGTACCTGAGAAGTTTCAGAGGAATGTTTTTTGTTTGTTAAGCCACACAGTGACTATGAATCATTCATTTATTAAAAAACATCTAACTTAAGGCTTGAACCAGTGAAAAACAGGTGCAGATAATGGCAGATGATCAGGCCGGTGGTTACTATACTGCTGATGCTGAATGCCGAGTGGTTGGAACAGACGAGAGGGGAAATGAGGTTGCTGCTGAGGTTGTGACAGATAAAAAAGAAAGCTTATAGTGCATGTCTTGTGTGTAATGAATGTTGGACTATTTATTTTTTAGGTAAAATTTGGAGGAGTAAAAATTTGTTTAAGTAAAAGTTGGAGGAGAACATAAATAGTTAGACTAAACACATATTGTCTATAGCTAGTACAACTTGCAGAAAAAACACAATTAGTTAGAATGAAAGCGTTATGACTTCTACAACCATTCCGCTACTTGGTATTTGAGGAGCAATATTAAAAAACACATGACGTTAATCAAGTACAGCTTCATGGAGTTCAAAAACCTAAAAAATGAGCCGCTGTCTATCTGTATTTAAGAGTGCGTGTAAAATTTTGACCCACATCACTCATTTTGTCCCTTTAATGAGACTCCCATCTGTCTGTCACTGGGAGCAAGGATAAATAAAAGCTTTTAAAAGATTTAGAAAAATTTCTTAGCACTGTATCGTTCCGGAAACATCCCAAACACCGAAAATTATTACAAGGAAAACTAACAAAATAATGGATACTAGCAATGTTAGTCCTGTTCATTTACGTATCTCTTTCTCTTTTTATCTTCTGTTTTTCTGCCTTAATCATTAGTATTTTAAGCTTATGGAATTATATACTAGGCTGTGATCCAGTTCCAGCATGTGGTTCTTGATTTCCCACATTACAGACCCATAGCGTGGGCTGCCTCTTCCATTTCCCGGAGAGATTATCTCGACACGCTTGCATCTCTACACCGACGGATTGTATCAATCTAACATAAATAAGGACTCATGACTTTCTCCTAATCCATGCTTCTCTGCAAAGCTCAGCTCTTTCCCCACAATAAGTGAGAAATATACAGCTGGAACGCTTTTTCTGCACCGAACTCTTCCTCTGCTCCTTCCCACAGACGCCCCCCTCACCCCCAGCTCGATTACTTTGACTTCCCACATTTAAGACCGACTAAAAAAAGCATCCTTAAATTGCAACCAGAAGTTTCTCAACCCCCATTTTTCTCACTTATGAACCTAATGGGACCCTAAACAGTGGGAATCGGTACAACATCAGGCTTCCCCGCTCCTCCTCCTCCTCCTCTCTCCTCCCCAAGCTCTTCTTCTATGCTCAAATAATTCCCACTCACTTCAGATTTCACCTATTGTTACCTTTAATAACAGGCGAATACCAATGAGAAATGTGAGTGCTTGGTTTTAAGAGGCAAGACGATATATAGAAAAAAACTATGTAAAAAAAAAAAACATTTAAACCAGGAACTTCAGCCGAGTAAAAGGGGTCTGTTTAAGGGGTCAGACTCACTCTCCCATAGGACTGCACTGAGGGATTAGTGAATTCACTTCCTGTGGTAGCTCTGATTGGTGAGAACGCCAACGGCCTTGTGTTACAGCACAGCAAGCAGCAACTAAAGTCAAAGTTCCCAAACTCTGGAGTCTGCTGGTGGTCCGTGCCATGTCCATGAGAAGGCTTGTTACTTATTAAAACCATGTGTTCTCATCGCATAAACATCTTTATCAATCTATAAAGAGAATAATTGTGTTCAGGCGCATGAGAAACATCACCACATCAAATGTACTGTACATGTAAATGTCTACGTAAAAACGAGAAATCTTGGAGGAATTATAAAGTAATTTGGTAGCCATTTTAGGGTCAGGATGGATTTTGAACTTATCCTGGGAACACAGGAATACACCCTGATTGAGAAGACAAACACATGTTCAAACACTCATTCATCACTAAGAGCACAGCCAATCCACGTCCTGGTATGTTTTTTGGAGGTGTGAGGAAAAAAACAAGAGGAAACCCAAACAGATTTGGGAGCATGTAAAACTCCAAACATCACCCTAAGCTTACAGTATGAGCAAACCGGAAATCCTGGGGCAGTGAGGTATCCAAGAAAAAATCTGACATTTACAGAAAACGTTTAGATTTAAGAATTTTATGTGTCATATACATGGTATATCATATACAAGTACAGCAGAAGTGAAATGTGATTGCAACAACTCCAGGCTGTGCAGATAAAAAAATATAATAGAGATAAAAACACTATAATAAGAATAAATATGTACAAGAAGATATATTTTGTAATATATGTGCAAATATATTTTGTCATGGTGTAATAAAGTGACTGTGTGACTGTACAACTGTGTGCTAAATTGTGTCCAGGACAAGTCTTTAGAGGTATGGACTCCCATATACTTATCACCCTCTCCATCAGAGTCCTGTTGATCTTAAGTGGCATGTACTGAGAATCTTGCATTCCTTTCCACCACCTTGGTCTTTGAGACATTTAAGTCCAAGTTATTGACCTTACACCAAGAAGATAGTGCTGCTATCTCCTCCAGTTAAGCTGTCTCGTCATTTTTTATGGATCAGACCAACCACCACTGTGTCATCTGCGAATTTCACAATGTAGTTGGAGCTGTGTCACGGGTATAGAGAGAGAAGACATTGGGACTTAAAAACAACCTTGAGGTGATCCGATGTTCAGTTTGGTACTTTCTGAGAACTGATGTCTGATATTTACCACCTGTGGTCTGTTTATCAGAAAGCTCAGAATCCAGGAGCACAGTATGGTAATGAGACTTTTAGCTGCAGTAAACCATTTGAATGGTGCAGACGTTTTAAAGAGTGACGTGAATGACGATCACGGCCGAGGTGGCTTGGTGTCCACTTTAGTCATTCCACATGTGGAATGCCTGATCCTTCATAATCGACTAATAACTTGTCATCAACTTGTGAGATGAAGAGACGCATCTGTCTGTGAGAACTGTACATGCAATCATTTACCAACACCACTTGCACCATACTGGAACTCGAATGGGAGTTATTGCCACATCCACTGTGCAGTCCTGACCTTGCTCCAAGCCGTCTGCACATGTTTGGGTCATTAAAGGAATTCCTTGGAGGCCAGTGTTTTAAACATGAAGCAGGCAGTCCATTATTAGAGAAATTATATAAAGAAATAAAGGGAGTTTTTATTCTCATAACTATGTTCTGTTATTCTGTGCAATTAAAAGTCAAAGTTTGACCACTGTATTTTTTTTTTCATTTCTCTATTATCTGCTAGCACCAGTGAGAGCCTTATGGTAGTTATGGTAGCCTTATGCCATTTAAATTTTAATCTCCATTTTTAATTTTGAGTGTGATCATTATACTGTACTAGAGCGCATGCTTTTTCCCTAGGCAGAAAAGTTTAGAAAAGGTGTGAAGCAAAATGCCAACCCTGAGCAAACCACTTAGGGTTAATCAAAATCATGAATAATTGTACTGTACTTAATGTATTCAAAGACATTATCAGGTACAAGTTTAAATGTTTTTTCTTTGCCAGTGTGATATTTGTTAGTGAAACAGCATGGGATGGGATGGGAAGGTTTGATTCCATCCATCCATCCATCCTGGTGGCCTGGAACCTTTCTCAAGGAACGTATGGCACAAGGTGGTGTACACATAGATGGGATGCCAGCCTATTGCAGGACACTAGTACAAACACTTACATACCCAATTTGGAAGCACCAATTAGCTACTGTGTGGGAAATCAGAGTACCTGGAGGAAACCCAACAAGCATTGAGAGAACACGCATACTCCTCGTACACAGCTCAGAGGCGAAGTTTAACCATGAATTCTACAGGTGTGAGGTGACGGTGCTATGCATGTACAAAGGTATATATATTCCACAGCACTGTTGAATTCTTTGTTCTTTGAATTCTGAAGTCAGAAGGTTGTGCTTCATTTAGCAGCTTTGACAAATTACCGATGTATACTCTATAAACACACTACATTTCTATAGTAACACTCGGTTAATTTTCTACCATGGGAAAGTCCTCAGGATGAAGAACAGCTTTCTGGTTTCTCAGCAACATGATCATTACTATAATTATCATTTTTTATTTACTTAATTTCATGAGAGAGAGGAAAAAAGAGATAAGGCATCTGTTGTTTTAGCTGCTGTTTCATAACTAATATTTTTATTTTGGATGTTCAGCAGCATTGAATGTTACTATAAAAGTAGAAAATGTGCTGTTCTTTACCAAATTGCTTGCTTAAATTATAAGTACAGAAAAATAATAAACTTTGTGATGGTAACAGTAACACTGCATATGGATGCATCACATCACATCACTTAGTCATTGCTTGTTTTTTCTCAAACAGCGCCTCCTATTACAATATGTGTTTCATCCTCTTAAAATGCATGTCACAGGTATAGATTCCATGCTGTTGTGATTCAGGAGTGAATGAAAACATAGTCACAAAACAGTCACACGTTTTTACTTGGCCGTGCATAGAGAACTGCTCGGGTGAGACGGACTGATGTGCAGTTGCCGAATGCAGTCATGCACCAACAAGAGTCATGTTAAGATCTGAAAGTTAAAAATTGACAGACAGAATGTGTCCCATCATGCCTGCCGTTATTATATTTTTGTGTGTGTGTGCAGCATCTCCTCTTGCTGTGGAACCTGAGCTCTGTGAGACACTCAGAGCGACTTGTCCCTCACTCTCGAATCCCGCCAGTTTAGGGGAAAGTGCAGTCACCCGCCATCTGCTATGTTTCTCTGTAGGAGCTCTTAAGAGAGATAGGGGAGAGACTGGAGTAGCAACTGTTATCTCTTTTTTCGAGAACCATGCTACAGATCCCACATCATAGTGCGTGCCGGGATGCAGGCAGCTCATCTTTTTTGGGTTGTAAGAAGGTACTCAACAGAAGATAGGAATTCCAAAGAACAAAAAATAAAGTACAATTATCATTAGTATCCATGTCAGTCACACTTGGATAAGACATCCAGAAAGAATAACATGATTTTTTTTTTTGGCCCATGGTGACTTATTCATTTTATTCAGCCAGAGTAGCACATTCGTTGCAATAACACACACTACATCATGCTGATCTATGGCTCCACTCGCAAATCCCAGCCGTGTTTAATATAAACTAAACAAGACGGGATGTGGGATATTAGCCCTGTGGATTGAGAGTACTTTGATGTAGAACTAAAAATATGTATTTTATTTATTGCAGTATCAAAAGTGATGGAGCATGAACAGCATTCCTTTTTACTACTTAATGTCGCTCTCTGGGTTCAGGACTCCATGTCCATGTCACCATTTTGGCCTGAGATGAAGACAAGATTGTTTTTTTTTTAAATATGAAATGTGCCATGACTTTGACCACAGAACCATATGATTGCCTTCCAGCAGAGAACTAGTATAAGAGATAAAACTACACAATGCTGTGCTTTAAACAAGAGATCTGATATATTTTGCTTTCTCATAAAGACAATACACTACATACCTTGAAGGTGGGGAAATTTATTTTATTGGTTGACAAATACTATTTTTTAATCTAATCTAATCTCATCTCATCTCATCTCATCTAATCTAATCTAATATAGTATAATATAATATAATATAATATAATATAATATAATATAATATAATATAATATAATATAATATATAGTAATATAATATAATATAATATATAGTAATATAATTACTCCAATGACAGACACAACTACACTTGAGTGCATTGGCATTTCATTACACCATGCATTTTACCAGTTATCCAGAGTGACTTTTTATATACATCTTAGCAGTGGAATGTTTAGGGCCTACCTCAAGGGCCCAAGATTGTCAGCCTGGTGATATTGGGGTTTAAACCTGCGCCCTTCCAATCAGTAGTCCAGCATCTTAACTACAGTGCAAGGGTGCCAATAGTTTTAGAGCTGACTGTACTGAGTGTGGCTTCGGCCTTTGCTGTAACTTACTTACAAGCTCACTTTTTATCTTAATTTAGTGCACAGAAATTAAAGAACCAGCGTACAAAATATTGAAAATATAGACAAAACATATGTATGTCTTTATTACTTATAACAAAATATTGTAATATTTTATACGAGCTGAAATCACTTTTATTATTGTTATTGTTATTATTATTATTATTGCACTGTTTTAGCACAAAATTTTGACCTTTAATGTGGGTCACACTGCAAAGCAGCCCAATCCCTCCTCCTCAGAGAAAGGCTCACTAAGAAATCGGACCATTTTTTCCCTGTAAAATTCCTGTTTTTCCAATTCAGTCTAGGTGGCCATATTTCCCTTATTTTTCACGCATCCCAAGAAACTTAAATCAAAACATTCAGCAAGGTCTCTTGAGCACTATGGAAAATGTTGGCCTTGTAGAAAATAGACCGTTTTCGAGATGATTTGTTTGGGACCTGAGCCGAACCCTTTTGTTCCCACAGCGCTAGCTCACTTAATTTTGGACAGATCAGTAAAAAAAAAAATTTTAGCAGTTAAAAAAAAATTGTCAATCAAAAATAATTAACCCTTTCAAAATTAATCATGAACACACTCCGTTGATAATGAATGGGGTTTTACAGTGTAGAGACAGGTGAGCTGTCCTCACCATTTTCCCCAGGAAAAGCAGTTCATTTTCTTTTAACCCCTTCTTTACAGTTTCTCCAGGAATTTTTTCTACTTTCTAATAATGTTGTACACTGACTGATGTAGAACTTTGTAACCTGCAATCGGCCGTTAAAGGTGCAGTCAGTGCTTTTTTCATTTGTTAAAAGTTTTTTTTGTATATAATAGAAGTTCATAAAAAAAAAACATTTCAGGGGAAATCACTGAGAAAATATCTTAGACAGGCTCATGTCTCATGATGTGGACCACCAACATCAAAGACCATCCGAACAAGAAGCCGTGTCTATTTTACTACTGATGTATTGCTTGTGAAATGCTTTTCTGCTCACCGCAATTGCAAAGAGTGCTTATTTGAATGACTGTATCTTTATCTCAGTTTGAATGCATGTGGCCAATCTCCTCTGACCTTCCTCATTAAAAGGATTTGTACTCCTCCAAAAACCTGGGTAAAATCTGGTGACTCTTATGTGTGAAATTTCCTGGAGGATTCGTTGTATCTCAAATCCCTTTCCAGTGTGTGATTTTAACTTTACCTGAAACTTTACTTTACTTTAACTTTACTTTTGGCTGGTTGAATATTTGCATGAATAAATAGAAGTCTAGTAGCTGTTCCAAATAAAGTCACTTCCGATTATTGTAGACGTCAGCTCTGAGTTGCTTTCTCTTCTCTTTCTTAGCTATTTCTGAGTTGAATATTTTTTTCTCTCTATAATATAAGAAATCATACATATCATACCAGTTACCAGGAAGAAACATTTTTCGTTGATATGATTCGTTGTTATCAGGAAAAAGATAACAGTCCTTGGAGACCTGCTGTCTGACATTTTTCCTCTCACAAGTGTGGACTGGTGTTTCTAAAAACCTGTTTGACGGTTTCCTTTTCTAATGAATGTTCATCTGAAAGTGACTCATCAATCATACAGTCGCTGTAAGATTTGTGGTTTATTCAATCAGATAGTCTGATTGGATGTAATTCAAGTTTCTGGGGACAAAATGTCAAAATCACCCCCCCTCTCTTATTCTCTTTTCTACAATCTAACATTTCTCTAAAGACTGAAACCGTAAATTACTTGACAGCCATCTAGCAGGGACATGCCATTCCTATCAAAGTTATGGTGCGCCGATCTCAGAGCACCTTAGACAGCATGCCTATGGGTGCAGGGTTTTTATCTTCATCTCCTTGTTGGTATCTGGTTCTGCTTTCCATGTGATGGTTGCCGTGATTTTCCTTGCCACAGTCACGTCCTCTGCATTGGCCGTCTGGCCAAGAACAACTCCATGGGTCTGTCTCAGGGGTTTCATTAGACAGAAAAACTCTGAGGATAAACAAATGAACTAACCTCAAAAATTGTTAGTCCATGCGTGGGAGAGTTCAGTGCGCCTAGAATAGCTTTTGATGGAAGCTTGAGAATCTTGGGCTTAAGGGTAGATCTGCATTATTTCACCATACAAGGCGCTACAACACTAACCCCTCCCCTCCATCACCAACAGGCCCAACACCACCCACTCACACCACACCCTACACAGAACCAAGAGCTTATTAAGTATCAGCTGCCCAACACTACATATAGGCATCTACAGCTAAAGTTGCACAAGTTTTGACCCTCTTGTTTTTTCAGGAAATTAAAGGATAATTGCTTCATTACTAGAGAAACCGAGTATTTAGAACAACTTTGGAGAGGTGTCTAATGATTAAACAGGTTAATACAATAAAAAAAAAAGTTTAATCACAATGTTTTACACCAATCTGCCATAACATTAACACCACAGATTATATTATCATAACATTAGCATCGATTATCACTTATGCCTGTGGGCACCAAAGGCCTGGTCTGCTCCAATCCTACAGCCAATGCAGCACAAATTGCTAAAAAAAAAAAAAAAACTACCAGAACACTACCTAGGAAGGCCCTACCGCAAAGCCCACAGCACACACCCAGAGGCCCTGCGGAGTCATGCCCTGAGGCTCCAGAGCTATCAATATTTATTAAAAAATTAATAAATACTGTAAGGTTTCTGTTAAAGTGAATTCTATAAATTTACAAACTTCATTTATTATAATAAAATTTTGATATTATTAATATGTTAAAGCAACACGAGGCCTAATCGTTTAGTTTGAGTGCAACCAGTTTTCTCTGTATTTAACTTATTTTCCTAGCTCTGAAAACTAGATGTAAATGATGTGCCTGTTGTTGCCAGGTGTACGCATCTGTTTGAACTGCTGGTTTGGTTAATAAATCCATTTAAATATATATATATATTTTTTTCTTTTGACAAAGATTATATGTGAGGCTGATGATGTGTTAAAATATTTATACACTACATGAGTGTCAGTATTTAGTAACAGGATCATGTTAATGTATAGTATATGGACTCACTTTTAAATCATGGATGAGATTTATTTATGTAATCACTCAACATTAGTAAAAGCTTCCTTTAACATGCTGCTTTTAGATTTTTTTGACATTTTAACAAACATCAATTAATGTACATATTATTACTGACTATGTTACTTTGTAACATACTTAGGTTTATCTATAATTTCTTATTTACTGTATATTAATACTGAAGTTTAGTCTGTAAAGTGAGTCAAAAACAGAACAGAAAGCATGGCGCAATCACTTTTCTTGGAAAACGGTTTTTGTTGTTGTTAATGATATTTGATTTTTTTTTGTTTTACTCTTATCAGTTCACTGTTATCATGGTAAATGATTGCAGTGTACATTGTCCTCTTACAAGTTTAGACCTGAAGATCATAAATGGTTGTGATTCAAACCTGTTCAAGCTGTTTGCTTTTGCAATAAAGCTTGACCTGGATATTAATCTTTGGAAACTTACCAAACCTGAACCATCCACCTAAAAAAAAAAAAACAACAACATCAAAAAAAAAAAATGACTTGATCACATTTTCCAACACTCCAGTGTGTACTAATAAAGCAAACAAATCTTCATGTAGATTTTATGCTGTGTTGCGAAATGTTTGATTATCCTGGCAATGCTTTATGTACACACTGGATGCTCAAATGAACTTATAAGCAGTGCATGACACACTTAGAAAATACAGATGAATGAGAGGTGTACAAAAAAAAAAAAATGGAGTGCCATATTGCCATATTTTTTATGCTTAGCAGTAACTAATCAAGTGACCTGAATATCCTTTAATAATATACTGTTACTGGCCAGAACTAATATAAAGAACAATCTAAAATCTAATGATTTAGTGTCTAATATTAGTTTACTACAGTAACTACAAAATCAGCGTAGTAACTACACAATGCAACTTCACAAAGTGTTTAAGTAATCTCATGATTTTTTCCATGAACACATTTCTTCCACAAAGTTGATGGTTCTGCACTATACTGTACTCTATTCCTAGTTTGGATAATATGTCAAAGGCTTCCCAACCCAGTTTCAGTAATTTCAAATCTCCTTAGTTGTTTTCTTTGCTTGATGCAGCCCAATAATTTGACCGTTCTGAAATGGCACCTTTTTTGGACAGGCAGTGTAGTTACTGCCCTATTATAATTATTAGCGTAACACAATAACTAAGGAACTTGCAGTCAGAAGTTTACATACACTCATTGTGAACTTGGTGCACATTGTGGTCTTTTTCTGGGGCAGATTAACTGTACAACATCCATCTTTAATAGCTGAAAAAACCCAAGTATTTGAAGCACAAGTTGAAATTTATTTTGAGTTTTCTAAAATTAACACATGGTGCAAATTATACATACAGGATCAAAAATATACATACAGCACTAATAATATTTATTTGAATCCCCTACAATTTTCATCTTTACAAGATGCATTTGGTTACCATCTACAAGCTTCTAGAAGAATTCTTTCAAGTATTCATATTAATTTGTGCTTTTCTTGACTTTTAAACACGGTCCACAAATTTTCCACAAATTTGTTTTATTTAATCCATGACCAGGTTTTATGTGTCTTTGGGGTCATTGTCCTGTTGGAACACTCAAATATTGTCTATTATATTTTTCACCATCCAGCTGATGATTCAAGGCTATGCTGAAGAATTCTGAGCTAGTCTAAGCTAGGTCTTTATGATTCCATCCACTTTGTTCAATGCCCCATGTTTCACTGGCAGCAAAAGAGCTCCAAAGCATGACACTACCAATACCATGCTTAAGAGCTGGTGCAGTGTTCTTGGAGTTGAATGCCTTACCATACCTTTGGTCAAAATTGTCCATCAGAAGATTTTTTCCTTGTCCATGTGGTGAGCTGCAAACTGTAGTCAAGCTGAAGATGTTGATTTTGGAGAAGGGGGTTCTTTCTTAGACGGCAGCCTTTCAGTCCATGGTGGAAAACTCAGTAAAACTGGTTTGAATGGAGACAGTGACACTGGTCTAGACAGGCCTGCATTTTTATTTTAAGCAATAGTACTTATCATGACTGACATTGTGATATTTGTACTTTAGAAAGGAGCTTGGAAATCCCTGAATCCTGCTTGAATTGAATTCTGCTTATCGTTGAACAATGTCCACCCTTCATTTTCAGTGTAAAGCCAGATACTTTGGTTTATTTATTTATTTATTTTTAAATTCTGGGTCGACTTCCTCTGTCTCTGTCGGCAGTGTTGTAAACAACAAGCATGAAGTACAATCTCCTGTCTTATCGGCATTATTATTTTGACCTTCTTTCTTTGAGATCTGAATTCAGTAAGAGAGCTCTCAGGTACTGTGCCTCCTCATCACAGCTACACGACTTACAGGAACATCTAAAACCTGCACAAGTAATCTCATTATCAGCGGTTTAGACTGCTTTTGGAGGAATTGTCTTACTACAATTGCTTTGTTGTGAATTTTTTTGTGACATGTCCAGTCCATGCTTATTTATTCAGCTCACATACAGTACTGTGGACAGTCACAGGTACATATAACAGAATGCACTTAAGCAAAAAACCCATAAAAATAATACAATTAAATATAATAAACCTACTTTAACAAGCGTTAAACTGCAATAAACTAAACAGAGGTGACAGATGTTTTTCTAAACATCCTGTAGAACCTGCCTTCTGGAGATTTGGTTACAAAAGTATTTTAGGTTAAGGTGATTGAGGACTTATTTGATGATACTATGGGGTATTTTAATATGCCAAATTTAAGTTTATTTATATTTAGGAAACCACCTTTGTAAGAGGCTAAAAAAAAAAAAAAGAGTCTGGAAAGGTAAAATCCAAAATTAAAATTAATTACAATTATAGTAAAGACAGACTGTTTGGAATATAAGAAAATTATAGACAGCAACAATCAATTAATTTATGAAGACCATTTGTATTTAAGCTACTGATATCATACAAATTTTATTTCCTGATGTCTAAATCTAAGTCTCCTCTTAAAACCTAGCGGTTTGCCAACAAGTTTTAATTTATTAATGAAACATACTTTGTATCCATTTACAGTTACATGTAATGTTGTAGAACATCTGCAGAACAATTTAGTTCCCATTAGCGCTAGTTATAGCAGCTATAAACCACATTTTTTGATTACTTCTCTATTTCTCTCTCTCTCTCTCTCACTTTCAACATGTTACATAGAAACTTTCCATGCTACTGGGAAAGTGCAAGTTTCCTTGGTCCTGCTGCCACACTGAAAAGTCCTTCCAAAAAATGTTAAATAAATGCTTTATGCAATCATGTGTATGTTGTTGCCACAGAATTTGAAATATCGATTAATATCACCCTTCAATTTGAATCAAAGCCAGGTAATAAATCAGCATCTTCTAAATAGTTAGAATAGAGAATTCAGCAGTTCGGTGGTAGAGGAAGTGTAAATGTATACCCTTTAATTAATCATTTATTTGAATAATAATCTAATTAGGAGGTTCAACTAAAACAAATAGGTTAAGGATTATAAAAACGACACTTTTGAGCTGATAGTAATTAAGAGTTCCTCTCATTAAGTACTGCATGTCACCTTGATCGTTTCACAAGGTTTAAGATAAGCCTTAGAAACCCTCAACATTGCTTGCGACCTGATTTTCACAATGATTACAAGAGTGAAAGAAAATGTACTGTAGGTAGCCCTTAAAATAATAGTGTTAGATCTGTCATGTAAAGCCAGTTACATACCTACAGTTTCAAAGATAAGCATTATAAGCATTACAGATGGTCCCAGTATGAGGGTTCCACATACAAGGTTGTTTTATGATTTTTACATTGATGAGATATGGATAAAAAATTTTTTTCTTGAGATGATGATGGGTGACACCAGTGAGCTGTACAATCACGAAGTTAAACAACTGATACTCTACAGTGTAGTGTGTTACCAGTAAGAACTGACTCAACTGTAAGTTAATGTAGGTATTCTGAGCATGTTTAAGGTAGGCTAAGCTAAGCTATAGGTTTACACGATTAAATTTACTTTTTACTTATTTTAAACAACAAAGTTAATGCGTTTACCCTCATCGTAATTCTGGGATCCTCTACAGCTAAATCCTCCTGCATTGCTTTCTAAGATTTATGCTTAATACTATTATTATGCAGACACAAGTTGGCACTTTAGAAACAAACCGTCTTAGTCTTTAGGCCGCCCTGTGAATGAAAACCACAGGACATGCATCAGCAATCATGAGTAAAGTGCGTTCTCTGTTTTTCTGTTGGCTCGTTTTTCTGCCTCAGTGTGAGAGCTCTGAATCATTCCCCGTGATTCATTCAGGCCAGGACCTTGCGTCATGGACTTCGGCAACCGTTAGAGATTCGACTTAATTGCTCTGTGCGCTTGCCGCTGCCAAGTCAGAGCCTTGTGGTGTCAAAAAGGCTGCAGAAGAGTGCCAAGTGAGGAGCTTGTTTGACTGTTGAGCTTACTTGCTAGTTTAACTAATCCCATGTTCCTGGCCTGAGGGACATTTGGAGGAAAAAGGGGTGCTGGTGAACAGAAAGAGCTGTCAGCCCACTGAACTATGGGAGATCTGGGTTGCATTTGTGGGAATAGAGAGTGGTATAGGCTTTTATATCGGTGTGTCAGGTCAAGCTTTGTTTAGGTTGACATGATTGTGCCTGAGGGTAAAAAACAGCTAGATCAGATCAAGCGCATTCAAGTAAAATTTGTGAGGGTCCACAAATGTTTTGTTTCTCAGTGAAATGAGATGTGGTATCATGTTTGCTTAGCTGCATGGACAGCAGGATTGGATAACTGCTATAAATTTGACAAAAAGTCAAACTGGGAAATTCTGTTAAAGGTTTAAAACCGATAGACATTTACAGAAGACTTCAAACACAGTACAGTGTAAAACATTTAAATGGTGCAAACATTTTAAAGAAGGCTGCACCTCCATGAGTGACAATTCCAGCGGAGGTGACTCAGAGCTCACAGCAGTCGTTCCTGTGAACATTCAGCAAGTGAAATGCCCGATCCTTGAGAATCAATGGACAACTTGTCGCCGACTTGTGGAAGAGATGCATCTGTCTGTGGGAACTGTACACACAATCATTCACCAACACCACTTGCACAATCCTGGAACTGCTGGGAGTTATTGCCACATCCCCTGTACAGTCCTGACTTCACTCCAAGCCATTTCTACATATTTGAGCCATTCACAGAGTTACTGGGAGACCAGCATTTCAGACATAAAGCAGGGAGTCCAATCATGGCTCCGGTGTACTGAGAAAACTTCCTACCTTGATGGTACCCAAGCACTAGTGAAACTCTAGGAAAAGTATAGCAAGTTTTCTCAGTGCTGGTCTCCCGGGAACTCCTTGAATGGCTCAAATATGTGGAAATAGCTAAAGAGAATCAAATGCAAATTTTTACTATTATAACAGTATTCTGTTATTCTACACAGTCAGGTCCCGGTTTGACTTGAACGCCCCATGTAAACACAGGAACGGAAAACAATGCTGTTGGTTTGCTGATCAGACCATAAAGGATGTAAAAAATTTTCAATTACTTTAAGTCTGTAGCCTCCCTCTGTTCCAATAAATTGCCTTCAGCTAAATAATTTACATACATGCATGCTGCTAAACCACAACAGAGGATCTGCAACAAAAAGCTGAGGTGGTTTATTTAAAAAAGTAGGGTTGCTAAATTAATGTCAGTTTTTTTTATGCAGTGATCAAAGATCTCTCTGACAGGATTCTTTTTCTTGGTTCCAGTACACAGAAATACTTTGCGCCCCTGAGATATATGGCACTGATTGGCTCTGAATTAATCTCTTGCAGTTCTCCTTGGCTTCACGAGAGCCTCCATATATAAAAATTGCTCAATAGTGTGAGAGCACGTCAAAGTAATACTAGCAAGAGTAATGTCCCATGGACCAGAGCGGGATCCCCAAGCAGATTTGTGCAACAGGACCACAGTATTTCACAACCGTAGCTCACATTATGTGCCTCTCTTTATGTGTGTCCATTTATGTGAACACCCAGACTCCCATGTTCCAGAGCTTTTTTTTTTTAACCTCAAAAAGCTCGTGAAGCCTGATGAGTGATGATTTTGCCAGCCACTGTAGAGTTTGCAGCGACTTGTCTGTGTCATGTGCTTGCCTGTGGCATACGGCGAGAGTGTGTGTTTACGCGGGAGTGACAGCTAACGGTAAAGCCCTGACCGGTTTTTCTGGTTGTCCTTGCCATCAAGCATCAGCTTGCCTTGAGAAAGCCTGGGAATCAGGGTGTCTCTGCTACATCGTAGACGCACGGGATCCATTCCCATCCCACTAGTCCGTTTATTATTTTCCTGTGAGGACTTGCAACTTTATAAGGTTAAAAAAAAACAACCAAAAATGAGTAAGGCAGAGGGGTGGAGAGAGAATTCAAGATGCAATCCCAAACATTTCCAAACAATATTCTGAGAAAAGCAGAAACTATGTGGGTCATTAAATAAAGACATGTTTTTCAGTTTCATGCTAAAAATGTAGGGAATGGCGCATGTTACCCATCACTCTCTTAGTCTTCTCAGGCAAAGAGTGCATGAGTGCATTCCTGGGGTCTCAAGGGGAAATCCAATACCAATATTACTCACAATGGTCACCTGTCACTGTCCTTTACCACCCCAAAGCATCATATTTTGGAGAAGCGGCGCTGTCTTCAGGGGCAGTGCTACATGAAGAACAACAGGAAATCTGGCCTTAGGCACCCTGACACATTATTCTATGCCAGGAATCGGAGATTACTTTACGTCACATCCTGGGTGTGTTGTCATTGTCATCTGTGTTTTTGTCGGTCACATTTCATGACTTGTGTGTTGGATGACTAAAGGCTTACTTTTATACACGGAAACCATTTCACAAACTTGCTCCAAAGAAGCCAGAGTCGATTTTAGTTTCTAGATTTAAATCCACAAATATTTCTGATCAACTCTGTAATTTCCCCATATGCAACTTCTGCATTCAGTTTACTTTATTTATTATAAAGTTTTTTTAGGTACCTTTTACCTCAGGTACCTTTTACAAGCATATTTTTTAGTTCCTTCCATTTTTTTCTCTATATAATCTCCTGCTACACTAATGCACTTATCCCAGCTTTTCACTAGTGCTTGGGTAACATCAAGGTAAAATGTTTTCTCAGTACACCAGAGCCATGATTGGACTGCTTGTTTCATGTCTAAAACGCTGGCCTCCCAAGAACTCCTTTAATGGTCCAAACATGTAGAAATGGCTTGGAGTGAGGTGTGGACTGTACAGAGAATGTGGCATTAACTCCCAGACAAGTTCCTATAATGCGCATCTGTAAAGTGATGCTGTTGAATGATTGCGTGTACAGTTCCCTTACACAGAGGAATCTCTTCCATAATTTGGTTACAAGTTATCTTGGAATTTTTAAGGATTAGGTGTTCCACTCACTGAATGTTCACATGTTGATTGCAGTGGGCTCCGAGCCACCTCGGCCAGGATCTTCATTCACAAGTGTACGCCATTCTTTAATATTTTTTGCACTATTTAAATGTTTTAATGCAGCTAAGAGTCTCATCAACGTACTGTGCATTAAGTCTCCTGTAAATGTTCATTCAGTCCTTGGAATCCTTCCTGAGCTCCTTAAAAGGTTCCTTTATTGAACATACATGTATACTAATAAAGTATTGATGGTAAATTGGCTGGAGAATCAGTCAAAAATCACCAATCTGGAAGATTCAGGAACAAACTTAGACACAGAATCTTTAGTGGAAACACAACCAAACACACCTTATTAAATACGTCCTTAAGGTCTTCCTTGTTGTTAACACATTGCTACACAAGGTTCCTGTTGGGCACATGCTCCAACACCAAAGAACTAAAGTGGTGGGAACCTCAGTCAGTAGGATTTTAGAAATGATGATTCCTAAACTAAATCAGAACTGGCTCCTCTAATTAAAAACAAACCTAAAGACCTTGGGTTTATAAAATCCTTCCTGAGTTCCTGAAAATGTACTAAATCAGACCTGGTTTCACCAGTGAAAAGTACTAAAAGGACTTCTTTAAGTTTAATAAGTTGCTTGTCTCCTAAAACATTCCTGTGGTAAAAAAAAATGGCTGGAACCTCAGTCATTATTCGATGAGCAATCCTCCTCAAATCCTGCCAAAACAGGGCCACAAAACAGAGCAACAATGACAATACACTCAGGATGTGATGTAAAATACTATCAGATTCTTGAGATGCAATGTGTCCTGGCACCCTGCGTGAGGTTTTCTTGTTTTTGTTTGCTTTATTTATTTATTTTTTTCCTTTTGATCGTGAAGATATGGGCTTTAAGAGAGTACTGTTTCTGAAAAAAAAATGTAAATCTACTGCTTTTCCTAATAGACAGTGACAGGTGTGACACTGCTGTGAGTAATACTGGTATTCAATTACTGAAGCTGGTTTTATTTTCGAGGAGGCGTAGCACTGCTGGAAAAGCAGAAAACTACCTAGAGAACTATCTACACATCCTCTTTAACTACATAAAAAAGTGGAGAATCAGAAAAGCTATGTGTATGTAGAGCTGAGACATAATGTACTGTATATTAGGGGATAATTATTTGGTTTAAATAGTTGGTATGACAACTTGGCTGTGATTTTGCTGCAGTCTTAAACATTTTATCCATTGTTCAGTTTTGTTGCACATGTTGTCCTTACATACTGTACATGCAGTACATTATTGTTATTTCTATAGCAACAACCTTTCATAGGCAAGCATTGCACACAATTTAAGATGAATAATAAGGAATATGAAAAAGGCTTGTAAAGAAATGTCAAAGACTTTATGTCAGTCAGTAATGTTTCTGTGAAGGGAAGTCATCAAGCCTTCAAAAGGAGTTTATGTTTTGTTAAGTAAAATAATAAGCTGTGTTTTTTTTCTTGATAATTCACATCTCCAGGATGGGGGTTCGAATATTCAATTCAGTTCAATTCAATTTTATTTGTATAGCGCTTTTAACAATTGTCATTGTCGCAAAGCAGCTTTACA
>JAOVVB010000030.1:2862937-2881867 GCA_028570985.1 Heterobranchus longifilis
AAAAACTACAGATGGAAAAGACTCAGCATAGAGGCTGTTAAGGTGTGGATGAGATTTGTTTTCTCAGCACTGAAAGAGGCACGAGATGTTCAGGTGCATGTGATGAGGTCACCCAGACCTAAGAGGTCACCACACACTCAAGCCAGGACTTGCGGTGTGTGTGTGTGTTGTAACATAAGAAGCAGGAAAAAAGGAAAGACAATCAAACATATTCATACACACACAATGGCAGCCACTGAACTCCTCACTTCTCTTCCTTGTGCACATGTACAGAGGATTTCCTCCTGTGATATAAGGAAGGATTTAATATATTTCTCTCTGGCCCGGGATCAAATAAAATGCATAAAATGGTTCATCTGAAATTTCTTTAATCACACTAAGGGAGGAAATGACAGAAAGTAGCATGAATGTCACTTAGAATAGAATAAATATACCAGTGCATAATATGATTTGGTCAGAATAGTGGTGTAGTGGTTAGCACTATGGCCTCACACCTACAGGGATGTTCTCCATCCCTGTATTCCAGTTTCCTCCCACCGTCCAAAGACATACAGATTAGGCTAACTGGCACCTCCAAATTGACCATAGTGTGTTAGTGTGTGTGGTTGTGCCCTGTGATGGATGGGCACCTTGTCCATAGTGTACCCTGCCAAATGCTATAGTCCCCCTGGGATAGTCTCCATGCCCCCTCGACCCTGAACAGGATTAATGGTATAGAGAATGAGTGAGCGAGTGATTAGTGAGTGATTGCAGGGTTAAACAGAAGAGAATAGAAGAGAAGAGAATATAGCATAGTGTGTTAGACAGCATAGCATTCAATAGAATAGAATATTATAGAAATGAATATAATCTGACAACAAATTGTTTCATTTGTTGGTCTCGACCTCATCAAGGGGTCGCCAGTGCAGGCCATCTGATCCATATATACCATGCAGGTTTTATCCAAGATTTCCTTCTCGATGCAACCATCCTACGCTATCAGGACTTTGGGACCAGCATTAAGAATGCCCAGCAACCAGTGCATAGACTGAGCATTGGCATTGAAACCAGGCCTTCCACCTGGAAGGCCAGAAGCCTAAAACTGGGCATAATACTACCACATTAGATCTGAAAATAATATAGAGAATATTTTTAAATGAATATAACTGAATACACTTGAAAGGAATCAAACAGCATGTTGTATATCAGTGTAGAAGTTGAATAGAAGAGAATAAGAAAAAAAATAAAGTAGACTAGAATATTAGAACAGAATAATATAAATAGGCATGTAATAGAATGAACTGAACAGAATAGTATAGAATGCACATGAACACAGTGGGTCTAACAGAATAGAAAGGGATTTGAAATAAATACAGGCTCTGTATAAGAGAATTGCAAAGAGTAGAGCAGGAAAAACTTTTATTATATACTTATTTATTAGCCATAAAGAATGCGTGTAGGGGAGCAGTGGTGGCTCAGGGGTGTGAGCCCCGGCAATGCAGGGTTGCCAAAGTTGGGTCTCTAGGCCCTTTACCCTATGCCAATATAAAATATAATACAGGGGCATTCTCAGTGAAAATCAATGAGTGGGTTGTCAGCATAAAACCTGTGCTGATAACCTGCAGAGCGAATGATAATGTGGTTACTCAGAGAAATTAAAATGGTGGTGATCTCCTCCTGACATACAGTAAGCAGCACATTCATTTATCACAAACATCAGCTTTGAACATCATGCAGACCATCTGACCATCTTCCTTAATGCCTTTCGCTTGCCTGAGGAAAAGTGAACAGGTTGTGTGTGTGTGTGTGTGTGTGTGTGTGTGTGTGTGTGGTGGATAGGAAAGGAAAAGAGAGAGAGGTTAGACAGATGAGATGGGGATTAGGGAGAAACAATCCATTTGTTTATGCCAAACTAATTGAGACAGAACGAACAAGAAATTATGTTTTATGTATATATATATATAACATCGGCCTAAATACTTTCAGTACACTGCAAACGTCTTAGGGGGCATATTATCCGTAGTACAAATGTTGTTATACAGTATACATTTATCAATTCTGCATTATTATGTACAAAATCATTGACTATTCCCATACATAACTTACAGTAATAATAAATGAATAACATTACAGAAGAAAGCAGCATTTTACATGACCAGTTTTTAGATGGAAACAACAAAAGTAATATTGCCTCTGAGTCGATCGACATACAGACACAATGCTTGTTAAACCTATAACACTGACTATATAGTTCACTGCTATGAGGATTAGAATTTAAATCTCTCATTAAAGGACAGTTAATGTCCACCAAAAGAACAACGTAGAGGTGTCCATTTTTCCCTCCACTTTGTAGCTTGAATGCACAAAGTCGGAATATTTTGTAATTCCAACTTCCGACTTCCCACCTTATAAGAAAATCGAATGCAACGTTATAATATATTTGTTCCAATGCTACTGTACATCAATGTGTATCAATGTTATCTGTATAGTCCCTGTTGAATAAATCACCAATGAACCTTACACTCCACCTTATTCAGCTTTTATTTCCACCTGGTTTACTCAGCGTACTTAAGTGAACTCAGCAGGGCGTGAGACTGTTCACTGTTCACTGTCCCTGGCTCACAAAAGCAGACTGGACACTAACCCTATTCTCTCTACGGCCACTGGAAGGACACACGCATAAACACACACATGCACAAAGAGAGAGAGAGTCCGGCTGCAGTGGAATGTTTGCTCCAGGTCAGGAGTGACTCTTTCTCCTCTTTTGTGTGTTGTCTGCTGAGGAGGTGAGGAATGCAAACTTCACAAGAGCGGAGAGACAAGGGAAAAAAAGAAGAAGAAAACGGCAGCTGGGACTAAAAAAAAAAAAAAAAGTGTCCCTCTGCCTGTAAAAAAGAAAGAAATCAAGAGGAGTGAAAATATGGAATAGGAGAAAAGGATGAGAAGGAAGTGAGGAACAGAGATGCAGAGATGAAATGAAGGACGTAAGAAAAGCACGAGTTTCTGTCTGAGTGTTTGTGTATGTAAAGGCACGGCCTAGCGTGTGCATTAAGTAAAGCACCAATACGTCAGAAATTATTCTAATTAACACCACGCTGAGAAATCCTGCTGCGGATCTGGCAGTGCAGTGAGGCGAGCAGGAGCGCAACACTGCCTTTATATATTGTATATACAGTTATATTGGAATTATTTACATAATCTGCCTCCGCTTTTGTGCTTGCACACTTTCTTTTCACTTATTGCATGGAAACTTTGTTTTATGACATTTAAACTATTACAGCCTGAGGTTTTGATGATTAATGAATATTTCCACCTAGGTTTATACAATGAACTACAGTCAGACACACATATGGGCTTAAAATGCAGTTTTAAAACAAAACAAATCAGACGCATTAGTTACAGTAGGGTTTGAAAGTTTGTACACCCTTAAGACAAAGAATTTGTCTTTGAGTAGCTGTACTTCAAAATAATATTACTCAAGTAGAAGTAAAAAGTATTTGGTGAAAAGTCTACTCAAGTACTGAGTAGTTTCATCATAATGTCTGATTTTTTTTAATTTATAGAAATAATGTAAGCAGCCAGATAAAATAATGCACTGACATTTCAAATACTAAAGTAAATGAAATAAATAAAATAAAATAAATATCTTGACAAAATAGCAAATTAAGGACCAAGAAACACAAATTGTGTGCCCATGGCTGAGGATTTTTTTCCTTGTTATACAGCCAGTTTGTGTGTGGTCATGTGACTACATGTGGTTATTGTTATTGCGGCTGATTGGTCAAACAGAGTCATGTGATTATTGTTGCTACGTCTGATTGGTGAAACAGAGTCATGTGGTAGATGCACTTACTGCATTTCTCTGGCAAAAATAAAGAATATCTAATGTCTAGAATAAATGGTTAGAAAAGTAATGGGTTGAGTGGAGCCGAATGTAGCGGAGTAAGAGTAGCGTTTCTTCTTCGCAAATCTACTCAAGTAAAATGTATGGTGCAGTAAAACTACTCATAGAAGTAAGTTTTTTAGAAAAAGTTAAATGTAATGGAGTAAATGTAACTCGTCACTACCCACCACTCTGCACAATATATTTAATATTATAGTCATTAGTTGCTTTAAATAAAATAAAGTGCGTGCAATTGCTTACATCATTGGATGCAAAGCTAAATAAGGTAATTTAATTATCCCTTAGGGGTTTGCAGGTGTCTTGAGGCCCTGAATAAGTTCTGGAAAAAGTAAGAAAAGTGTAAGGAAAGAGTGTAACGATGCTGGTCTCGCGAGGTGCAAAACCGCGCATAAATTGTTCAGAACGAGCAGATCCTCCGACTGCTACTTCGCGGAGTTCTGAACAGGCAAAGGCGCTGCCATTTTAGACGTGCGGTTGCCAGGCAACGCCGCAATCAGCCTGGATACGCTTCACCTGGCGACGTGTCTATTTAAGGGTCCTGATACCTCGGCACTCTGTGCGATCATTAGGTAGCACCGGTAAGGTATCAGGGCCAAAGACAAAGATAAAGCACACTCAACAGACAAGACGAAGACCCAGCCTCTGTCTCCTTAAGATGCCATCCATGTAGCGTGCGCTCTCAGGTTAAGTATAAAGTTTACAAAAAAACACAAACTCTCTCCTATAAATCCTCAATAAGGGCATAGGCCCCGAGAGGATATAAATTTTTTTTTTTAGTTACCAGAGCTCTGTCCGGTCTCGCGCTGATGGTGGAGCTCTGTTTATTTTGTTTTCACTTTCCTTTAATTTCCTTTTAAGTTTCTTTTTAATAATTCCATGCTATCTCCAAATGGAAAGGTCTTCACAAGCACTCTCCCAAACCTCTATTTCATTGACCCCCTCTAAAGCCCTGCGTTAGGGCTCTTATAATATTAAAACATCTCACGGTGCGGCTCTCCATACTGCATCACGTAACAGAAAGACCATATGTGAGAAGATGTGATCATGAATAATACTGTAATTCACACCAGAAAAGACAAAGACCCACATAATGAGCTACATAATGAGCCTTTTAGTCAGCTCATTTAGTCAAGCTCATTCTTACACCCTATACATAACCTACTCACTCACAATAAAAATGTCCAGGGTTGAGGGGAGAGGGACACAGATGATCTTTTACACAGAAGGCACCTTAATGGCATAAATATAGCCGTACAAAAACACATTCAGGGTAAAACACAGTGCAAACAGAAACAGTGCACTATGAAAAATGGGTGTTAGGTTTGTAAAAGCCCACTCTTACACCCTGTACAGTCAATGTGCTGGTTGTACGCAGTCACAGGTGCAGACAGATACTTATTGTGTGTCCATCCACTTTAGAAATACAAAAGATCCATCCCGAATCCAGACCCCAGTTGTGGTCCAGGTTCCCATGTGGACAGGAATCACAGAGTGACATCATACTTGCCTGCTTGTGTTTTCCATAAAACAGTAATGGGCTGTCTGCATCTTGCCTGCTTGTTTGCATTTGCTTTCTATCAAAAAGGTGGCTGTTCATTTTCACTGTTACAACTGTTTAGAAAAAAAGAAAAAAAAAACCATGAGCATGATAACACAATTAAATAAACCATTATATATAATCATCATTAATCACTAATGATGCCTAAATACAACATAAGCTTTTGTAATGTCATACAATGACTTATACTTAAAACAAAAACAAAAAATCTGAATATCACAAAAATCTTTAATCTTTATAGATAGCAGTGTTATAAACTAACCAAAAACTGAAACAAAAAGCTACTGTAAACTACAGCTATCCAAAACTGGGTGAAATACATTAAAACATTTACACCACAGCTGATATTTATGGACATCTACAGTATAATCTACATAAGGCATCAGCTCAACCAGCATGAGCTAACATGTTTCTGCTAAGCTACACAAGGCAGCACATTAGCATGATTAGCAATGTTATCTACAAACCCGATTCCAAAAAAGTTGGGACACTGTACAAATTGTGAATAAAAAAAGAATGCAATGATGTGGAAGTTTCAAATTTCAATATTTTATTCAGAATACAACATAGATGACATGTCAAATGTTTAAACTAAGAAAATGTATCATTTTAAGGGGAAAATAAGTTGATTTTAAATTTCATGGCATCAACACATCTCAAAAAAGTTTACCACTTTAAGACCATCAAGGCCATGTTTATCACTGTGTGGAATCCCCTCTTCTTTTTTCTAGGGACTGAGGAGACAAGTTGCTCAAGTTATAAATAGGAATGTTGTCTCATTCTTGTCTAATACAGGCTTCTAGTTGTTCAACTGTCTTAGGTCTTCTTTGTCGCATCTTCCTCTTTATGATGCGCCAAATGTTTTCTATGGGTGAAAAATCTGGACTGCAGGCTGGCTATTTCAGTACCCAGATCCTTCTCCTTTGCAGCCATGATGTTGTAATTGATGTCTTGATGGGAGCATATGTTGTTCTAGAACTTGGATATAACTTTCAGCATTGATGGTGCCTTTCCAGATGTGTAAGTTGTTGTCCTTTTATTCTTTAGTCCGGATGACATGGCGTCCCAGTTTTCCAAAAAATTTCCAAATCAAATTTTGATTTGTCTGACCACAGAACAGTTCTCCACTTTGCCACAGTCCATTTTAAATGAGCATTGGCCCAGAGAAAACACCTGCGCCTCAGGGTCATGTTTAGATATGGCTTCTTTTTTGACCTACAGTATAGAGTTTTATCCGGCAACGGCGAATGGCACGGTGGATTGTGTTCACCGTCAATGTTTTCTGGAAGTATTCCTGAGCCCATGTTGTGATTTCCGCACAGTTGCATGTCTGTATGTGGTGCAGTGCCGCCTAAGGGCCCGAAGATCACGGGCATCCAGTATGGTCTTCCGGCCTTGACCCTTACACACAGAGATTGTTCCAGATTTTCTGAATCTTTGGATGATATTATGCACTGTAGGTGATGATAACTCTTTCTGATATTGCACCAATATTTTTTCCGCCGCAGCATTGGAGAATTGGTGATCCTCTGCTCACCTTGACTTCTGAGAGACACTGCCACTCTGAGAGGCTCTTTTTTATACCCAATCATGTTGCCAAATTGACCTAATAAGTTGCAAAAATTGGTCCTCCAGCTGATTCTTATATGTACATTTCTGGCCTCTTATTGCTACCTGTCCCAACTTTTTTTGAATGTGTAGCTCTCATTAAATCTAAAATGAGCCAATGTTTGGCATGACGTTTCAAAATGTCTCTATTCTGAATAAAATATTGAAATTCGAAACTTCCATTTCATCGCATTCTGTTTTTATTCACAATATGTACAGTGTCCCAACCTTTTTTGGAATCGGGTTTGTACATGCTACTCTAAACTACAGTATGTGTAAGTCAATGCTTAATATAAGCTGGCCAAAATAAAATAACATCCGCTTTATCAAAACAAGGATTATAAAAGACTTAATAACTCACCCACGTAACAGCTAGTTCTGAGGAAAAGCTAAACTCCTCCCACTGTCCAGAACATTCTGTACCCTTTATGTTGGGTAGAAGTGCAATAAAAAAATACAATGAAAGATTGTATCATCAGAGGTCTTTTCCAAGCCATTAAGGGTACATTTACTGAAATTTAAGGGTACGTTTTCTTCGAGGAACATTATTTGTACCTTTTTTCCTGAGAGTGTAGTATACTTTGGAGTTAATGTTATGTCACATAAGATAACACATTGTGTGAATAGTATAGTGCAATAAAGAATATGTTGGTCAGGGTAACAGGGTAAACCTACAAACCATTCATTTTATAGACATATTTGTGTTTGTGTTTGTCTGTCACGACTCACAGTTGTGGGAAATTATCTATAACTATTGGGAAGCTTTCTGTTTCTTAATCCTGGCAATGGCTTCATCATGCTCCACTTCTCCACTCTTCACATAACTGTTACAGGCAAAACATAAACAAATAGTCTTAAAAGAATAAGAATAGGCATGAAAGAATAAACTTGAACAAGGAAATGCCTGCAGGGTTTACACATTTTGAAAGAGAACAAGCAGGGTTCCTGGGAAATTTAAACAAAAAAAAAAATGCATTCATGACACTGTGTGGATCAATTAATCTTGTTGGTGGCAGGGTATGTAGGGATGGTCTCTTATTCAGAAGTACGAGATGGAGAAGGAGGTGATGAGGTGGACATCAGGTCAGGTCTCCCCATTGGAACCCTGACTGCAGGGGAGGGCACGGTAAATCAACACAATTAGCGAAATTGCTTACACTACATGAAATGCTACCGAATAAACCACAAATCATTCATAATACTCTGAATATATACTCTACTGTAGGTTCGAAAGCATATTCCATACTTGGGATGCCTTTGGCACTGGGGGGTTGCACTTCTGCCCATAACCGCATCATACTCATGCTGATATTCAGTACAACAGCACTCCCTCTAGTATGATATTGCTTAAACAAACCCCCAATGTGAAATGATTTAATTTGTCATGAATTTTAGTTAATTTTAATTTTATTTCACTTGGAGTGCTAGAATTGACACTGTTTTTAAGATGACGCACCCTAAAACCTTTAAATGGCTTTTTTCCCTCCTTTGATAATAGCTTTCTTCTTGCCATTCCATTAAAAAAAGCTTTGTGGAGAGTTTAGGTATGATGACTAAACCTAACCCTAGTTATTCTTCACTTTATGGATGTGTCTCAGCCTGATGCTGCTTTTATTTAGTCACTGACTTCGTGAGAGGAGTCATGGCTGTACATATTCAAATTCAAATTCAATTTTATTCATCACATACATAGTCATACACAGTACAATATGCAGTGAAATGCTTATACGACCGCTCGTGGCCTTTAAAATCTAAATTATCAATAGAAATAGACATAAGTTAGGAAATGGAAATAAAGAATGAAATAATGAAATATATAGACCTTCTTTCTGAAATATAGAAAAGCTGCAGATAAGAAGAACAGAATATAAAATATAAAATATGAAATACAGAAGAAATATAAAAAAAAAAACTAGCTGTACAAAATATACACAGTAATGACTGTACAAATATAGAAAAAAAAAAATGTGCAAAAGTGTGCAAAATTAAATGGATATAAATGTCCAGAAAGTATGTAGAAATTAAATGACTAGAATTCTGCAAAATTAAATAAAGTATAAATGTCTCTAAATATGTTGTTGTTGGTCTTTCGGCTGCTCCCGGCAAGGGGTCGCCGCAGTGGAATATCCAGTCCGCACTACAACTTTTTACGCCGGATGCCCTTCCTGACGCAACCCTCATATTTTATCCGGGCTTGGGGCTGGCACTGCATCCAGTGGCTGGGGTTTGGGCACTGGCTGGGAATCGAACCCGGGCCTTCCGCATGGCAGGCGAAACACCTACCACTGAGCCACCAGTGCCCCTAGAAATGTATATATATAAAAAACTAAAATTATTTAATGGTGTAATATTTTGGATATGTTCTTTTAATAACCAAACTCTGTCGGATATTTTTTTGAGCTTTGTGCCAGCCTTGTTTTGATGTCTCCTTTGGTTCTTCATGATGTTTTAATGTGTGTTAACAACATCTGGGGCATTCCAGGAACTGATGTATGTTTATTGAGATCAGAGTACACGTTGATTGCATACAGATGGGCTTCATTTTACATGTGATGGCTAGGGGTTGCACCAGGGTTTCAGGTTTCAGAAAGTATTTCAGTGAATACAATCACAACTAAATTCTTTTTCTGAACCCCCTCCCCCCATTTAAAACTGTAGGCTCTTTTGAGGATATGTAGAGAATAATCTTGATGTATATTTCAGTTCCATATTGTAATTAACAACTACGGAATATGTCACAGGGTTAAAAAGAATGTAAACCTTTGTGAACATCTGTTACCCATTACTATGCTTGTGGCTTCGATAAAGCAGATAATGCCAGTTGTGCCAGTTGTGTTGATGTGTAGACGCCAAGAACCGTTCCTAACAAAGCCATACTGTTGGAAAACAATGTCTTTCAACAGCGTCCTTTCAGTATTGCAAACACACTAGAAGATAGAAAGATACAGTTGAGTGCAAAAGTTTGAACTCATGCATTTTGAATAGTGGGTTACAAGGAGTGAAATACTCATGTATATGGAGAAGCCATTATAAAGGCAGGGCATGAGAACCATTATTAAAAAAAACATTTATAAATCCCATCGAAGGAGAATCACATGCCTTTTTCTTTCTATTTACAAACTAAACTGTGTGTGCAGAAAAAAGACATATTAGCTTAAACCAAAAAACTAGGCAAGCATGGATTTTTGAATATAACAACAGTGCATGAATGTAAAACAAAATGGGGCTTGCACAAACCAAAGCAGCAACACAAAGTGATCCTTTCCTAAAACTTTTCATCTTTTTGTTGTAACTTTATCCAAACTTTTGCCCTTCACAAAATGGATTATTTACTGTAGATTACACCAAAATAATTGACATGGCTCAGTTGAACATTGCAAACAGTGCAGCACTTAAACATACAGTACTGCATACTTGTGTGCGAGTGTTTCCTCACTCGCTTAAAAACAATGCATCTGATTGGCTGTGGGCAAATGTGGGTGGATTATATGGGATGCTTGGGGCACCGTGCTTCAGTTTATAAAACTTGAAACAGGCTCCATCTGGAACAGATTGTTATTTTCTTCTCAGAGCAGCAAAAAGAAAGAAAAAAAGAACCACCAAAGCCTGGGAGAAACTTTGAGAAGAAATTCCACTATCCACTCCTGTTGCACTCCCTTTCTTCCTTTTTCAGGCACAACAATAGACAAAGGAAGAGCCTTGTTTACAGAATAGAGTCAAGACTTGTAGGAAAATTTTCCAAAACATCTAATTAATTGATTTATTGATTGTTTTTTTTCCCATTAAACAGATTAAAATATAAGAGAAGGTTTCACAATTGTAAAGTTCCTTTAGTGTGCAGTTTACAATAAACATAGGAAGCAGAAAACTAGACTTGTCCTCTTATCAATTATGCCTGTTTTTTATGCTGTCTAGAGCATTGTTGCTTCTGGCAAATGGTCGACCTGCTAAAATCATCAAATAAATGTGTCATTATTTAACAAAGATGTGGAATCGTTGATATGGTGTTTTCTGTAAAAGTTTAACATTTATGGAAGGAGTCTCCAATGTCAGCAGTTTCTTTCCTTTATAGTGGTAATTGCTTCTTATTTTGTCTTATTATCTATAAAGAGAAAAGCTGGTAAAGAAAAGTCATATTAGTATCTGCTTTAGCATAAATATACTACAGAACTAATAGTTTCACAGATGTTCCAACATTTTAACTATCTACCTACAGTTGAACAATTAATCAGTCAGCAGATTAATTGGGTCATTTTTGCCACTTTTAATAATCGGATCCGGCTGATGCCTGAGCATATTATTATGCCGATTAACAGGCAGACGCATTTAGCTGTTGTTTTTCTTATTTATATTTAATGAGCATATATCTGTAAGTGAAAGTAAATACTTATCACAATACTTTTGTTAAAATTGTTTAGTTTGTTTGTTTTTCTTGTAACATAAAACTGTACGATGTTGATTGCGCTGGCCTGTTTGGGCGTTGTCTTATGTTAGCTCCGTCCAAATCGCTATCAATTATGCGTAAACCATTTGTTAATGTTATGTGTTAGTAAATGCTAGTAAAAAACTTATTTTGATAAAAATAGGAACAATCACACTGATAGGAAGCAAGAATAGTATTAGATTGTAATGTGCATGGAATAATGGAACTACGGAATAAATGATGCTAAAAATAAATAAATAAATTAATGTTTATTTAAGTTAAAGAATTTTGTGTATCATTTCTTATTATTAAACTGTTGCATTTTAAAATTGGAGGGAAAAAACAACTGGCCAAACATATAATTGAAAAATACCCGCATAATATATTGACCATTGGCTGCCCTGATTTCTAAAGATCGGCCTTGGCATCAGCTGTAGAAAAACCCATATCGGTCAATCTATATATCTAACTGTTTAAAATGACAATAATTAAATAAATTAAAAAAATTAACTATAAGCAGACTGGAACCCGTTTGGTACTGTATTATTATAAAAAAAATAATTAAGGATGATAGGAGTAGCATCGTAGTGGTTAGCACTGTCGCCTTGCACCTCCAGGGTCCGGGTTCGATTCCCGGCCAGGCTCGATTCCCGTCTCTGTGTGCATGGAGTTTATATGTTCTCCCCGTGCTTGGTGGGTTTCCTCTGGGTACTCTGATTTTCAACCCACAGTCCGAAGATATGCAGGTTAGACTAATTGGCGTTCACAAATTGCCTGTAGTGTGTGAATGAGTGTGTAAGTGTGTGTCCACCCTGTCCAGGGTGTATCCTGCCCCGTGCCCTAAGCCTGCTGGGATAGACTCCAGGTCCCCGCGACCTGGATATACAGGATAAAGCGGTATCGAAGATGAGTGAGTGAGTGAGTCGGGAGTAGCATCACACCATACAGCATGACTTACTTTCCTTACACATTCCTCTACATCCTATACTGTATCTTTGGAAGCCATAAGGTACTTAATTGAACAGTTTTTTTTCTTTTGGCTTTATTTTTGTTAAATAAATGGAGGTATGGAAGGTTTTTGTCCGACAGCTAAAGCTTAGTTGAAATTGGGTCATGCAACAGGAAAATCATCTGAAGTCAACCTCAGAATGGCAGAAAAGCTAAATAAAAGAGGGGCCCTCTTTTGCTCACATTTTTTCAATCGGTAATTTGCAACAGATTTCTTAGTGAAAAAAAAAAACTGTTCATAATGGAAGATCTAAATTTTTGCATTTGTGACTTTTCCCTTTAATTGTCAGTAGAGTTTAAGAGTTTATCTGGCATTTTTCTGCTCAACTGTGTCATTGTACTTGTGCGTAGTGGGGTTGAGGTCAGTGCTCTGTTCAGGACACTGGAGTTCTTTCACTACACACTTGGCAAACCATAGAGCTTGTTTTGTGCAGAGGGGAATTGTAATGCTGGGACAGGTTTGGGCTGATGAAGGGAATTTGTAATGTTGGGACAGGTTTGGGCTGATGAAGGGAATTTGTAATGCTGCAGCACATCATGTTTAATTGCACTTACAGTACAACCTTGTTTAAACAGTTTGGAGAAAACACACTTGTGCCTGTGATGGTCAGTTTATTTTTTGTCTGTATTGTTTACATAGAGTTCGGCTGTCTGATAATTGCAATCAATTTAATTTTACAATTTGCAATTTGCTTATGCTTGGAATTGAAGGTGGAAACCTGGCTGGTTCTCACACAAAAAAAAGTGTTGCAAATAAGAAAGCAAAAGCCTAGAACAGTTTACAGTTATAAACTGGAACTATATTCATGCTAGACCTGGAGATTGTCTATAGGATGTACGATGTGATGTTCCAAAACAACACTGTTCTTATACCCAAAAAAAAAAAAAATGATTTGGGAGCCTCTGGAAAGTCCAGAGTTGCATCCCCACCCTTTAACATTGTTTATACAAAACCCCAACAATGCATTAAGACACACCCCCAGGCATGCACGTACACGCACACACACACACACACACGCACATGCACTCACACACATTTACACGCAGTCACACACAAAGAACCAATCAATCAAAATACTTTTCTGTACTAATATAGTTATTACAAGGTCCATTTTACCCCTTTTTCCATAGTCAGTGGAGGGAGAAAAGGAAAAAAAAAAAGAGGAAAAAGAAAGAAGGACAAAGAACTATGAAGTCTTACAGATTTTATTTGGATTTCATACATTCATATATAAAATTTAAAATGATAAAAAAAAGTGAATAACAAAATATTTGTGTATAAAAAATAATGTAGTGTTGGTTAAGACACAGTAAAGCCACAGACAAACCCACAGATTGTTTGGTCACAAAAGGATTAGAAGAATATTACACACTATTGTAAATACAATACATAATGCATAGTGTCTGTATCAAGAATTAAAAAAACAAAAAAACAAAAACAAAGATACAGAGTGTTTTCCTTATGTAACCATAATGGAAGGGTGTGAGTCAGCTCCACTGCCTTGCACTGTGTTGTTACTGATTTCGATGTGATATCACACCAATGATGATAAAAATTATGAGAAAAACGATTCCAATGACCAGTGCAGCGATATTCAGTTTCTTGGCCATCCTGGAATGCGCATTAGCTCTTGTGGTATCACCAACAACATTAGCTGTGTCCGTCTACAATAAAAAATAAATAAATAAATAAATAAATAATAATAATAATAATAATATATATATATATGTATGTATTTTTTTTGTTCATTTGTTTGTTTATTTCATTATAAATATATATATATATTTTTTACAATAACTATCCAAAAAGATAATGATAAAAAATAAGTTCAGTTACTTACCTTGCAGGAGAAAACAATTGCAACAATTCCAATAGGAGTACAGCAGCACAGTGTGTTAATGATGGACCAGGCCAGGTATGTGGGTACATTGGATCCACGATTTGACACGGTGGCTTTTCCTTCCATTTTTCAGTTGTTTTCTCTGAGTCTTCTTTTGTGCGTGCACTGGCTGTGTGAGGAAATCTACAGCAGGAATGTGACATGGGTGGTAGCAACACTTTTAGATATTCACAGTGGGATGTGGCTTGATGGAGTGGGATGGCTGGCTAAGAAAAAAAAAAAGGGGGGTCTAATTTCAACCCATAGTCCTAAACAGCTCAAAACAGAACCAAAATGAAAAAAAAATTTCACCTTGGAAACATTACTAAAACTTTGGAAATTACTAAAATGACACACTGATGAATAACATAATCCCACCCCCTCCAAGTAGTAACACTTATGATTGAATAATTGAATACATAAGGGTACAATATACAAATTATAATGTGCAATATAAATCGAAAAAATGTGCGTGTAGGGCAAACAAGATAAAGTATTGCACTGTGCTAAAGTAAGATGTAAAGAGAGCAAGAGTGAACCGGGAATGAAATTCAACCCTGGACTTACACACTGTCCGGGCCCCAGACAGGTCAATTATTTCAATGTGTGCAGTATGTGTGTGTATGGGGATATACTGTTTCAATGAAAACAGCCAATGGTCAATATATTATGCCAGTATTTTTCAATTATATGTTTGGCCAGTTGTTTTTTCCCTCCAATTTTAAAATGCAACACTTTAATAATAACAAATGATACACAAAATTCTTTAACTTAAAAAAAAAATGTATACACTACAACTCTGTCCTGCACAAAAAAGGGAATGTTTATCAGATATCATCTCGTGTTTACATTATAGTACAACGTTTAGTTCCAACCGGGCGATCTGATTGGACGAAGGCTTCCTGCGAGTAGTTATAATAGATGGTAACAGATGGAATCTTTAACTATACAGTATGTATGACTCAATAACAGGTGTGAGTCGCAGCATGGGTGAAAGTAGGTCAGTATGGTATGGTGCAGTACTGCCTGCTAAAACCCACATTCAAAACCAGGAGCACTTCCTGCAAGAAAATACACCCGAGAGCGTTGTGCCATCTTAAAGCAACACATTGTCTGATTAATTATTGCTTCCAAGTAATTGCTTCTGTATTGTCTCAGGACTATTTGCGTTGTTTTATTTTATGCTCTAAGTGAGCTACATAACTAGATTCCTAAACAAGGTAGTACCCCAAGTTTCTCTCTGTCTAACCCCTAATCACTTGCACGACTCATTGTGTGGAACAAGTGATCATACACCTTAGTGCACTAGCTCTCCTTTTAATGCTATTTGGCATTTAAAACGATACCTGGATGTTAACAGGGCTGATATTTCATACTCATTTCCATCATTTTCTTTTCATTCTGTAAAGCTGCTTTGCGACAATGACCATTATAAATAAAATTGAATTGAACCGAATATTCTGAAGCGGATTCAGTGGAACTATATTAAGGGTGTAAAAATACTTTCAGCCATGTTAATGAAACGGAGTGTCGGCACCTAACTGTCAGTCATGGAAGGATGCAGTGTTGGCAGTGCGAAATAACTGGATAAAAAAAAGAAACAAATAATAATCTGTTGATAATGATGGTGTTTGTGGTATATACAGTACTGTTGTATAAAAGCGATATCACACTCAAGGTTCTGGACATGGCCTTCCGCCGCATCCTTGTGCCAAGGACTGCATATCTATCATTTCTACCACAACAGCACTTCCTCTTGTGTGATATTGCTTAAGTAACACATCTGTCCAGCAGTGCGGTTGTTTTGTAACCATTGTGATGTTCTCCTTGAAAACATTGCTGACCACTTTATCACTTTACCACTTTTAAGGATGTTGATGGCACAAGCAATAGTTTTTTTTTAAATTTATTTACATTTTATTTGGAAGTCTGTGCTTGTAAGGCCCGGTTCCGTTTTTCCCCTTTGGTTTTAGCTCTTCCTTTATTTTTTCTTCTCCATTAACCATCTCTCTGCAGCGCACTAATGTACATTTGGCCTTGATTACTCAAGAATGTCAATAAAATAAACATTAACACATATTAGTGTGTGAGTGTCCACTGTGCCCTGTCCCAGAACACACACCCAAGATGCTCTTCTGTGCAGCCTGAGTGACAAGCTGGTAATGACGTTAGGGATTTTAAAAAAAATTAATTGAGATGTTTTTCGCTCTGATCTGATAAGTACACCACTTGAACAAGTAATGAGAGAAATGTTGAGAGTAAACACTCCAAGAGTGGTTTATAGAAAAAGGTTTGTTTTGTCTAGCTTTTACAGTATTTTATGCTATTTTTCTTGTTTTGTTTGGACAGATTTTCTTTTTTTTTTTCTTTTTTTTTCTTTATTTTTGTTTTGTCTTACACGTCTTATTTATTTTATTTTGTATTGCGTTCTTTGTCAACATTCTTAATATTGAGAATCTAATATCAGTTTTAGTGTACACTTACAGTACATAAAGTATTTTATACTTTATTATAATATGAATTATAATATTATAATATTAAAATATAAAGACATGCCCATAAAAAATTGCTTTGACTTTGACTTTGATAATGTTAGCCAAATTTTTTTTCTTTTAATGGCTGAATCTCAAATGACATTTCTAGTAGCCAAATAGTACTATAGTTATATCATAACCTGTAAAGTGGGAAACAGCCATGAGGAGGAAGTCATTTTCTGTTCTGCAGAATTTTTTTTTAATTGCTAGGTTTGGTATTGACAACTGGTATTGTAAGCTGAAAAAGCAGGCTCGGTCAGTGCACCTCTAGTCCTATTGTATTGGAATTATCCTGTCTCTACTTAACCAACACAAATTTTGTCTGCAATCTTGATAGAAACGAAAAAAAAAAAAAAAATTCAATAATAAATATTTCAAATTATTACATCTCTAATCCGAGGTGCTGTTTGTTAATTGGTGATTTCTGAGGCTGGTGACTCTAAATAAACTTCTCCTCTGCAGCAGAGGTAAGTTTTGGTTTTGGTTTCCTGGGAAGGTCTTCATGAGAGACTTGGGTTGCACTTAGTTTTAAAATATATTATTACAATATGTGTAGCTTACGAAATATGGACATAATAGCAATTTCAGATTATTAAATCAGATAATAATTTATCTGCTATTTAGTCACAAAACAACAATATATATATATAAGTTTGAATTTATTTAGAGACAGTTTCATCATGGTGTTTGCTGGCTTTCGCCAATGCACTTGACAATACTGTTCTTGCAAGAAATATTCAAGAAAGGCTGACCTCTGTGTTTTAAAATAACAACTGACTGTTGCAGAAAATAAATCCAAACTTATATATATATATTGTTGTTTTGTGACTAAATAGCAGATAAATTATAATCTGATTTAATAATCTGAAATTGCTATTATGTCCATATTTTGTAAGCTACACATATTGTAATAATATATTTTAAAACTAAGTGCAACCCAAGTCACAGACATTACAGTAAACTAAACTAGACCTAGACTTCAGACTATTAGCTGAAAAATAGCTTTGAAAGAAAACACACACATCAAAATTATGATAAACTCACATATTTTGACTTAATTTTAGACATTTTAGTGCATGAGGAGAAAAAAAGGAGGCCGAGAAAAAGAAAGTAACATGAATTCTGACAATTTTTATTTAGATATTTATAATATGCCTTTATACAGCAAAAACAAAGAGGATACATTCATATATGAAAAATAACAATAACGGTGCAAGTGGTTAATAAAGTGTAAGACAATACAAGAGAAATTAAAAAAGCAGAAGGTTGAGCCAAATGCGGAATACTTTCAATTACTTTCAATGTTGTATGCAGAAAACAGGATGTGATGTGGTTTGGCTCTTCTACATTGTATTTTGCATTTTAGATTCTTTGAAGCAGGATTGCGTAAACGACGGCACAAATGATGAGAACAATGACTCCAGTCAACAGTGCGGCGACATTCAGTTTCTTGGCCAGCCTGGAATGGGCATTAGCTCTTGTAGCATCACCAATCATATTAGCTGTGTCAGTCTATATATAAAAATATATATACATATGTTCATTTCCATCTTTATTTTTTATTACCAATGAAAAATAAACTATGATGTTAAATTACTTGCCCGTAAGGAGAGCACAAGTGCGACGATTCCAATAGGAGTACAGCAGCATATGGTGTTGAAGATGGACCAACCCAGGTATGTGTCTGCTTTGGGTCCCTCATCAAAAACTGTGCCTTTTTCTTCCATCTTTCAATTGTTTTCTCACTCTGTATGCACTGGGTGTGCGAGAAAGGCTTCAGGATGAATGTGATCTGGGTGTTTACAGCAGTTTTAGATAAGTAATAGGATTTACACAAGTAAATTTACAAAGGTTTTTACACAAAAACACACATAAAAACACTTAATTTCATCTGTTAAAAACTTTTACTTTTTATGTTTAATGCTTTTTTTTTTTTTTTAAACTTAAGTACATTTTTGCCTTGATACTTTCACTTTTAATTGGGTGTGATTTATAAAAATGCATTAGAATCTATCGCACAAACACTTCTTATACTC
>JAOVVB010000030.1:2881967-2899230 GCA_028570985.1 Heterobranchus longifilis
GACTACATGTGGTTATTGTTATTGCGGCTGATTGGTCAAACAGAGTCATGTGATTATTGTTGCCACGTCTGATTGGTGAAACAGTCATGTAGTAGATCCGCTGGCAGCATGTGTAGAATAAATGGTTGGAAAAGTAACGAGTCGAGTGTAGCCGAATGTAGCAGAGTAAGAGTAGTGTTTCTTCTTCGCAGATCTACTCAAGTAAAAAAAAAGAAGTAAATTATTTTCAAAAAGTTACTTAAGTAAATGTAACTTGTTACTACCCGCCTCTGGTTACAACCTCTCACCTTCAGGGTCAGGGTTCGATTCCCGCCTCAGGTCTGTGTGTGTGTAGAGTTGGCATGTTGTCCCTGGTTTGCTGGGTTTTATCGAACCCTTATTTTTTTTAAAAAGTTTATTCAAAATAAACTTGTGCAAGTCCCACATGCTAGTGAGACGCTAGTGAGCGGTGTTTTGGGGTTAGTGTTTAACACATTTCACTTCATATACAGTAACTATGTGGAAATCTCATAAAAATCTTTCTTCTTTCCTCTGTTTCTCCCCTGGTCCTTTCAACTGTAACATTTCCTCTTATTTGCTGCTAAAAACATGGTTATAACTCTGACAGATACACACACACTGCCTTCTTCAAAGCTGTTCAGGAAATATATGTTGCTATTGCTTTTTAAAAAAAAATTTATTTTAGGTTTTCGAAAGTCATTGTTTTCTGTTGAGATCAATTCATATTTAATATTTTTGTTTCCTTTTCCTTAAGTTTTACTTACTAGATTTTTTTTTAATAAACAATTTTTTTTTTTTTTTACCATAACACTGCTTTATTTTCATTATTTAAAGAATGAGGCTAAGGGGCATTTCCAAATTTCTCATAGTATGTGAGTGAGTGTGTGTGTGCTTGTGTGCCCTGTGATGAATTGTCACCGCATTCTGGGTGTACAGTCTGCGGCCTGTGGGATAGGCTCCAGGATAAGAATAATGATAAGTGCTATAAAGAACGAGTGAGTGAGCGAGTAAGTGCTATTTATCCTAAGGCTCTCCAGTTGTGTTGATTTGATTTTTAATAATTAATTAGGGCTGCTCTTAAATGTTGACACTGTGTTATTTCAATGAAGTTAGTATTATACTGCTGCTTCTGATGATGATGGTGATGATGATGATGATTATTATTATTATTATAAATATTATATTGTTTATAATGCTCAGCAAGATGCACACAAGATTCTCGTTCAGTTCTTTTGCAATGCTTCTGTCTCGAATAAAACTGCACTATTTTCTTCCTGTTTAAACTTTTTTTTAATCCACTGAAGCTAAAATAAACAAGGGAAAACATGGGAATGTGGAGACATTATTTGGAATGGAATTGATGGCATGAGTGAAGTTAATCCACTGAGTGACCTATAAAAAGACAAAAACTGGACAGTTTATTGGCGTCAGGAAGCTGAGACCGCATGAGAGACAGTGGTGAGACAGTCTCACAAACAGACCCAGTGTCTCTACAGCTCAGTTCAGGAGAGAGATCTGGAGGATCCCTGTGTGAGGATTTACAGCAGCAGGTGTTGAGCGAGCATCAATCACAGACAAATCATGACATATGGAGCAAATCCGAGGGCGTGTCATGCCTTATCATCTTTCATCATGTTACCTCTGCTGTCAGTCTGCTCGTTTTGTAAGAAATTGATGTTCTGTAAAGGATCACATCCCAAAGTACAGTATGGCTGCCTAGCTTTTTAGATCACGAGTATGAATGAGAGGGCTTAAGGTCCCACTGAAGACTAGCAACTAGCATAAAATATCTAAAACTGGGGAGATACTATAGCATTAGCTACGCCAAGGATGAAGATGGTTAAAGTTAGCAGAGGGTTGTGTTGAGGTATGACTAACTTAGCTTAAAATATTTGTTCATTCATTTATCTGTTCATTCATTAATTTTCCATACTTTTTATTTTGTGTAGAGTTGAGTGGACATGGAGACATCTTGGATGGGGTGCCATCACATCACAGGGCACAAGCACACACTCATACACTACATAAAATGTGGAAAAACCAATAAGACTACATTGCACGTCTTTGCAAACTTCACAATCCTGGATGTACGAGGAAACAGTGCTGACCACTTAGCCATCGTACCGCAGCCAAAGGTTTAGATTGTAAATTTAAAAATACTTATTAATATTAATTTAGTATTTAAGATCAAATAGAGCACAAAATAAACATCTTATAGATAGATGTTTATAATAATAATGTTAAAAATAATTATATTTTTACAAAAGTCATTCACTTTATCATTTAAAAAAAATAAGATGTCCATTTTATAGATTGAAAAAAAGATTTTTAACAAAAAGAAATTTACCAAACATATCACGATATTCAAACTATGCATATTAAATATTATTTTCATGTAATATGTAACTTCAGCTTTAGTACCCCATTAGCAACATCAGTAAAATCACTAACAGTATAAAACACAAGTTGCAATCGGCAGAAGGATAAATTGTGGATAAATTTCATACCAGGGCTTTTGATTGTTCACAATAGCACAGTTAGAACACAATAGAACACAGTTATGAGAGTAAAAACTCTCTTTATTTCTCTATATAATCCCCTGCTACATTAATGCACTTATCCCAGTGTTTCACTAGTACTTGGATACCAAAAAGGTTTATGCTGTAAAAAGTTCTCTTAGTCCACCAAAGCCATGATCGGACAACCTGCTTCACACCTAAATTGCTGGCCTCCCAGGAACTCCTTTAATAGCCTAAACATGTGGAAATGGCTTGGAGCGAGGTCAGGACTGTATGGGAGATACTGTACGACAGTAACTCCCCGCCGAGTTCCTGTAATGTCTAAGTGGTGTTGGTGAATGGTTGTGTGTACAGTTCCCACAGACAGATGTTGGCGACAAGAATGAAGACAGATGACAGAAGTCAGTTCCCACAGAGAGATGAAGTTGGCAGCAAATTATCTGTCAATTTTTAAGGATTGCTTAATGTTAGAGATCTTTTGTTAAGATTCACAAGTTCTGTTGATACTATATCACTTCACTCATGACTTGTAACACTTGAGGACTGTTTGCAATGAAAAGCACTGCAAACAAGTTGACAAGAATGCATACCAAAATGTTCTGTCTTTGTTTCATCCAATCAGAGTATATTGTTTCATTGTTGTCTTAATGCATAGATGATTGCAGTTTATTACTTATTTGTAACTTACCCTGCTGCTTTCAGGTCTTCCTGCAACTCTTTTGAACTGACTGCTCATTTCTATCTTAGGGTCCTTATTGGTCTGAGATCACATTGATGCATCTTGTGTGGTACACCTGTCCAGGAGCGAATCCATAAACTTTCTTTGTGCATATTATTAAACCGGTTGTTCTGGGAGGAATGCTTAAGGACATTGATTTGGCTCTGTTGCTTTTATCTGATTTGATTTTATAACTAATCCAACTAGAGCAAATCCATGCTCATGGGACTTTTAGGCTTTATTTGCTTTGAATGTTATTTAATAATGCTGTCTCTGAGAATTTTAGTAAACTCTCTTTTATTTACTAAGAACACGCCCACACCCATACCACTGGAACCTCATGGTTGTGAGGAATAGGCTCCCAAGGGCCACTGGGTTTAAAACACCATAATTCCCAGACTTTCTGGCCCTCAGCCACCAGATTTTATAGAGGAGTACGTCACCATGGCTTTGACCCAAACAAACTGTCCCTGCTCTGTTGGGACCATGCAGGCCCCAAAAATCCAACTCTCAAACATACAAAGTTTAACTTAAAATAACTCTCAAACACAACTGCCTCCACACTGCTGGGTCTTCATGTTCTGGCCAAAAGATCCACCATCACCAAACTCCACAGGCTTGTAGAAATCCGCCCTAAACAAATCCATTCAGCCACCAATAGCTAGTTAGCCCGTTCTTCCTTACTGTCACACGTTGGAGGCAGGAGGATATAAAGTGTCAGTTCACTGAAATCCAAGGTAGATTAATTGGCTACACTGCGCTTTTTCCAATTTCCAATTTTCCATTTTTGCTTTTTGCATTTGAAAGAGTGTTGTATTATTCTGAATACATAAGGTACCAGATGTTTGCATTTGGCAAAGTGCTCTTCTGAGGAAAGTATCATACTTCCTGTAACACAACAGTCAACAGAAGGATGATGGAAAAAAATCATTCATCTTTCAGAGTTAATTTACTGTCAGGAATATTTTGGATCTACTACAGATTTGAATTTTGGCAGGAAGTGACAGAGTTGGCTTATGGTTTAAAAAACTTTACAGACATATTTCACTTTTTATAAGAACCTCCTGTCCTGTCCTGGCATGTTCGCCTCTGAAATTGAGAAACGATGTGGTCCAAGATAAGAGAGTTGGATTAAACCTTTGTCTACTGTATGCGATTGCTGAATCTTGTTCATTCTCACCTTTTCCTTTTCAGCCTTAGCGTTAAACAAAATCTGATTCTTGGTGTGGAGAGGGGAAAGATAAGCACAATTGTACAGAAGCAGGCGGGTTTGGATGCCAATGAGTGTCATATTACTCACTTATGTGTCAGAGTTTCCATTGATGCAATCAAATGTAGTGGCTCCCTACATCCTTTGAGAAAAATGAACTGTACCAGCATGTCCAAGTGTATTAGTTCTTTTATACCACCCTTATACAAATTAGCCTAGAAGTATAATGTTATTGACTAAAGAGTTGGATTAAGGACTCCATGTAGCGTTACATTTTATGTGTGGGAATAGAAAGAGAGTTAAGTAAAAATGCAACTTTCCGTATTGCCAAGAAAGTTCTTTGCACTAGTGACTCCTTCCACAAATTTGAAATTAACATCTCCAAACATAAACCTTCAATGTGGCAGTTATTACAGAATTTTCTTTGTTAAATAACACATTTCTTAAATCTGTTTATTATACATTGATTAACTATACATTAATATAAACATCATTAAAAAATCTGATTTGATTTACAGCATATATATATATAGACTTTTTTATACACTGTAAAAAGTTACTGAAGCTATGGAATAGTTTGTAAAATAAAAAAATGTGTCTATTACACTTATACTGTATCCATACCGTATTTATAAAGGTATACTGTATTAGAAATGTTTTATTTCTAATTTTAGAAGAAGACAATAACCACAGAATCAAGTGTTTTACATGTAAATGTTTTGTAATGTTCATTTTAGCAGTGTATTGTATTTGCCATATGATTATTCTCGGTAAAGAAATTTGGTTTACCATGCTTTAAATGAACAAATAAAGTCCTTCTTTTCTAAAAAAATTTTTCAAAATGTGGCATTGTGTATCTAATTTCAGTAGAAATATAATTATCTTACAAGAGGTGTTCAAGTCAAACTTGATGAAATATCTTGTGAATAAAGGTATAAAACCGACTGACATTTATAGAGGACTTCGAGCAGAGTACGGTGATGAGACTCGAATGGTAAAATATTCGAATGGTGCAAACGTTTTAATGCCTCATCCTTGAAAATTGATGGATAACTTGTCACCAACTTGCAGAAGAGACGCATCTGTCTGTGGGAACTATACACACAATCATTCACCAACAACACTTGCACGTTACAGGAACTCAAGTTATTGCCACATCTCCCGTACAGTCCTGACCTCGCTCCAAGCCATTTCCATTAAAAGAGTTCCTGGGAGGCCAGCATTTCAGATGTGATGCGAGCAGTCCAATCATGGTTTTGAGGTACAGAGAGAACTTTCTACCTTGATGGGGTCCAAGCACTAGTAAAACACTGGGCATCAGTGTAGCAGGGGATTATATAAAGAAATAAAGGCAGTTCTGTTATTTTAGACAATCCAAAGTCCTGGTTTGACTTAAACAGCCCTCAAACTTTAAGTAACCAAGTTAAGTATAAAATGGACCCAGATTTAGCTGCGTCTGTTCAACTTATATTCTATGTCTTTACCAGTGTGATAACATTTTTACTGAATGATTTATTAGTGTTGTTCAGCAAAATGACATTTAGTCACCAAACTGTATAAAAACCTGAGTGAACTAGGAACTAGGAAATCAAATGTTTTTTTTTTTTGTTGTAAAATTGAGAAGTTAATTTATTTTATACAGGTCAACTGTGCTAGAGGGTCAAGATGCTAAGCCTGTAGATGGATAAAGGCTCTAAAACCAGTAGTATTAACTGTAAATCATAACTCTCTGGTCTGCCTGACATGCCACATGTCATGATAAAAATTATTGGCCATCTTCTCTAGACTGCTCCAAAAATACATAGTAATTTCTTACATTTCTTACTCTTTCTCATTTTGGGGACGCCAATTAACCTAATCTGCATGTCTTTGGACTGTGAGAGGAAACCAGAGTACCCGGAGGAAACCCACCAAGCACGGGGCAAACATGAAAACTTGACCCGAGGCAGAAATCGATGTTGGACACTGCAGGTGCAAGGCAACAGTGCTAACCAAAACCCCCAAAGCAGAAGCATTGGTAGTAAATATTTCTGACACCAATTAATACAAATCAGAGTGAATAAATGATGCTTTTATTGACTTTCTTTTTATTCTGTTCAGGTTTACACTAGAAGGCACTAGAATAGTCATTAGAAAGGCACAAATGTTATAACTAAAGTTTTTTCTATGTGAGAGACAAGAGGTAGATGTTATTAGGGATGGAAATTGTATGGGAATATGGATGTGAAAATAACTTATTGCATTTATTGTATAAATAGATTGAACGGTTTTCTTCATCATCACCACATCATTACAGCTTGAGACACTCTTAAGACACACTTTTTTTTAAATGTATTTTTTGGTAACTCAGCGTGTTAAGAATATATCTCTATATTACAAAAAAAAGGAAAAAAGACAGTTCTTGACTTGTTTGAAAATCAAAGATAGTTTGAATTACAGTCTTCTAAAATGACGGAATTGATGCTGATGTGATAAAAAGAGACAGAAGCCAGAACTGTCTGCATGTTGCCAGAGCCAAGAGTTATATCCTACCTTATACATCGCCATGGGTGAGGCAGGTTTTAATTATGTCTCATCTTATTGGGAAATATTGTAGCACTGCATATCTCCATCAGCAAAGTGAACGAATAGTCAGAAGCCAAAACAAAGCTAAATTATTCATCACACCCATATCGACTCATGCACATTGCCTGGAGCGAATAAAAAGAAAGAAAAAATGTGGTTTTTATTAAGGGCAAATTTCTATTAAATTATTGGTTTGAACAGATGAAGAGGAAAAAAAGCATCGACTCATTTCTTTTGTGCTGGTGATATTATTCAGACAAAACAAACTGGGCATGTTGGGACAAAGATGAAATGAGGCCACTCTGTCTGAATGGAGTGGCAGCTGTCCCCCAACCCCCCCATCTCCACCCTGAACACCAGCTAATTTTGGATCAGACCGTGGACGTAATGGATTTCTAGCCTGACTGACATGAGGGCAAGATGACGGAGCAGTTCAAACTGCCTATGAGAATTTCTCAGACTGCTGAGTACACTCTTAGTAACTACCTGCTAAAATCTGTCAGGAATGTGGGCTCAAACCTAGGACGGTGTGTGAGGGTTTTGTGTTTGCTCGATGGATCACTTTTCCATCCGTGTGGACAATCTGTACATCTCTGAAGCTCTAAGTTTCTCCCACGTGACCTTTGCATGCCCTCTTCGAGACCCCTCATGTTCCTGCTCTTTGTATTTTAAGCAAGAGATAATTCCCAACAGCTAGCAACTTTAGGCTACCAGAATGCTTTCTGAATGGTACTGGTAGTTATAAGGTTTTATGAGAACATATTTTTATAACATTTATGACCATTCCCTAAACAACCATGGTCAAAAAGTTTGACGTCTAGTAACCATGGGCTTTACAGTTTTAATTTTTTTTTCAATATAATAGTCTATGTGTTCAAAGAAAACCTGTTACATAACTTGTTACATACGTATGCGTGTCCAGCAACATTGTTGCCATATTTTAAGTAGTAAGATGGATAAAAAGATGCACATGAAACAAAAACCTTAAAAAAGTGATATACATCTCCGCCAAATCCTGGCCAAATCACAGACATATTGATTCTCAGTGTTCGGCCAAATATGGTAGGTCAATTGCTGGGAAATTTTAACTTTACAAATTATGGCTGATTCACACAGGATTAAGATTACAGACAACCTCTGCAGTTATTACCAATGACTAAAGGTCACCAGGTAATACTAATCCTGTGTGAATAGGGCTTTAGAAAACTTTTTAAAAGACTTTTTCTGTGTGAACATTATAATAGTGAATAGTGAAATAAATGACAATTACAACAGATCCTTGGAGAAACTGCAGAAACACTTTTTGGAATATTTGGTTTCAAGACCAAACATGTCTGTAATCCTTCCTACATAACATTTATAAATCTTTCTACAGTGTTTATAATATTGTTTGGTTTGTAGGAACATAAACTTTACCAATTTCCATAATTTTGCTTTTGTCTAATTGAGCAGACAACATTATTGTCATGTAAGTCATAATTAATAATACCTAGTATTTCGAGAAATATTAAGAAACCTTATTTCTGTAAATTAACAGATTAACATAATTTATTATATAAAATGCATTTTCATTTACTTTTCATTTCAATAACATTCAAGCACTTTGAGTTTCCTAAACTTTGTGAGGATATTTTGAAATATCTTTTAACATCAACATTTTTGTAGCTATTCTTGTATGAGATCTTGTATTTGTTAAGTTAGAAATGTTCGGTTAACAACATTCTAATAACATTATACTTTCGAGCCCAAATTAAAATTTTTTGTCAATTTCCAAAACATTTTTATATAACTTAAAGAAATATTTTTGTTGCTGTAAAAAGTTTGTGGTAGTTGTCTAACTGTGAATGTCGTGTCTTCAGTGTTCTAATATCCTTTTCATTAAGAAAAATTCCAGTAATATAGAAAAATAAACATTATTACCGTTGATGTTTTTAGGTAATTCATGATATTTTTTATTTTTATATCAAAATTAAACCACTTAAACTGATTGTTTATGGTTTATTGAGAATTATGCCTTTAAAAAGTTTAAGTACCTTTAAAAAACTACATCTTGTCACATGCTACATTTTTATGCACAATTCCAAACATTCCGACAACCATGCCTCGACATTTCTGAATATTTCTACACTGAATTTAGTATGATAGTATCAAGAATTTTGATTACTTTTCCCCCTTTTTCTCCCTTGGGCTTTGTCCTTTTAGCCTAGGGGTCGCCAAATTGGATCATTTGATCCCCAAGATTTGGCACAGGTTTTATTCCAGATGCCATTCCTGTTGCAGTCCTCCCATTTTCTAATCAGGACTGGGATCGGCACTGCATACAGTGCCGCAGGGTATGGGTGTAGGGTTAAAAACTTGCCCAAGGACTCAGCAGTGGCAAACCGGTGGTGTCACAGGTGGAACCTCCTAGCCTCTAATCAGAAACCCAGAGCCTCAACCAACTCATCCAATACTGCCTTGAAAATCTTGTTGACCTTTAATCTTCTAGGTCTTCTGAAAACATTTTATTAGATTTTTTACAGTGTGAAAATGTTATTCCATGAACTACAGAGTTTAAACTTCTTAGAACCTACATCAAGTACATATTAAATATTCTAGTAACATTAAGGAAAACATTAGCAAAACAAATAGCTTATGACATCTTTCAAATTCACAATTTGAATATACAGAAAAAAACCCTCCTTTTAGTTCATATTTAATAAAAAATTACTAGGGTGAGCTTTTCCACTGTCATCTTTAATATCCTGTGCAGATGTAATTAGCTTTGAAATACACCTCCCTAAAACACAAAATATTTAATCTTCCTCAAACGACACATTATTGTACACATACGTTTTTTATTACGCCTACTCTGCATGGTTTGCCATTGACCCTTTGTGCCTTGTAGCCTGTGTTTCTTGACTAGCAGCCATGTCCTGTAAAGAATTGCACTTTGAATGCTTTCACATTTAATCCATCCCTGCAGAGGGGCGAATGTGGGTGTGTGTGGGCTGTAAAATGAGGGAATAAAGGGAGGGATTGTGGGACTGGATGGGTCTCATGTCCCATGTGTCTTCCACAGCGGTTTCCATAGCTCTCCCATAACATAGTTCCCACCCTAGAGAGATCCAGATTCATTCTTAATGGCCTCTTGACCCATCTTAAGAGTATCTCCTAGTCTGGGTTCGGTGATGTTATCTCTCAATCAGAATGTTCTCAATTAGAGAAGTGTCTTGGAAGTATCTTGTTGGCTCGAAACGTTTAAACTGAAACTGATGGATTTTGCCAGCAGGGTTTAAAAGCCTGTACATTCCATAGGACAAAAAACCCACCCTTTTTGTTCTCACAGCAATGAGACCTAAAAGATTAGCTGCACAGTATACCTCTGTTTTGTATCACCTTAGGTTAATGTTTAAAGAGTTGAAAGTTAATTATGTTTTTCACAAACTTTGTAAATACAAACTTTGATTATTAAAATAGGGTCCTAATAATAGAGCTAAAACGAGTCTGACGTGAAGACACTAAGATAACCAGAGGTGAAGTGATAACATTGGTTATCGGGTCACAAAGGCAACTGTCAAGTGGCGGGGTATATTAGGCAGTAGTTGAACAGTCAGCTCTCAAAGTTGAGAGTAAAGGTTTGAGTGACTCTGTCAAGGGCCAAATTGTGATGGCTAGACGACTGAGTCAGATCCACTCAAAAACAGCAGGTATTGTAGAGCATGCCTGGTATGCAGTAAACAGGAAATATCGAAAGTTATCCAAGGAAGGACAACCAGGTCATGGGCAGTCAAGGATGAGTGGTATGTGTGGATAGTAAAAACAAGCCCTTCTGGGTCAATCCCAGAGAAGACCTACTGTAGAGCACAGACTCTTCAGAGTGCCCATGCTGACCCCTGTCCACTGCTAAATGTGCCTACAGCGTGCACCTTTTCTAACATGAGGTTGGCCAGGTGTGTTTGCTTCAGTTACCTGGGGATGCACTATGGGAAGAAGGTGAGCTGGTGAAGGCAGTGTAACGTTCTGGGCAAGGTTCTGCTGGGAAACCTTGGGTCGTCCTATTCATGTGGTTGTTACTTTGACCTGTAACTCTACTCTAAACATTCTTCCTGACCAAGTACACCCCTTCATGGAAACAGAATTCCCTAATTGCAGTGACATTTTTCAGCAGGATGAATTGTTCAGGAATGGTCTGAAAAACATGACAAAGTGTTTGAGGTGTTCTGATCCAGTGAGCCTTAACCTTGCACCTTTCTGGACTTACAGTAAATAATCTTTCTGCAAGATACCACAGAGATCTTGTGGAGTTCATGCCATGATGGTTCAGGGCAAGAAGCAAATAGAGAACCATAGTTTTAACAAAAATTATTATGAGTTCTAGTTGTTTCTTTTATTTCAGATTGGAATATATTCATCATTAAGCATTTATAGAAATGAAAATTCCAAAAAAATATTTCTGATTCTCAAAAAGGTGACTGACTTGATTATTGTGGACTGCCCCCCAGACAAACCTGAGAATATGAGAATATGTATTCTGACCTTGTTGGATGAAGAAGTGCTAAGGTGGCACCCTAATATTTTGCTTGGTCTGTCCTATTGTTCTTCAAGTTCTTCTTGTATACTTGGGAAATGGTTTTCCTGGCATGAGGGGGAGATAAGCTGGACTTGTACCTGAATATATTCGCATTTAAGCAGTGTTTTTTGAGACATGCCAGACCAGACCTGACCAAACCGGGCCAGATACCAAATCAACATTTTTTTTTTTCAACATTCAACAATTTTTTTTTTTTTGTTTATTTCTCTTTTTGTGCACACTTCTACAACCTGGTTCTTGGCTGGTCTCCTGGTTCCTGATTCGGACATCTGAAAGATTTATAACAAGCTAAAAGATGCATTTTTTTCTACGATCGCATTCCAGCAACGAAGATGGAAGATGTAAACTGATCATGTAAACAAAACAACAGTGTGAGCAACGCATCAGGAAGAAGGACTTGTGCTAGTTTCATGGGAAACAAACCTCATGTCTTTAATTCAAAGAACTATGAAAGCAGCAATGTTCTAAAGACAACACAGAGCTCATTATGGCAGCAGGACATCTCCTTGATGTTGCTTAAAAAAATCTTGTGATGTCGTGAAATGAATCGCCAACACACATGCATGGACTTTTAAAAAAAATTCAAGCACCCGTTGTAACCCATGGGATATGGCTGAAGACAAAATAAACACTATTCAGATCACTGAACTCTCAGGATATCAGGGCAGCCTTGCTGTCTCACAGCTGCAGGGTTGCCGGTTCAATCCTGAGCTCGGGTTGCTGTCCGGGTGGGTTTTGTTCTCAAAAAAAACAAAAAAAACAATTAAATCCCCAAAAACATGCTACTCTAAATTGCCTCAAGGTATGAGTGTGAATGAGTGTGAGACCCTGTGATGGAATTGGTATCCCATTAATGGTCTTTTCTCATCATCCTGGGAAAGGCTACAGATTCACTACAACCCAGACAACCCTAAAAAATGAAGAAATGAAAACTGGCAGCATGTTCGAAGCACAAAGGATATTTTTGTTTAAGAATGTTTTTGATTTTTTTTATAATAACGTGCTTAGAAGCAGAATTTTTTGAATACTGTATATTTGTCAAAATTAAGGGTTTTTAGTGTTCATAAAATATTCTTATGGAAAGACAGTATTGTAAGTCTGTATACTCCTGAGAGGGCACTGTATTGTGCCAGTTCTTTAGCAATATCATAAGTAAAGGAGTAAACACTTGGGGGCATGCTGAAATCAAAAAACAATGAGCATGGTGGTGTGATACAAAGCAGAGTTACTGTTTCCCACCTGAAGTTATTTATTTTCTGTTACTTTTTAATGAATGGTTAGATTAGATTAGATTAGATTAGATTAGATTAGATTAGATTCAACTTTACTGTCATTGCGCAAAAGTACAAAGTACTTGTACAGAGCCAATGAAATGCTGTAGCCAATGAAATGCCGAGTGACATATGCAGAACACCTTTTTAAAAATCTATTTATATATTTATTTATATTATGTTGACTTACATGACAACAGTTATCCCGTCACCAGTCTCACATTTTTCACTTTCACTCACTCATTTTTACCACTTATCCTGTACAGGGTCACAGAAGGCCTGGACCCTATTCCAGGGGACTCAGGGCACTAGGAGGGGTACATTGCAGGGAACAAGCATACACACTCTCACACACTATTTGTGAGACACCAATCTCAGTCTCTCAATTTGTAAACACCAATCAGCCTGCATGTATTTGGACTGTGGGTAGAGACTGAGGTACCTGAAGGAAACCTACCAAGCACGGAGAGAATATGCAAACTACACACACACAGATCTGAAGGCAAGACTTGAACCTTTGACCCTGGAGGTGTGACCACAGTGCTAAGCCAGTAAACCAAACTCCTCTCTCCTGAAGAAAGTGCTGACCCTGGAAACTCCTTCCATAAATTAAAATATAATCTCCCACCAGAATTCTTTTATTATTAGTCTTTGATACTGTAATGTAGAATTTCTGCCATAGAAGTCACTTTAGATGAGCTGTTGCTATAGAGGCGATAACATATTAGAACAAGTGCATTAATATTGCATTGCAATAGTATTATTGCTTAATACACAATATACTGTACAGCACATCTTTATTTCACTTATTATAGGACGAGCATGTTATCTTTTCAGTCCTCTCAGGATTTTCTAGTCTAGAAGGTGAAACTTGCTCATCTCTCTTTTCTGTGCAACTTTAATAACCTGGCGCTGATCTAACCCGCCCTGCAGCTACGGTTCCTTTAATGATGAGAAGCCATCCAAGAGGAGTGTGTATCTTCTTTCCACAATGCTGCCATTCCATGTGGATAAGAGCTCATTTATCAGGGTAACTAACCCTGCTCTGCTGTCCATCATGAAGGATGCCTTTTAGTGATAACAATGTCATGCTCCTGTTGCAGCAAGTGTAGAGACACAGCGAATAAGAGGGACGTAGTGATGGGGTGGATAACCTTGTGATACCTTCTCCCCATTCCACCTTTTCAGGATTCCCTACTTGGAACGAGGGTTAAAGTTCGGAATCTTTTATGACAATGAGTTTCAATGAGCAGGCACCTTGTCAGGTCATTTTTATTTCATCTCATTTAGGCTTTATTCTTTATTTCAGTATAACTAGTTGATAAGAGATAACACATAAGCATTAAAGAAATAATTTAACTGTGATTATAGATAGATAGATAGATAGATAGATAGATCATTTTATTGATCCCTGATTGATTTGGCAATACAAACATTACACATTACATTCCTATTTTCCTAAATAAAGCAGATTGAAAATTCTACTGTACATTCATTCATTTATTCATTCATCTTCTATACCGCTAATCCTGTCCAGAGTTGCAGCGGCCTGTTGCCTATCCCAGAAAACTTGGGGGACAAGGCAAGGTACATTCTGGACAGGGTGCCAATCCATCACAGGGCACACACACACTCACACACGATATGGGCAATTTGGAAGCAGCAGTTCACCCTATCTGTGAGAGGAAACCAGGTGTACCCGGAGAAAACCTACCAAGCACAGGGAGAACATGCGATCTCCATGCACACAGACCTCAAGGGAAGAAACGAACCTGGACCTTGGAGGTACAAGGCAGCAGTGCTAACCGCTATGCCACCGTGCCTCACGAAAACATACAGCAAATGAGAAATGTGCAAAAGTTTAAAAACGCTTCCAGGTGTGTTTGTATGTTAAAAAGTCCAAAAAGTCAAAGTCCCAAAACTTTTATTTTTAGCTTTCTTATTATATTGTGTAAGAAGGTGTAGTTAACATTTTAAATGTAGTTATGATTTAAATATCTATTATTAATTACAACATTTTAAATATATACTATAACCACATTTTTGGACAAATGGTAGATATTAAAGGTGCAATAGTAAAGCCTACCACCTCATGGACAAGGAAAAGTACAGTTAAGTACCCTCGTTATTTTTGCTCTGAAATTGTTTAATCATGTAACATAAAAATAAGTCGAAAGACTTTGTATGAGTTATTATACTTATTGAAATATTTTCCAATAAAGTGATACATTCTGGAGTTTCTTGCAATATACTAAAATCTACAGTAGGATGATAAAGGTCATCATCATCATCATCATCATCATATAGACAGGTCATGTCTGATGGATGTTCAGGCACTAAGTAACTGTTAGGTTAGAACTGTCAGGATGCAATATGACCCTCTTCTCATCCTCGCTGTCCGTGGGAGGGGAGATGAGAGAGGAGGGAAAGTTTTGGGGAGGGAGCGCACAAGTGCGCATCAGAGAGAGAGAGAAGAGAAAGAGAGAAGGGAAACTGGATGCAGAGGGACACAGTGCAGCTAGGACACTTCAGGGACGAGGGCACTTCTTGACTGGACACTCCTTTGCACCGGGCTTCACCCTAACTCTGCCCTGTCTCTCTGTTCTTCCCATCGCCGCATGGCTTCACTGTGATCACCGCGTCTTCTGCCCGGAGTTCCGCACTGTTTAACATGAGCCGAGGGACGAGGAGAAGAGAGGAGAGAGTCCTCCTGGCTCTCTTCATCATTATACACACCGCCACAACGCATGCGGGTAAAGTATTAGAGGGGTAAAATAACTGATCAGGGGGTAATCAGGGGGTAGTGTCTGTATGGGGTTTGCAATGTAGTGTATCTAAAGAGGTGGAATAACTTTTTGAGTGGACAGTAACTTTTTTTCTTTTCTTTTCTTTTTGAATAAGTACTATATGAAAAAGGGGGGGAGTGGTAAAGAGTATGGGTGACATGCCTAAGGGGGTAAAGCGCGCTTTTGGGTGACGTGTTTAAATATGTTTAATGGAGATGAGTGTCTAAAGGGGTATCCTGAGAATAGGATATCCGGGGGGTAAATGTCTTGGGGTAAATAATACCTTAAGGTTTCCCCCCCCCCCGCCCCCCCACTATCTCCATCGCTTCCTACACTATACCACCCCTCACACACACACATACACGCACGGACTCACGCACATATACACTTGCCACTTTTTTTTTTTTTTTTTTACCGCAGTTTATTGTGATTTAAATAAATATTTAAACATTTTAAATATGTTTTGTATTCGCTTTCTGCTGGATTTCTTGTTTACTATTAGTTACAATGTTTCTGAGAGCCGCATATTTCATTTCTGAATAATTTTTAGACGTTTGTTACAATTTGTGACGATGTATCACTTATTAGACTCATGTGTCGGTTCAGCGCGAGCTGTTTGAATCAGTCAGACTCAGACTGGGGAAGAGTTGCTCGGTGACGTCACAGTTAAAGAAGACACGCCGTCAAAAATTAATTCAGACATGCGCTGTATGTTTTAAAGTTAGCTATACAATTTGTAGAGACTGTAGACGCATGCAGGTGGTCCTGTCTTAGGTAGTGAATGCGGTTTGGGGTGACTTTGAGGGATTATTGATGCGCGATTAATGAAGGAATCGGTTCTCCTTCAAACGACTCTTCCTAGAAGAATCGATTCTCAAGTACTAATAAGGAATCGGAGGCGTTGTAAAAGTTGTCTCTTTTGTATTGCACTTATAATTTTGCTTTTCAAATGTGCATTTTATGATGCTGATGTCTCTTTGTGGCAGCACGGTGGCTTAGTTGTTAGCGCTGTGGACTTGATTCCCACCTTGGGGTCTCCCTGTGCTTGGGGGGTTTCCTCAGGTTTCCTCCCACAATCCTAAAACATGCATGCAGATTAGGTCAATAGGCATTCCCAAATTGCCTGTAGTGTGTGTGTATGCCCTGTGATGGATTGGCACCCTGTCAGATCAGAGCAGAACTAAAACCAGGAGATCCTAGGCGGTTCTTTGTGTGATGTATGTTTTGAGAGAATGCAGTGGTTCACTTAACATCTAATATTAGCTAGCTAATTAGTTTGATTTTCACAACTATGTGACAAGTGACATTAAGAGGACAGCGATGCACAGTGTGGCTGCTGCTCAATAATCACCTGATCCTCTATGTCTAATCTGCTCTCTGGCTCCTTCTATTCTTAACCACCCCCATCACATTAACACATCATCATTCGTCTTTGGAAAAAGCTTATCTATTTCAAGTATGCAATTTGTTATCAACTTTCTTTCTTAGTATACACTACCATTCAAAAGTTTGGGGTCACTTTCTAACTCCATGATGGTTCCTGGTTTTTATTTCTTTCTACATTGTAAAGGAATGCTGAAGGCGTCCAAAAAATGCATTAATCTCCTTTGAACAGTTAATG
>JAOVVB010000030.1:2899330-2913310 GCA_028570985.1 Heterobranchus longifilis
GTATTGTTGTAGAATGTAGAAAATAAATCAGTAAACAAAAACAAAGAAATTTGCAAGTGACCCCAAACTTTTGAACGTAGTGTATATATTGTAATATATGCTCTAATATTACAGGGGACAAATAGACATATTCCTGACACATTGATATATTGCTGTGCATTTTAATCTGTGGTTATTATCATAAGTTAGCATACTGTAACAAATCAATGTAAAAAAAAATTGCATATAAATATCTGGAAGCGGTTTATCACCTGGAACGTAGTCCAATCTGTTCCACATCCTTGCTTCATTGCTTTGTATTTTGTTCTGATGATCTTAGCAAATATCTGATAACTGCTCTGCTACAGAACTATCTAAAGTTTGAGGACAATATAGTTTGTTTGTTTTTCCTGTTTCCATGGGCTTCCTTCACATTCCATGCTTTCCCCCACTGTTCGACAACATGCCTCTAGGTGAATTAGATACTTTAGATGTGAGTGTGTGTGTTCTGGCATCAGGGATAGGCTTGGGATCTGGTGCAACACTGATTAGGATAAAGTGTGATAAAACTTTTGCAGGACACAGCACTGCGTTTTAAATTTAATTTAGGTTTATATGGCCAATATTTAAGTTGAAAAGCCGAAGGTTTTGCTTCTTGTGTGTAACATTGTCACGATTCATGTTGAAAAGCAGGGCATTCTTGCAATCATCCTCAGAACTCGGATGTTTTCGTTTTTTGTGTTCCCGCTGACATCCTTCTTATCTGCTTTCTAAAAACGAGAGAAGGGGCACGATGTCATTTTCCCCCTCCTTCATTTCATATGCTCTTTTACAGAATGTCAGCATTCAGCACGTGTTCTCCTACCCTGGCAAAAACCAGACGGGAGTCCAGGCGTGTATACCCACCCCTTCGTGTGATCTTGCCGGTTTTGTTTCGCATGGTCTGCACCAGAGAACATGTTCTCTCTTTGATCCCTTTATACATAAGCAAATGAATCAGAGGAAAAAAAATGATGGGAGGATGAAGGCTACTATTTAGACCTGTGGGAGATGCTTCCTAATGGAACTGCTAAGCATTCCCCCTTCAAGCCGGACCTCCCTGCTGCGCTGGAATAGATTTTCTGTAACAAGCTGGAATCCTACCAGCATATATCGTATGCGTAGATAACATTCAGAGTTTCAAGCAGTGGCTCTCTCCAATGTACAAGCAGTTGTGTAAACATCTGGTGCGCAGAGGCAAAATCGCCTTGTCCTAAACACACAGTCTAGTTTTTTTTTTCCTTTCTTACAGATATTCAGGATCTCAGGTTGTACAAACATGAATTGTCTTGGACGATGTTGCACGTATCAATGGGGATTCCCTTTTTGGCAGCGTGCTGTAACTCAGTGCAGCACTTGAATGACATGATAGTTTGTGTTAAATCTGTGAACTTTGCTCATCCCCTGCAGGTCTCCTCTCCTGCATGAAGGGAACGTAGGCTTTGATTATCGTCCCTAAAACTGAAGGCTCATTTTATCCAACAGTAAACCCGTGAATCAGTCAGACATTAGAGGTAGATCTACTGTAACTATTGTGTCCTCCTGCTGCGCTGGCAGAAAGGACTCTTGGGGGTGAAGTGCACAGGGAGATTCAGCACCGATGTCCTTATAATGCAAGACACACCGAACACCCGTCCACACTGTGCGAGCACATAAAAGGCAGGAAGTCATATGGAACATGAGCCCGAGTCAGCAAGGAAACAGCTGAGGACGTATGAAGTCATGCATCTTGATCCTTCTGATCTATTTGTCACACTGTACACTATGTGAAGATGACTGGACCCAGGGCTCCACGAAAGCAGAAAATCGTTATCATATATGAGTTTTAATTCCTTTTAATTTCCTTATCCTTCACAATATACTGTAGCTGTGCACTAAATTAGCATTTATTATTTTTAACCTTTTAGTATGTTGATTCAGGAGAAGGAGCAGAAACTACAACAGGAAAAAAAAACAATGATTCACAATAGGGAAAAGGACGCTGAGTGTGACCTGTATGTATTTGCATTTGGTAGCAGAAATTCAATTCAATTTACCCGACTGTGGTAAATTCATGTAAATGGTTAAATTGTAGTAATCTATACAAAAGAGGCTTGGTGTTTGAGTTACACCAAAACAATCCAGCAGAAACACAGCTAAGTAAACTTTTAAGGCTGTGTACACATTACTAGCCATATTGGTCAATTAAATTATTTTTTTTATCAGATTTCCATGTCATTCCGGTTCACATTCATAATTATAAGTGACTTTATCTGACTCTAATGTGAATGAGACTGTCCTCTGAAACAGCACGCATGCGCACATCAGAACATCTTTGCTTGTACCATCTGGGTTAAACACAAATCATATTTTGTGTGACCACTCATGCATTTACAACAATGGATGTGATTTTAGCAAAAATATGCTTGGGATTTTGCTCTGGAGGACGGCAAGCAATTAGTTGGCTGTACTTGTTGAGGTCTAGAAGGAGGAAGAAAGCCTGGTTTAGCTGTTATAGCAGCTCTTGCTAGCGATGCTATGAAATCCCAGCACGATGTAAATAGGCAAAAAGTTGCATGAATTCCGATCTGACCATTCTCATTTCAGTCACATCACCACATATTGGACATTATCTGAAATTTAATTACTGTAGCATAACGATAAATATTGACCAGGTCTAGCATAATGCTAAAAAAGACAAAGTACAAAACTAGCATAAAGCTGAACTAGAGAAAGTTGTGTTGGCTATAAAGTGGAACTGATGTAATGGGTGCAAATGTGCCATCATTGTCTCATCCCTCCCCCCTCCTTAATATTATTCTAATGAGATTGTGATTGCTTATCTGCCAATCACCATGCTTGTATTTGACTCACACAGTTAAGCACACTTCGGGGAATGAACAACTTGAAATCTTTTCCGAAAGTGACCCCTGAGTTGTAAGGTTCTGCAGAAAGTCCAAGAAACAAATGATCTTGAAGTTGAACAGTGTGTGATAGAATTGGTTTCTTGTTTTACTCGGTCAGCTGAATGACCGATCAGAGAACTCTTCCCCTTACGTAACGTCAAATTGTCCACATCGGTGCACAGTGAGTGCTGAAAGGAACCGACAATGCGTGACTTATGGGTGCCTCCGATGGCATGCGATGGCTGACAGTCGGCTCGGTGTTTTAAGGCCCTACGTCATCGCTCCATGATTCCACGAATAACAGAACCATTCTTTTATTGAGCCTGTCCAGTCTTCTGAGTGAAATCAGTGTTTGCGCAGCTTTGCATGATGGGAGCGCCAGTGTGTGAGTGGACAGTATCTGATGCCGAGGGCTGCAGGTGTTTCCTCTGTGGATGCAGGGGCTTTGGAGCAATCTGGCTTTCTCGCAGTGAGCAAACAGCAACAGGGCAAACTGCGCAGAGAGTAAAAAGTCAGTGTAACCCTATTCAGCCTCGGTTCCCATACACACACATGCACACACATTCCCCTGTACCACCTGCTGGCACCATAACTGCCCCATCCCACCTGTTATACAAGCTCTTGTAGCTCCAAAGCTGACATATGTCTTGTGCTGGTGTAAAGGATTGAATTATATGCTAATTTGTTTTAACTGACAATCCGAACTTGAAAACTCGAAGCAGATTCAGCCTTGATGACGACACACTTCTGGAACAACAGTATTTTTTTTATTTACCGTGGAAACTGGTGGAATAACAGCTGGGGACATTTAACTTTTAAATTTTGTTGTAAAATACACACCAATGAATGAAAAGGCGAACTGCCTACTTCTTTAGTAGCATTTTTATTTTTAGTTTTAGGCTTTTATTTCACCTGGAGAAGTGGAACATTTTGAAAAAGTCAACAACATGAGGCACAAGACATGGAATTTGTCATCGTTAGAAATGGACTTACATTGTCCAACTGTTAATTAATGACCTTTACACCACAGCAATGCTGAATTCTCAAATCCAATTGGTTAGAACCTTTTCATATAAATGTGTTCAGTCTGATATGGTGTTGTTTCTTTAGTAACAGCTCATTCATATGGACTTATATGGACGTATATAATAACATGATTAGTAAAAAACATTGAAGAACATTGATCATACTCCATCACTGAACCGCTAAAGAAGTTAAATCATCCATATTTTTGTATATATGTATTATTTGCCGATATGCAACCCTTTTACAAGGCAGTGACTCGAGTCATAGGGCAATATAAAGCATTTAAAACGTTTGTAAAGGGCTTGAATCCCAAGCAATGCTGAGCTATTTGCACCAAGAAAGTAAGATTTGCCATGCTCTCTGGGTGGGAATGACAGCATTATTGGGGATATCTGTGAGCTAGTGTATGTGAAAAAGGGCGGATAGTTCTTTCCTTAGAGTGTGTTACCCTGCACTGTGATGCAGCATGAGCAGCAGTTCGAGAACATGACGTTACCTGGCATGACATGTCTCAGAGGAAGCATGTGTTAATCCTTATACTTTCTAATTGGAAGCTGGTGGTAGCTGGGGAGTGCGTGTGTATTGGGTAAAACTAAATTAGGGAAAACATGGATGAGGAAAATAGTGTTCATTTAGTGACAAGTTCTTTAGGGAAATATTTATTAAACTTTATTAAAGTAACGGTGGCTTAGTGGTTAGAGCCCGAGGCCTTTCACGTCCAGGTTTGTCCAGGTTCGATTCCTGCCTGTGTGCATGTAGTCTGAATGTCCCCCCCCCCCCGTGTTTGGTGGGTTTCCTCTGGGTACTCAGTTTCCTCCCACAGTCCAAATACATGCAAATTAGGTTAATTGGCGTTCCCAGATTGCCCGTATTGTGCCCCCTGCGATGGATTGACACACTGTCCAGGGTGTATCCTGCCTCGTGCCCTAAGTCTCCTGGGATAGACTCCAGGTTCCCGTGACCCTGTATACAGGATAAAGTGATATAGACAATGAATAAGTGAGTGAGTGAGTGAGTGAGTGAGTGATTGACTTCAGCGTAGTAGCAGTAACTGCCCTTATTAATCAAATAAACCTGGACCTGGAATGCTTTCATTTGCAAAAGCATATGAGCTCTGTGCTGCTGGTTTGCCAGGTACTGATTTATGGAAGCAGTCTTGTTGTCCTCCAGTCATTTCACTTCTTCTGTCCACAGACCTTTCTCGTTCCAGGACCCTATAGGTCAGAGGTCACAGTCAGGTTAATTTCATTAAGGCTAGCCTTGTACAATAAATCCGAGGTACTGAAATGCTTCAGCTGGTTCTGCTTCTTAAACATAATCCGAAAAAAGCTACAGCAGTAAAGATAAGACAAAGTCTTATGTTTAGTTTAATTTCCCTCACTTGAGTAGGAGTAGCCTTGTTTGGAAAAGGTCCTTGTAATGCTCATAATGTTGAGGTTGAAATTTACAACGGGTCATGTGTAGGCAGTGTGCTGTTGTGTATAAATCAGGATGTGGGGTAGAGTAAAGAGATGGTGAAGTGTGGGAGAAGAGCTGCATAAACTTTGTTCTCTTTAGCTGGGAGACTTTAGTGTTTGCGGTCAGTGCAGTCAACTGCGAGAAGAGCATGAGGAGAAAATGAAAGGAGGATCAAGTTTACAAATGCTATGATGCATTTAAGGAGCAGACCAAGGCTGGGTGATATGACATACATAAGGGGATCTACAGTACTGGACATGATTTGGTTTGGAGACATGATAGTGGCATAGTGGAGTAGAGGTTAGGACCTCACACCTCCAGGGTTGAGAGTTTGATTCCCACCTCTGGTCTTTGTGTGTGGAGTTAAAATTTCACATATTGTTTAAGTGAGTGTTTGCGATTATTTGCCCAGGATTGGCACACCGTCCAGGATGTACCCTGCCTCGTGCCACAAACCCCCCTGGGATGGGCTTCAGGCCTCCCGAAACCCTGTACAGGATAAGTGCTATAGAGAATGAGTGAGTAAGTGAGAAATAACATAAAAGTATTGTGTTAGGATATTTTTGGCCTACAAAAAAGTGACGTGCTGCAAGGACTCTTCGGCCTATTTAGTGATGCTGGATGGACAAGCATGGATGCTGTTCTGTGTTAGGCATCTTTCATGGCTGTTCTTTCTTTCTGCTGAAAACATATAAAAATTATAAACATTTGGGAAAAGTACAAAAGTATTACAGATATGATTATTATATTATTAGAGTAGAATACACGGCTGCTGAATTCTTAAATCTGATTGGTTGCTCCAGGTCTTATGTTGATGCTCTTGTTCTAATACTTCAGCGTTTCTGCAGTAATGGTACATTGGCAGGGATTTTTATAATGAGCACTTTACAGCTAAGTAAAGATGTACAATCAGATTTAAAATGTGTTGTTATAAGATATTAAGAACGGTCTTTGCTATGGTGACGTTCATCGAAGGAGTCTTTAATGTTAGTAATTTTTTAGATACAGGAAAGTCCTGAGGACAGATGGCTTTGATGGGTGTCCGTAAAAGATTTTCTTTCTTTTTTTTTTTTTTAACTTAAAGAGAGATAAAAGAAGAAACACCAGGGAAGTCAGGAAAGTTCAGGAAGTTTTTTTTTTCTTTCTGAAAATGTTTCAGTTTTTTTGGTAATGGAGCAGAGGGTAATATGAGTTGTGAGTGTTTGTGTTGGTAAGTGCAGGTATTGTCCTTTACCCCCTTGTCCCTGTTTATGGGGTGGAAACAGACTTTTTTTTGTCTGAGACAATGAAACGACAGAAGCGCGGACTAAACCATGGAACCCTGGAGCTAGGGAATGATGATTCAGCCAGGGTTCTTTAGTGGGGGAGAGTGGGAGGTTGGGGTGAATAAGAAGCTTCATTTGGTATTCACAGCACGTCTGAATTCATGTTTTATGCATTCGGAATAAATCCATACAAGTCGAGGATCGGAATGTTCTGATCAAGCCATGACAATCTTTGATCTGAGATATCGGTTATCTGAGGTGATCCTGAAAAGCGGCCCGAGACCTGCAGGGACGGACACATCCAGGCAGGTGTAGTGTCACAGCAGGAGATCATATCTCATCAGATCTCCTCTCTCTATAGGCTGTGAACCTTCCCTGTTCAGGAAAGACTCATTTATAAACATAACACATGTGCTGCTTGGTGCCAAAGTGTTGTGTAAAAATGAAATGAAATGAAACACACAGGCAGAGCTGCCTCAGGCTGTTTCGGTTTGGCTGGGTGTGTGAAACAGACGTAGCTCAGGTGTGCGAGAGGAAAAAGCAGCAGCGTGTTGGGATTAGGTTGGATCCAGAGCCTCGGGCTGGCATCGCGCCACCTACCCTTGAGTTTCCTTTATAAAAAAGTGCAAGAGGAGGGGTGTTCCTTAATGCAAATGCCCATTAAAGTAAAACGAGACACAGGAAGTGAAAGAGACTTGTTTGATTTGTAATACTGGTGTTCATGATGTCCACTTGTCCTTTTTGGTCCGGGATGAAGATAACATTGAGATGAACCTCCAGTCGTGGAAGATTGTGGTCTTGTTAACTTCTTTTTAGTTGCTTTAACTGTCAATTAAATTCAACACCCCTCTTCAGGATGTATTTATTTTTAATTTTATAACAAAGCTCATAAGATTTATGAGCTCTTAGTTCCTGAATGTTCCACTTACTGAACATTTTAGATTAAAGTTAGCTAGCAGTTTTCATCATTATTGAGGTTTGAGTTTAAATCCTTTTAATTAAAATGACCAGTCAGCTGTAAGGCTGTTCATCGTTTTGGTGATGTTCAGCTTACTGAGACACACCATGTTTTTATTTTTTTTGCTCTCTAGAAACAGCCTGGAAGTTGCAGATGTGTAAAAATTCCCTTTCCGAGGAGGCATTTCCCTTCTCGTTCCCAGACCTTTTCAGCTTTTCAGTTTCATTGTTGTGTGAATTAGCCAAGGTCAGGGGTCAGATATCTGGCAGTGCCATGTTGTTCAGAGTCTGTTGGAGCTCTATGGTGTGTAGCATTCACTCACTGAGCAGTTTTATCCAAAATGTGTGTGTGTGTGTGTGTGTGTGTGTGTGTGTGCGCACATTCTGTGGGCTGATGATTTGTTCTGTATATTAAATTTTCATGAGTAAATCACCGTATTATAAAGAGGTGCCAAGGAGGCTTCGAGCTTGGTTTGTTTTGGGGAAGAGATTACTTATTTAATGACTTATTTTTTCAGCAGCACTTTCCGGTCCTCCCTTTGGAACACTAGGCTTTGCAGACATTCAATCCATAATTAGGCTAAAGATTATAAGGCTGCTCTACCTCCTAAGCACCTCTTCCTAACAGTCTTGTGCATGTGTGTTTTGTGTGTTTGTGTGTGTAAGAATCTTATTGTCCTGGTGGAGTCCAGACACATGGAAATGAATATCTGGCAGTTTTGACTTTGGGGGGGCAACTGGTATGTCCTCGTTTGGGAATTTATTATCATTTTTTTTAAAATAGATGAACAACAACAAAAAACTAAGCTTGTTTGGTTATTGAGTTTAAGGTTAGTAGTAGTGTTAAGTGGCAATATACAACAGTTAGTTCTGACCGAGTAATCTGATTGGACTAGAGGCATTCCATGAGTCATGATAATAGATAGTAACAGCACTGGGACCTTTAACTATTTGTATCAATCCGTGTCCCAGATGTTCTAATAACCGTTAATTATACTTACTGTCGGTCACCAGCATGGGTGAAAGTATGTCTGTAAAGTCTGAAAAGAGTGGAGAGCAGCTGCCTGCCACATTTAAACCAGTCACAAAAGCACTTACAGCAAGAAAACAGGTCTGATAACATTATATCATCTTAAATAACACTTTGTCCACCTAATAAATGCCTGTATGTCATTTACATTTAGGCATTTGGCAGACGCCCTTATTCAGAGCAACTTACATTTGTATTTCATTATACATGTGAGTAGTTGAGGGTTAAGGACCTTGCGCAAGGGTCCAACAAGGACAACGTTGCAGTTGCGGGATGTGAACCTGGGACCTGCAGACGAGACTTGCACTTATGCCTTACCCCTGACCCCAAAGTGTGCTGTTGCAAATTGCTCTGTAACACTCTGAACAGCGGCACTACTTAGTGTGGTGAACAAAGAATTGTAAACCGCATTACCTTTCCATTTAATGGAATTCAACCCAAGTTAATGGAGCCGATTTTCTAAAACAGAATAAGTGCAAGTCTCGTGAGTTTCTCAGGACTGTCCAGCACTTCCATGGTTTAATCATTTTCTGTTTTGCCTACATAGTACTGGTAAGAATTTAAAACTACTTTCACCCATATTAATTACTAGTCGCAAGCTCCGCCATTCGCGGTTAGTTAGTTCCACCTGACACGGAAGGATATACAGTATGTTGGAGGAGCAAAATAACTGGTTAAATGAACAAGCAAATCATATCTTCACTGATATCTTCAGTATTCTGCCTGTGCTGTTGTGTCTGCGGCCACATCACAGCTGTGCTGCTATTCAGCTTAATTAGTAATTCAATTCACATCATGCCCTGTTAGACATGTGACCTGTAAAATAGTCCAACTATTTAATATGCTGTTCATTCTCCATTCAGCTGCTCCTGTTAGGGTTCGCCACAGAGGATCACCAGGTCAGAATATTTGATTTGGCAGGTTTTAAACCAGATGCCCTTCCTGATGCTACCCTCCCATCTTATCTGGGCTTGGGACCAGCATTAAGACCTCCAAAGGCTGGGTATCAAACCTGATCTGTGACAGGGAGAGCCTGAATGCTAGGCACCGGTCCATCAGAGAAGAAAATAAATCAATGAATGAATGCACAATGAATACATTTACTGTGTTCCATCTCCATGGCGTCAATAAGTAGCCAAAAGTGTATATTTAAATTATTCATCTGAAATTAAATTGTTGGATTATGTTTATAAATGTGTGTTAAGAGAGTCAGTTATTTTACAGTTATGAGGATCTATGAGGATCCTTAATCTGCAACTATCACAAAACTGCCAAACATTACCTAGTATAATTAATATGAATTAGAGCAATAATTCTAAACGTGCCAATGCGTATTAGAAAATAGGTTTAAGATCGAAAGTACAGTAGCTCTACATACGTATATATATCTACATTTTCTGTATAATTCGTTTTTATTTCATGTCTGGAGACATATAAATCCAGACCCGATGTTCTCCACTGTGCCATAACTTGGCCGTTTTTCTCACCTCTCCTCCTGTTTAGTCTGTTGCCATGCCTCGTGTTGCTCTGCGCTCGGTCTCTGAAAAAAAGGCATCTGCTAAGCAAATAAATAATGCCATAAAAATCCAACAGTGTTGTGTAGGCAGCAGCAAGCAAACTCTTCCCACATGTTTAATTAATGCAGGAAAGCAAAGGACAGTGTAAAAAAAAAAAAAAAGTCTAAGCAGAGTGCAAATTTAAATTTAGGGTACAGTTCAGTCGTAAAATGCTTAAGATAGCAAAACCCATGCCAAAATGTCCCCAGTTACCTTTAGGAGAGGAAAAAAAACAACAAAAAAGAAATCAACCTAAAGAAAAAACTTGGAGCCTTATTACATATCGATTTTTTCTTCTCACTGGTAGAACTGATTTATTTAAACTTTCACTGAACCAAAATTGTGACTTTTAAGTGAACTCATCGATTATGTATGATGCTAAGCATACTGTACAGGTCCAGGCAATTAAGTTAGCAAAGCGCTAATTTACATGCAAGGGGACGAGATAAATGGTCATTTTTAGCCACACGAGATGTATGATAAAAACAACACTACATCAAAGCAAGTTGTTGTTGGTCTTTTGGCTGCTCCCACTAAGGGCTCGGCCACAGTGGAGCATCCAATCCATACACGACTTGGCGAGGTTCTTCCTGCCGCAAAGACAATAATAAGCTAGTTTATTAACAGGTAACTAGCTGGCTAGCTATTCTTGCTAATACACGGTGGTATCAAAAAGTTAAAAGACTCGCTTGGTAACAAGCCAACAGATGGCAGCACAAGGCTGCACACACAGTCAGAGGGAGCACCGACCTTTATAAGTCAGTGTGCCAAAAGACATTGGAGCTGTGCAACTGGTGCTCTGACCATGTGCATTACCACATCTGCTATTTCATCAAGGGCAGCAAGTTAAAACAAAGAGTGAATGTGAAATTCTGTTTGAAACTGGGCAAATCTGCCACAGAGCAAGAAGAACATCAAAAGGGAGATGACGAGAGATCAGGAAGGCCCTCAGTGAGCTCAACCTCCGAAAATGTTGAAACCATTTGGCAACTTGTGCAATGTTCATGTGTGATTTGAACGTGTGCCATGTTGCTACCAAGTTCGTTCCCAGGCCTTCATGTTGAGGATCATTATCGGTGGCGAAACGTGGGTGTATGAGTACGACCTGAGACGAAGCACCAGTCTTCGCATTGGAAGAGCCCATCATTTTCGATATTCGTTGCATTGTGCATTGTAAATTTGCTCCCAGGGGCCAAACCATCAATAGTGAATTTTGCTCAAAAAACAGAGCTTGTAAAGGAAGATAATCGTGAAACTCTTTGATGCCACCTCGTAATCATGATAAACAAATAACTGAGAAAATATAGCTTCAAAAACTCTTTTGTGTGAACACGCAACAACTTTATGGTTGTTTGCTAGTTGTGATCTTAATAAAATCCCACTTGTATTAACCTGTCTGTGCACTAGCTTACTATCAGGTGACGAGCAGTCTAACTTAATTGTAGCATCAGGACACGATGGCATTTCTATATCGTCTAAAGTAAATTATATAGTATATTACAATAAAGATGTCTTAGCCATTCCTTACACAGTTTTCTACATCAGATTATCTGTAATGGTTCTAAGTGACATTTTTGGATGTACTTAGATTAAGTAAATTAGATAAAGGAATCATATCCAGAGAACCAGTTGAGGCATGAAAAAGCTTTAAAGAGCCGTAAAACTTTAGTGGTTACTTCCGCATGAATAGGCTTTAGACAAGAGTAAACATTAAGTGAGTCAAAGAGGATGCTACTCGGGGTGGAGAGCAGCAGATGAGTCTCTCATTGAAAAAAGCCACAGACAGGTTCCAGGTGCAGCTTAACTATCATCAAGCCAAACTGCCGTACAGTACGTCTATCCCATAATAACAGTTGCACCAAGCCACCTGCAGAACTGATTTTAAACACAGCTGCCATTTTTGAGCTTAAGCCCCAATGCACTGCTCAGACAACTCCCACACCTCCAAAGAGCATGTATTGCTATCCACCATGAAGTAGAGGAATCTACATATCCAAGTTGGTTTATAGTTTAGCTAAGGAATGCAACTAATTTTTTTTTTTTTTTGTTATTTTGGGAAATCTTACCAAAAAGGTTCACATGGCTGAGACTGGAGGTGTGCATATGGTTGGGCATCCTGTACGACATGCCAAAAAGTTCATACAATCAGGCAGTTTGGATTTTCATGTAATGATATATAAAGTCCACGTTGATTAGAATGAATATACAGCGTTCATTCATTCGATTGTTCATTTGGTCATTCATTCATCCTTAGTAGCTGCAAGGTCAGGGTTATGTTTGTTAAAATTAGGCTTTTACTTCGTTTATATTTGGGGAAATTACTAACATTATATGAAAATATCATGAGCTTGTATACACTCTTTAAACACTCTTAACCTGACATCAACAAAGACCGCAACGCAGCATTACTAAAGTAATTATGCCTGTGAATAATGTGAACTGGAATCAATCGTTCACCAAATAATTATTGTCCATATTTAATATTTTTTTAATAGGTTGTAAAATAAGAGGTCATTTAAACCAGTTTGACTAAACAGCTTGAGACGCCCCTGGGCTACAGTGTTATTCTTTGCTATATCTCTAAAAACTTTGCTTTTCCCCGTTTAGATAACCTGATCGATGTCCTGCGAGTGCTGGAGCTGTCCGATCGCATGGAGGGCGTGTCCTTGGAGGCGGGGCTGTGCACACAGAGAGCTGACCCAGAGGAAGTGGACATGGCGTTTAGGATAGACAAAAAGATCCAGCTTAGTGCTCCAACGCAGCAGCTCTTCCCAGGTATGCACACGCATATGTACAAAATGTGTATATAATCTGTTTTATCCGCTGATTTAGTAGATGTAAGTGATGCAATAAAAATATGATTAGTGTACTGTATCATCAAAATGATTTTATAAATATACAGTATAATGGTAATTGAAGGTCTGTATAATAGGAGGTTGATGCAAAGCTTTACTACATCTATATATATGGGATACAGTACAATTAAAAAACAATAAAATTAACAATCCAAATAATTTACTTGATAAAATTTAATCAAAATTCTAAAAGCTATAAAAGGAATGTTAAAATTGTTACAAGCGATACAGGCTTACACCCTATTTAAAAATGAACTAGTACCCTACTGGTAGTTAATTTTCAAATTTCATGATATACACTATACTGTGCAAAAGTCTTGACACCCCCTTATTTCTTTATATTAAATAAACTAAAATAAAAATGTAATTATGTCGATTACATTAAAGAAAAGGACACAAATGTTTTACTGTGACAAGGTACAAAGTGCCAAAAGATACAATGTAAAACGTATTGGTTTATGTAACAACCTCAGCAGAAACCTAATTTCCCCTCTTGTCTGTTCCTACTGCTCAGCATTCAGCATCACCAGTACACTAATCACAGACCTGATCATCTGCATCTGACTTACTCTGGTTCATGCCTTAAGTAAAAAAAATTTTATGCTTGAATGATTCATAGGTCACTGTGTTGCTTAACAAACACAAAAAAATCCTTTGAAACTGGTCAGGTACAGGGACTGGAATGAAAATCTGAGGCAAGAACAATTCCTCAAGACTGCAATTAAAATACAAGAAAGTCGAAGCAACATACAGTGGAACCTCGGATTGCGAGTAACGCGGTTTGCGAGTGTTCCGCAAGACGAGCAAAGATTTTTATGCGCATGCGCTTCTTGTTTTGACGCCGAGCGTCACATGATCACAACTGAGCCAATGGTTTTTCTCTCTCTTGCGCTGCGGAATTGTGGGTAATCGTCTCCCCTGCTGGGTCTT
>JAOVVB010000030.1:2944030-2984288 GCA_028570985.1 Heterobranchus longifilis
ATTGGCAGTAGAAGCTTAATGTGGGAGCCTCCAGTGACTGGGTGGAATTGGACACTACTAAATTAGGGGAGAAAATCTGAAAATTTGGAAAAAGGGGGATAAATTTATTTTAAAAAATGACACTAAAGATTATAAATATATAAGGTGCACGAGTGCAAGGAGTGCATGAGAGAAGACAAGACAATATGCAAGACAATTCCTTCTTAGAAGTCAAATTAAAAACACACACAAACAATTGGTTAATGAAAACAAAATTAAAGTAATCTGACTTCTCAGATTTTTCTTCCTTCAGTTGTACATTAGTAGATTTACGTTTACAGTATTTGGCAGACGCCTTTATCAGAGTGACTTACATTGTTATCTCATTATAAATCGAAGCAGTTGAGGGTTAAGGGCCTTGCTTAAGGTCCCAACAGTGGCAACCTGGTGGTGGGGTTTGAACCTGTGACCTTTTGATCCACAGTCCAATACCTTAGCTACTGAGCTACCCCTGCTTTTTTTAAATTTTTTTAAAAATTTTTTTAGAAAAAGTAAAATATTAAAAGTAAACTAATAGAAAACATGGTTCCTCTTCTAATTTCGTATTATAGTATGCACAACAAGGATTTTTTCAAAAAGCTCCACCATGTGACAGCCACATTTGACAAACTCCCAACCTTTAGGTTTTGTGAAATACAGTATATCTGTTATACATCTCTATAATGGTTGCTCAGTAGTCGTGTGTATTGATCTCACATCAACCATCTCGCATCTTTCATGCCCGTGAGTCCTTCTTGCTCAAGACGGGTGAAAATAGTCAGATATTTTTCAGAAGCTTTGCTAAGAGCAGAGGTCGAGTCCGTTTCCTGTGCGAGCGTTCGCTAATGAAGTGATTCAGAGATATTTATAGAAATCTTTGGATGAGCAAAATTTTAAAAATGTTCCAGTGCTGGTTTGGTTATGTTATACTTATCCAGTTCAGTCCTAAAGGTCAGATTGTTTTTTTTTTTTTATATTGTATAACTCTGACATGTGTCTTTTAGGGGATACGTGGTGTGGATGGTATTCAAGGCTTAAAAGGCAACCCGGTGAGTTTCTGTGAAAATTAATTAATGCATGGATATTAATGATGAGTTACAAACTGTACTTGATGGTGTTAGCACTAAAGAACAACCACGCAAGAGCTGCTTTTCTCAGTCTTTCATTAAGGTCATAATATTAATGAGATATCCAATATAGAAGTGCTGGGACACTATTCAGGAAACTTGGCTCGGCTCGTTAGATGACTAACATGAGATATTAGCATGAAAGCTGAAGCTTTGGAAGCTGATCTGTTAAACGATCCTGCAGATTAGGAGGTGAGGGAGCAGGACTAAAGTGCCGCTGCATCGCTCTCTGATCAGAATCCCTTAGGGTCTGTTCTCACTGAAGTACAGGACCTTAATATGCAACGAGCACATAAAAGCAAGCTTAGCCGCTTAGTTTAAATCTCATAACCATAAAAAGAACAATATATTGCTTATATTTCATCTTTTCAAAGGGTCTGTCAGGAGAGCCTGGTCCTCCAGGACAGCAAGGGAACCCAGGCGTACAGGTACATCCGTCGCTTAATTCATCACTGGAATGCATCAGACATATTTATCCTCACACTCATGTGGTTCCAAATCTTCTTTCAGGGCTTTCCAGGTCCTCAGGGTCCTATTGGCATGCCTGGAGAAAAGGTAAGTGGTGTATTTGTGTGGACTGACCTTTGACCTGCTTCAGAGATCAGGACTAAGAGGAGTGTGTTCGTTCCCAGGCTTTACTCGGAACCCTGGCAGATAATCAATACTGAATCCACACTGAGAGTTACTGAGAGTGGCTTAAATCCTGTTAGTACTAAACAAATAACAAACAGAACTGGAACAAACACTGTGGCTGCCAGTTTTCAGGCCAACGCAAGATGCAAAAATATGATTGTGGTATTATAGAATCATTGCATTATTGTGAGCAATGGAGCAAAAAATGTGGTTTTACTTTCAAAAGTGGCATGAGTGGTGCAACTGAAAAATCTCTCAGCAGAGAAGATTGCTATTTAAATCATACTCAATACGGGCCAATCATGTGCATCTCTGACATCATGCATGTGGTAAAGGATTGATATCACTTTTTGTTCAGTGTGTTATGTTGCCAAGTGACTTCTGGTGTCTTGGAGGAAGCTTGTGTTAAGCCCACTTGCCACTTTCACCACTTGCACCATGGATCACTGTGAATTCAAAGAACTATAATAAACCATTGGTTGTTATACAGTATGGCAAGATTGTGGTTTTACAGGGTGTTTTGAGGTGACTCATGGTGATCCTAGTAGCCTGTCTGTATTAGAGCTGTGCGATTTAATTAATTATGATATTTAATCGATTTTTCTTTAAATTGATGTGTCCATTTTCAATTCAGAATCAATTCACACAAACTATTTAGGTCAACTTTCAAATGGTAAAATTTCTAACATTGACAAATTGCTTAAATATATAAGATAATAAGATAAGATATACCTTTATTCGTCCCACAGCGGGGAAATTTCTTTGTTACAGCAGCGAAGAAAAAATTTGTGCAAATATATATATATTTTTGCTGTCTGTGCATTATTTCCATCTACTGGACTGCAATGTGAAGCAGAAAATTGGCAGGAGGGGAAGATTATCGCTTTGTACGAGATGTGACATCTGTAAAAATCAACAAGTTGAAGCATGAAAGAAGTCCAGTCGACTGGACTCAACTTACATATACCCTCACATGACTGAATGAGAATCTTCAAATGCATATTTTATTGGTGTATATTTTACTAGACAGAAAAAGGGGTGGGGAGACATGGGACGTGCGGAATTATCTATTTTTGAATTTATTTTGGTGAACTCAGAGTAGGAATTCTTAAGGTATGACAACACTCACATCAGTATTATAAGCCGATTAAAAGTAAGGAGGACTGGACAGCGCTTTTCTCAGAGTGTGTTACGTGTGTTATCCCCAACGTTGTGTGACTGTTGTGTGTTTGGTTAGAAAACAAAATGTATGGGCTTTTGATTATCTTTAATCAAATCTTTGATTTTTGCCTTAAAAACTGTTGTTTGCTGTTTTTAAACCATTAATACTATACTATAATATAAGCATTTACATATTTTTTATGTCAGTTGTTATGTTTTTCTCTGGTAGCGATGTTAGCATTGCTAGCAACATTTTCAACAAAAAACACAGCTAGATCTAACTCGTAGACATCATGCTTATTTGTAATTTACAGTATAGTCAGTGTTCACAAATCAAATGATTACAGTTTTAGATAAAAAGGCAGAAAAAATGTCATCATTTAATTTGTGAACACGGTTTCCTCCGGGTACTCCGGTTTTCTCCCACAGTCCAAAGACATGTAGATTAGGCTAATTGCCGTTCCCAATTGTGTGAATGAGTGTGTGAGTGTATGTGTGTGTGCCCTGCAATGGATTGGCACCCTGTCCAGGGTGTACCCTTCCTCCTGCCCTAAGCCCTCTGGGATAGGCTCCAGGTCCCCACGACCCTGAATACAGGATAAAGCGGTATAGAAGATGAGAGAGTGAGTGAGATTTCTGAACACTGCCTCATCATCCAGGATGTTAAATAAACCAATTAAGGTATTTCAGAATTCTTAAGTCTTATTTGTTCTGGATAAAATCATCCAGTCAGTTAGTATTTAAGTGAAGTCACATGCTTCTGTTGAAGTGGTGTGAAAGAATAAGCGCACAGCCTCAAAGCAGGGTTTATATTAACAGAGAGAGAGAGAGACAGGAACTTTATTGCTTTGCTTGAAGTGAGGAAAATATGATTTTGTCCATGTTTCTGTGCTAATTAGGAAGTGTCTCGAAATATGCTAAGTACTAACGGCGGATTTCAAAATGTCACAGAGCATAAGTCTCTTCATTTCTGACCTTAGCAAATAAAAATAAATATATAATTTGAGTGCAAATGGAAAATAATTGGGTTATGCTGATCTAAAATTGCAACATGGCTTTAAATTTCATGTTTGTAGATAAAGTGTTAATGGTGTACAGACTAAATGAGTATCGCACCCTTTCCATGGTAGAGAGCACAGTGATAGGAGCAGTATAAGAGGCTTGGATAATGTTAGAGTATTATGGTCCCTATATGACTTACTGAACATTGCCTCCCTATACTGTATACAAGGGGTGTTCAAGGACTTTTGATTGTGCAGAATTTAAGAATGCTTCACTAGTGCTTAGATGCCATCGAGGTAGAAAGTTTGGTCAGTGCATAAAAGCCATGATTGGACTGCCTGCTACTGTACATGTCTGAGACACTGGCCTCCCAGGAACTCCTTTAATGTCCCAAACATGTGGAAACGGCTTGGAGCGAGGTCGGGACTGCACAGGGGGATGTGGAAATAAGTTCCAATCGAGTACCTGTAATGTGCAAGTGGTGTTGGTGAATGATTGTGTGTACAGTTTCCGCAGACAGATGCGTCTCTTCCGCAATTTGGTGACAAATTTCCCATTTATTTTTTTCTAGGATCAGGCGTTCAAATACCATTGAAATATTTTACTCTGGCTGAGTCTTATCACTGTACTGTGCTTGAAGTCAATTGCTTTACATTTAATTCATCACAATCCTGGTTTGACTTGAACACCCCTTGTATTTGATAATAATTAAAACTGATTATATTAGAAAACCAAACCTGCAAATACTTTAACCTAAAATGGCAGTTTTTTAAAAATGATTATTATTTGTTTTTTAAGACCACCAGTTCTGAACAAGGCAATAGAGTTTATCCTCATATTTTTAAAAATAGAAATCATACTGTGGGAAAAATCTGGACCGCTCAATTCTTATGAGAATGAAAAGCATGCTGGTGCTTAGAAGATTTCATTTTCTTTCTCCAAGGCTTTTGTCTTTGATTTCAATCACTCTTCTCTGTTTTGTTGTTTGTGTGTGTGTGTGTGTGTGTGTGTGTGTGTGCGTGTGTGTGTGTGTGTGGTTTGTGAGTGTGAGTGTGTTTCCTACTAACAAAGCATCATTTGGTTTCTAGTCATGACCCACGCCGCTGACAGCATCCGTTACTCCGAAAATGAACGTTTCCTGTAATAGCGTCGTCTGTAATTTATGGAAGGGTCCCTACACCGCCAGGCATACTTGTATTGTGAGTTTAATGAATGAGGAGAAGCCTGGATTGTCAGAATATTGTAATTTATGAACACACAGACGTGAGAGCTGCTTGATTTAACCACAAGCCTTTTATTTAAGCGTTGTTTCTGAAAAATATGAACACTTTTTTAAAATATATTATTATTATTTTAGGCCACAGTAGACTACTATTTTAAAATATAAATGAGAATGAAGATGAGGTGAAAGAGTTTGTATTTGATACAAGTACAGGCAAAAATGCTTCATTTTTTTGGATGGAAAATCTCTACACTTTTTTTGTTCATCCTGAGACCTTGACTGAAATGTAAACTCTTTGTTGAGTTTTGCTTGGCGGTGCACACAACTCAATTATTTTGAATGTGTATATAATATTAATTATAATTCTGCTAAATTACACAATGCACTTTTCTATAAGAGGTGTGGTCATACCATTAAATAAGTAAATAAATAAACATGCGGCAGGGTGGCGTAGTACTGTGTATTTGTGTGTGTACGTGTGCCCTGCAATGGCCTAGCACTCTGTCTAGGGCGTACAGTACCTCGCCTCATGCCTTAAGTCTCCCGGGATAGGCTCCAGGCCCCCGCGACCCTGTGTACAGGATAAAGTGGTATAGATAATGAATGAATGAAAAATACATAAATAAATAAATATTCCCCCGGGTTGTGTTTCATGGTCTAGGTGATAAATGTTCTGATATGTAAACTCAGGTATAAGGATCTATGATGAACTTTGCAGAGCTTTTCTCCAGAGTGACAACATGAATACATGAACACTTTCTCCACAGTTATAATAACAATTTACACTTTTAGTAATATAATAATAAAAATACAATTAAAGCAGTTTTTCAGGGTTTTTTTTGTGGATCCATTATTTAAGCTGATAGGAGAGAATGAAGCTGAATGAAGTGGAGAATGAAGCTGATTAGTGCATAAAACTTAGATTTATATCATGTTTTATTTTCACTAGAATAAATAATGAAAGTTTCCAGATGAATAAAAAATATTTTTATTGCCTTTTATTTTTGTGTAATTTAATTTAATTCAATTTAAAGTATTTTATTTTTGTGTAATTAAATTTAAATATCATTAAATGACACAAAAGTGAACAAAAAAGTAATTAAATTTTATTATTTTAATCAAATTTATAATTTTTTAAAATTAAATTATATAATTGAATATTGGTTTTAATGTGGTTTTAATTTAATTGTTGATTAATTAAATACATAAAAATTGTGTAATAATTTTATTTAGATTTTTCATTTAAATTTAATTTAATGTAATTAATTTATTTCTAATGCATTAAAAAATTTTGCCATTCTTTATTTTAGCAAATATCATGTTTTCTGTTTTGAACAGGTGTGTAATTTAAGTGTAAGTTTACTCAGCCAGTTAACACAGTATGTCTGTGTGTGTGTGTGTGTGTGTGTGTGTGTGTGTGTGTGTTCGTCTACCTGCACAGGGACCGCCGGGGAAGATGGGAATGCAGGGGCTTCCTGGGATTGACGGTCCTCCGGTGAGTACATCCACATCACATGACTGCTCTCCTGCTTCTCCTCCAGCAGGGAGCGACGTCCAGCGTGTTCACTCATCTGTGTAGCTCATGTCACTACAGACTTACGCTCTGTGTGCTTCTGAAGCTAGCTGCACAGAGGCACGAAGTGTGTATGTGTGTGTGTGTGTGTGTGTATGGTGCAGTGGTCAGGGCCTGTGTGTTCGCTCATTATGTAATTTGTTAATAGTGTTTGTCATTACCATACTGTCATATTAACACCTGGTCATTGTGTTACACACACAGGGGCATCCAGGCAGAGAGGGACCAGCTGGAGAGAAGGGACTACTGGTGAGTTACACACACACACACACGCACACGCACCCTAGAGGTGCGAAAGTGCTAGCAGACCAATACACAATCACCTGCACACACTCATATACTGTACACACACCCACCTATTGTCACACTCACAAAGTCTAGTACACAACACACACACACACAAACACACACACACACACAATCCAGTATCCAGAATGCAATATGTGTGGCACAGACAAACACATGCCGTCCAACACACACACACACACACACACACAGTTCAACATATGCATGCACGTACAATCTAATATGCCCCCAGTAGAATATACACATATGTGCACATACACACACACTCACACACACACATGTGGCCAAAACATGTGCTGAAAGCCAGAGAGTGTGACGCATGCGTTCCCTGGCAGGCTGCTGCAGCTGGGCCAGCTGTGTCACCATTGCGCGCTGAGCTCGGGCTTTTGTGCTCGTTTATTCTTACACCAGGGTAATTGCGCACTCGAACAATCCAGCCATCAGTGGCGCACGCTTTCGCATTGTCACACCCGAGTGCTCGCGTTAGCTCGCCATCATTGTGCCCACTGTCGCTTGGCACGTGCGACTATAATCACTCAGTTAAAGCTGTGTCGCCTTCAGATCCCTTCACACACAACCTGGACACAGCACCGACCTTTTCCTCTCTTTACTTTTTCTAGGGATCAGCCGGCGCACAGGGGCCCATCGGATACCCGGGGCCTCGAGGAGTCAAGGTGAGTGTGTGTGAGCTGTGCAACTGAGAGTGATTAATATTGTAATTCAAGGAACATTTTTGAAACATGATCTTACTCTAAAAAGCTCTGGTGCGGGTTTTTAAACCATAGTCATGAGAAGAAATTCCCAAAATTGAAAAATACCTTTTGGAAATGTGTGAAGTAGTTCAGTCAGGTCGGGAGGCAATGCAAGAAAACCAAAGAGCTGGACAAAAGTGAGTCTTTTAGTGAGAGAGTAAGATGATTTATGACATGTTGAATCAATAAATGTTTCATGTTTAATGTTTCAATATACACAGAAGCATGATTGGAGATCACTAAACCACTTGATGAAATTGCCTTGCAAAAACAAAAACAAAAATCACCAACTTTGAAGCAAAAAGGTCATGTGGTCTGATGTGTCTAGACGGACCCTATTCCAGCGTTATGTGTGCATCAGGGCAAAAAGGGAAGAACATGAAGCGATGCATCCATCATGTACCCACTGTCCAAGCCTCTGGAGGCAGTGTTATGATCTGAGGATGCTTTAGTTGCTCAGCTCTAGGCTCAGCAACGTTATGCATTTCAGTTTCGTTTCATGAATTTGCAAACACTTTTGAAGCATCATTGAGAGAAATTAATGTATAATCATTGTACTGAATGAGAATGCCAGTATTTCAAGTGTGGCAGTGTTACTGTATGTGACGATAGCGTTCTGTGGTACGTGGCTCTGACGGCATCTTGTTCACAGAACTCTTATTGTTATGTAAACAGTAATAACGACTTGTGTCTAGATTAAAACGATCAATCACATCATGAACAACTGTAGAACACAGGGTCTCTATACACTCACACGTTAACAAATACACACACACTGCAGATAAAACAGATAAAAGTTAAGTATAAATAATTTATAATATAAATATATAAAAATAGGAGGAGGCATACTGGCGTAGTGGCCTCACACCTCAAGGGTTGAGTGTTCAAATCCCACCTTGGGTCTGTTTGTGGTGTTAGCATGTTCTCCCTGTATTTGGTGGTTTTCCTCATACGGTCCTCCTCATAAGTGTGAATGAGTGCATGTGTGTGTGTGTGTCCTGTGATGGATTGGCACCCCAAGGTGCCTGAAGTCTCCTGGGATAGGCTCCAGACCTCCTGTGACCCTGTACAGGATAAAGCGGTATAGTGAATGAATGAATAAATTAATATAATTATGGATTTCTAAATAAAACCAAACCTACTGTATATTGACTCTTGCAGTAAAAGCAAAAAAATAATGGTGCATACATACAGTATACTAAATACATACAGCAGGAATTAATTTTCACAAGATCCCTGAGCCAAATATCAAATATTAAATAAGATTTTGCACAAAACAATTAGTGAGTAAACAATAAGAAAAAAAAATCCATGGTGATTATAGATTTAAAAGCAAACAAACAAAAAATAGATCAAATAGATAAATCCTAAAGCGAAAAAAAAAACTGCAGGAGAGAAAAGGTTTAGTAAATTCATATGTACGTTTAATGCAGTTTCTATTTGTAATTAAAGCAATTTGTCAGGTTAGTAACAGCACAAAGACTTAGACTTCAACTCTGAATGTTACACGTCACTGAGACTCCTTCCATTAACGTTAAAAAAAACATCTCCGTACAGAAAACCTTGCTCATATTATTATTTGATAATTATTTTATATTTTAAAATCTATTCCTGCTGTCATGTCTTCTGGCCAATCGGAATCAAGAAGTCATCAGCACAGTGGTATAAACGTTTTAAGCCATGGCATTCACTATCCGGAGGAGTTGCTCTGATTATTACATACGGCGCATGTGTAAGGTGCGAGTCCGTGCGCTTTCCCCGTGTGTCTCATATTATAAAAGTGGTTTGTGCGCTCAGACGGAGACGTCGATATCTGAGTCTCTCTGCCTCAGGTCAGTATTTTCCTCCCGGAGGCGATGCTGCGTGCTGAGACTCGTACGGCGTCGCTGATGCCTTTTGTTCTTTTTCCAACAGGGTGCTGACGGCGTGCGAGGACTGAAAGGAAGCAAAGGAGAAAAGGTACGAGATGGGAGGGGAAAAAAACTAAAAACTTTCTTTCTCTTTGTCTTTGTGTTCTTTCTCTCAGAAGTCAGAGATACTCTGGAGAATGGAGGTTACTCCCCCTGCACTTATCACTGGCAGAGATAAGGCCAGGCTACGTGCCATGCCAATAGCAGCAGCTCCAGATAAATTGTTTTTTTATAACACTAGGCTGGCAAGCTTGTATTTTCTACACCAATGTTAAAAAAAGAGCTTGGTGTGCAATATAGTGAGAAATTCAGTTAGTGATGGATGGGTGGTTCTGTTCTGTTCACGGCAGGGAGAAGATGGCTTCCCAGGGACCAAGGGTGACATGGGAGCTGAGGGAGATCGAGTAAGAGTCCTTTATGGCCTGTTTCATTGACAGCGTCCATTTTTTAAAAGGCTTCCTGGGTATGGATTCGAAATAAAATGTTTACTGTAAGACAGTAGTCATAATTCTGTGTGTGTGTGTGTGTGTGTGTGTGTGTGTGTGTGTGTGTGTGTAGGGTGACACCGGGCCTTCTGGACCACGTGGCGAGGATGGACCAGAAGGACTTAAAGGCCAGGTGGGCCCTCTTGGCGACCTCGGACCTCCAGGCATCGCTGGAGAAAAGGTGAGGTTGCAGCTGTTCATCCACTACACACAACTCTAACAATAACAATAATTACAACAAGGTCATGCATTGATATTGATGACATAATCAGAATAGTATAATTACATACTAATTACATCATGCTATCTATCATTGGATAGTCATTACCAAGACTAAATATACAACACTAGTCAAAGGTTTGGACACACCGTCTAATTTAGTCTTTTCTTTTTTTTCTTCCTACATAAATGTTTCAAAGTTTTTATAACAATCAGTATTGTTGAATTTACTTTCGAGCCTGGGCTGAGATTAAATCTTCATAAATTGTGCTCACACTGTAAGCCTGAAGTCTTTAAGGCTGATAATTATATTATCTGTGATGTATTTCCACCAAGCCAGCTACACATCCAGGACCCAAAACCCACCTTTTATTCTGTCAGGATCACATTTAAATTTAACATGAATTCATCCAGTTTTGATGTCTTCCATGTCCTCAGGGCAAACTCGGTGTCCCAGGGCTACCCGGCTATCCAGGAAGACAAGGCCTTAAGGTAAGCCCACTGCTCACTCTCCCTGGTGTACGAATTCCGAAAAAATAATCTGACGGCAACGTGACCTGAGCAGTGACTGAAAATTCTTTCCCGCATTAATATTTTAATGTATCAATTAAACCAGGGCCAGTTAATGGCTACTAAAGGCTCTGTTTCATTAATAGGTTATCAGAGACCACAATTGATGTTGGGTTTATTTATGGTAATGTGATTTCTGGGGTTAATTTGTGGTTAATTAAATTTAGAAGTAGATTAATGAGAGGAATACACTAATTGATTAGCCTCTGCTCTGGCCTGCAGGGATCCGTCGGCTTTCCAGGAGTACTGGGTGTGCCAGGAGAGAAGGGGAAGCGGGTAAGGAGGAGTGTGAGAAAGGCGATTCTGTGTATGTGTGTGTGTATGTGTACAGAATGTACAGCCTATGTAGTACGTACAGTATGAGCACATTTCTCTTCTTGTGTTTTTTTTCCGCAGGGATCTGCAGGTACACCAGGCCCAGCAGGGGAAAGAGGTCCAAATGTAAGTATTATCGCCCTACACAGATATATACACATGATTAAATTTCTTATATATGATCCCTGTATTAAAACGGGCAGTTTGTCATTTTTAGATGTTTATGAGACAAACTAAAATCGCAATGACGAGCCATGTCCTTTTCCCCAACCTGACCCTGCCTTAGTCTGGGATTTCTGTGTTTGCTTTTGTGGCTGAGAAACAGTAGCAGGGATTGACAAATGTATAGCCAGGGCTCCAAGGATAAACATCACTAAGCAGTTTAATACATACTGAGGACAGTCATCCTTGGCTAGACTGGCTCTTTTGCATTGGCATCAGAGAGAGACAAATGCCATCCCTCCCACTCTCTGAGCACAGCCAGTTTTGCTCTCTTGAAAGTCAAACCCTTGATCTCTAGATGCTTTACTTTGTGCCACTTGGGTGCTTACTTCACACACTTCCTTAATAGACGATAACAAATATGGTTACACCAAGTAATACTTACACAGGAATGTCTAGCATATACCGATCAGCCATAACATCAACACCACCATCAGGTGAACTGAACAACATTGATCACCAATTACAAACCAGCAAACTGGCAACAAGATCATGGTTACCCAAGGACCAAAGGCCAGTCTATCTGGTCTGAACCAACAGAAAAACCAATGCAGGACAAATCACTGAAAAAAGTCAATGCTGACCAATATAGAATGGCACCAGAACATTCAGTGCATCACAGCCTGCCACGGAAGGGGCGCAATAAAGAGCCCAAGGCCATCGACCCAGCCTCCAACCACCGACCTGGCCTCCAAACTCTCCAGATCCAAATCTGATTGAGCCTCCATGGGATGTGCCAGACAAACTAGTCCAATCCATGGAGGTCCCACCCTGCAATCCACTTACCTAGAGTCTTGTCATACTCTGTAAGATTACTGTAGTTATCATGTTCTTGCCATAGATTCTGTACAAGACACTGGAGATTTTACTTGCCTGCTTGGTTAGATAATACATTTATTCTTTTTTAATAAATATTAGGAAAAAAATTAAGGGGGGCCAGGGCCGATTTCAAAACCAGAAAAATTTAAATAAGCAATCCATTAAATAATTTTTTTTATGTATCTTTGAAATTATACAAATATCAGAGATCTAGAAATATATCACATAGGAGGTGGGTGTATGATATGAAATTATGATCACCATTTTTTGGTGTTCATTATAGTAAATAAGCTGCTTTATCCAGTGTGTTTGTAAATGACACAAATATCGACCTCGACCACCTTAAGCGAATTCAATTTCCCAAAAGTCATCGTTAAATGGTAGAGCAAGCTGATTGATTAAACCTCAGTTGCTTTTACAAAACTGGGCCTAGAGCGTTATTCTGAAATAGCATCGAATAAGGTCAAGCTGAGTACTCAGGAACTGATTTACGACTATGTCATTTTGACCACAGGGGGCACGAGGAGGCCGAGGGGCACGAGGAGCTACAGGGGCACCTGGAGCCAAGGTGAGGAAATCTGCATCTCTTTTTCTTAGTCGGTTTTAACAGTTCTTGCACTACATGCTGCGGCAACTCTATGAAAAATAAAGAGGCCGTGAAAAATTAATGAAAGCTGGCTTTCCAATAAAAATATTCTAAATGCACGCTGAGGTTTGTTTTATATTTAATTCTTTTCTTTTATTAGGGCTCGTCTGGCCACGATGGCCCACCAGGTTCCACAGGAGAAAAGGTACATTTTTCACCATTAGAGTAAAAACTGTACTGAGTTTGCATAGTTTTATTAATGCATTCTTGTGTCAAGTGTGCACTGGTGTTAGAAACCAAGCTCATTACCATGCTTCATTTCTAAATTGATAGTATTTTCTTTTATTTCTAATGGGAGTGTGACAGAATGAGGTTTAGTCTGCTGTTTGTTAGCAGATTGGGCTACTTTTACAGTCATGCGCAGAATAAGTGATGAACTTGCACTTTTTCTAGATTACTATAGAGCCGCTCCAAAAATGCCAACACTAACTTAAAATATTAATGTTTTTTTTTCTCTGCACTGTTGTCATAGGGTCCTCAAGGACCGCAGGGACAGAATGGATATCCAGGACCCAAGGGACCAAATGTAGGCATTATGCATCCTAACAGCAATGTTCTCTAAGGGCATGGGTGTGTTTTTGTTCTGAGTTATAAGTTTTTGCCATCTTTTTAGGGCCCTCCAGGAAAGGATGGGCTGCCAGGTCATCCAGGTCAAAGGGGGGAGCCGGTGAGTCAGATAATTGATATTTTTGGGCTACCAGAAGGCTTTCTTTTCATTATTGTGATTGGTGTATCCAATGCGCTTGCAAGAATTGTGATAATTTTCATTGGGACATCAAGAGACGACAATTAAACTTACGTAAATAATTGCTAATGGTATTTGCTTTGGGAATTTGTCATATTTGACCATCACATTTCTTCATGCAGGGATTTCAAGGAAAAACAGGGCTACCAGGACCTGTAGGAGTGGTGGGACCACAGGTGAGTCTAAGGGAATAAACTAGCCAAGCAAGCTTTCTTACATATATAAACTTATTGTTGTCTACACTTAAGGCTTATTTTGTGTGGTTTTCTTTAGGGAAAAACTGGAGAGACTGGACCAACTGGGGACAGAGGTCACCCTGGCTCGCCAGGACCTCCTGGTGAGCAAGGTCTGCCAGGACCGGCAGGCAAAGAAGGTGCCAAGGTAAGTTGATTGGTTACAAACAAGCCACATCTATAATTATTAATCCCTGGAGATCATGAAGATGTTCCTGACATTTTTCAATGAGTAAGCAAGCCATCAGCTCAAGTTGAAACTCAACAGTCTTTCATGTGTTTTCTGGTTTCCAGGGTGATCCGGGCCCCATGGGGATTCCTGGAAAGAGCGGCCCTGCAGGGCGCAGAGGGTTTAGAGGCAGTCGAGGCATGCCAGGTGCCACGGTATGGATTTTGATCTTGCCTTCTCGGGCAGCAGAACTGGCAGTATTTACTGTGAAGAGAACATTTTAAAAAATATATAAGAGAGCTGTAGGCAAACAGCGTATCATGTTGTTTGAATTATTCATCATGTGTGTGTTTTTCTGGATTGTTAGGGTGCTGCTGGTTTGAAAGGCGAAGAAGGACCTCCTGGTCCTGCAGGAGCGATTGTAAGTACACTTCGAGATGGAAGACTCTGAGTCACTAATGCCAGCTAGTCTTTAGAATTATGTCAGAGAAGATAAATGCTTTGTCATCGGACAGTACAGAAGTTCAGGAACAGTGTCTAAAATTATATGAGAAAGGATTTCATGAGCAGTATCTAAAATAGTAACAGAGAGGATTGTAGGGATGGGTCTAAACTGGGTCTAAAATTATGTCAGAGAGGACAACAGAAATATTGTCAGAGAGAAAAGCAGGGGAAGTGTATAAAATAATATCGAAGAAGACAGCAGGGATAGGGTGTAATGTCATGAAAGAAAGAATATTATGAACCTATATAAAATGATGCCAGAGTGGACATCAGGGACATAGTCTAAAACTACCTCAGAGAGGACATTAGGAATGGGTCTATAATGTCAAAGAGTGCAGCATGAGTAGAGTCTTAATATTGGCAGGAAGGACGGCAGGGACACTGACTAAAATGATCTTGGAGAGGACATTAGCAACAGGGTCTACAATGATGTCAAAGTGGACATGATGAACAGAGTATAAAATGTCAGGGAGGACAGCAGGGACAGGGTGATGTCAGAGTGGACATTTGGAACATGTCAGAGAGGGGGCAGAGACGGGGTCAAAATTATGCCAGAGCGGACAGCAGGAACAGGGTCTAAAATAATGTCAGAGAGGACATTATTTTAGGACAGCAGAGTTAAGAGTTTCAGGGAGGTCATCAGGGACAATGTCTAAAATTATGTGAGAGAGAACAAGCAGCAGCGATGTGTAAAATGTCAGAGAGGACAGCAGGGACAAGACGTAAAATATTTGAGACCACAGCAGGGAAAGTGTCTAAAATGAAGTCAGAGAAATCATGCAAGAACAAATTAAAAAATGTCAGGAATGACAGCGTCTAAATGAAGGCAGATCAGTGATCTGCACCATCTTTTCACAGGGTTCTCCTGGGGAGAGGGGAACTTCTGGGCCGGCAGGTGGGATTGGTCTTCCTGGACGTTCTGGAGGTCTTGGGTCTCCAGGACCAATGGGCGAAAAGGGAGAACCTGTAAGAATTTGAAATGACTTTTCCACACACACTGTGGTAGCATTCTGTTCTGTTTTTTTTTTTCAACTCACACTACACTGTTTTTCTGCCTTAGGGAGAAAAAGGACCCACAGGTCCTGCCGGACAGGATGGTGAGCAGGGGCCCGTTGGTCTACCAGGTTCTGCTGGACCACCTGGTCCACCTGGAGATGATGGTGATAAGGTGTGTGTACAGTGAACTTCTGAATTAAATGATGATGAATATATGACATTGCAAACATTAAAACATGAACACAATCCTATGTGTGGGTTCCTATAGGGAGAACCTGGAGGTCCGGGACAGAAAGGAAGCAAAGGGGACAAAGGAGAGTCTGTAAGAATGACCTTATTCTAATGTGTGGCATTTTCAAGTGTGGAAAATATTGATTTAATTCTGTCATGAAGAGAATGACAAAACATCCTAACGTGAATGAAAAAAATCCTAACGTGTTCTTAGGGACCTCCAGGACCAACAGGAAGTGTAGGGCCTATTGGACCCCCTGGACTACAGGTATTTCCACCACAACAATTACTGACCTCTACTAATGGTTAACAATTTAAATTAAGGTTTTTTGAAAACATAATACAAATAATGTGACTAATACTGTATAAATATAAATATATATAACTCATAATAGAAATCTAAGCATTTCACATACGGAACTGAAATCTTTCAGGGTGTAGATGGGGAGCCAGGGCCCCGGGGCCAACAGGGGATGCATGGACAAAAAGGTGATGAAGGACCTCGAGGACTTGTAGGTGCCAACGGTCCACCAGGCCTGCAGGTAAAGAAATCCATCTGGGGTTCTATCGCCTGCAGTCAGTGTACTTAATGCAGTGACTCTAATGACCTGTAACTGTGTGTGAACAGGGAATGCCTGGACCCCCGGGAGAAAAGGGAGAGAGTGGCCATGTTGGACCAATGGTAAAAATATAGCTTCTTTCTCTACTGTTCTTTGCTCAATGTTTTTAATTCTTGATTTCAGAAACTAATAGAAATTGATAATTTAATGGATTTGTTTTATAGCATACTGTACATAACCTCTACATTGTACAGCTTAAGCAATAATGGGGCTTTTATCATTACTTTTACCGTATATTGTAGAATCACAGCTTATAAACATTATTACAATAGCTATACTTAAGGTTTAATTCACTATGGCTGTTAGGCTACGGTGACAATACAAAAATGACATGTGAACATACAAGAACATGTCTAAAATTCCCACTGGAATATTTGTCACACAGACTACTTTTGTCAGGTTGTTATAACACCTGCGACAAGTGGCACAGGGCTGAGTTATAACAATTGACTTTGCAGCTAAGTGTGCTTCTGTTATAGGACAGATTTATGTAATAATCTAATAATCTAATTGTAATATCATGAGCTGCTAAATAAGGAAAAGGTTTATTCATAATTAGTTCCAACCAGGGAGGGCGAAGGCTACAACCTGCTTGATCATGCACTGTTGGGAACGGTCTAACACGTTCATTCCGCTTGCATGAGCTTAAAGATGCTCATGATTGGTTAGAGCCATGACTGACATGAGAATATTAGATTGCCACCCACCCATTTTAATGCTTGATTGATTCAAGGTCACTGTGTGGCTTAACAAACATAAAACATTCCTCTGAAACTGGTCTGGTACTGGACTGAAAATGAGAGACAAAATCTTGGCAAAAATAAGAGCCAGAAAAGCCCTTCAGGAGGCCTGGAGAACTATTCCTCATGACTACATTAAAAATACAAGAATGTTTGGTGCTTTGTAAGTAAAATATGAAGAAATGGGGAGGTGTCAAAACTTTGCCAAGTACTGTAACTTTCCATAAAACTTTTATAAACAGATGCAAACTGAGACAATATGTAAATCTGATGTACCAGACCCCTGTCGAGTGACAAAGCTGTTGTTATAATATTATAACCTTATACTAAAAAGCATAATATTAAATACAGTTTATTTTACTTAGGTGTAAGAAATAAGCACTATTAAATGTTTTTGAAGGGATCAAATAGGAATTATTTAGTCTTATAAATAAAGCCCTAACCTGTGTTATAATTTTGGGATTCTTACCATTAGGTTTTATCAAATTTTGTCAGTTATAATAAAATGTGTTGATTCAAAACTTTCTCAAAACGTTATATTAAGTAAAGCTAAATCCCTAAATCTCCTTATAAAATATCACTGATTATCAACGCGGGAATGAATGGCGAATTGTCACGGAAGCATATATATATATATATATATATATAAATTGCATACTGAATATGGAATAAAGCCTGAGATAGTTACACATAGAGAAGCCTGAGATAGTACATATACACACTGAGTGACGCATAGATAGTATGCGCGATCCCGGCGCATACTGTAGCTGTCAGCAATTTCACGTAAATAAGAGCAAAATAGCTTTATACTGGTTTTACTGGTGCGATTTTGAAAATGTAAGCATGCTGGGTGATTAAGCTCACAGATCTAGGAAAAGTCATGAAAGGTGGGTCCTGGAATTTGATCGAGTGTGAAGTATTTATTTATTTTTCCCCATTGCGGTCAAATGACCGGTACTCTGCGCTTCTAGTGTTAAGATCCGCCCCCTCACATGAAAATTTCGCCAGCCAAACCTTTGCAGTGCAGACACCTGTGTTTTTAATCAGTGCTTGCTGGATGTTTAAAATCACTTAGCTTTAGATCATTTCTGACAAACTTCCTCTCCATACATGAATTTTTTTTAAGAGCTTTAAATGAGGCGGCACAGTGGTGTAGTGGTTAGCACTGTCGCCTTGTACCTCCAGGGTCCACGTTTGATTCCTGGCTGGGTTCGATTCCTATCTCTTTGTGCATGGAGTTTGCCCAGCGATTAATTGGCACCCTGTCCAGGGTGTACCCCACCTTGTGTGCTAAGTCTCCTGGAATAGGCTCCAGACCCCATGCGACCCTGAATACAGGATAAAGCATTATAGATGATGAGTGAATGAGCTTAAAATTAACAGTTATTGATACATTGCATCTGGGAAGTATTTACAAAGCTTCAGTTTTTCCACATTTTCTTATGTTTCAGCCTTATTCCAAAATGAATTAAATTCATTCTTCTCCTTAAAATTCTTCAAACAATACCTCATAATGACAACTTGAAAGAATGTGGCATACTCTGGCGCTACATAATGATTGTACTCCGCGATTGAAGTCCACCAGTGGTAAATTCAATTGATTGGACATGATTTGGAAAGGTACATGTGTGTCTATATAAGGTCACACAGTTAACAAGGCATGTCAGAGAACAAACCAAGCCATGATGTCCAAGGAAATGTATTGGGGGACATATCTGGGGAAGGGTACAGAAAAACTTTTGCAGCACTGAAGGTCCCCGTGAGCACAGTGGCCTCCATCATCCATAAATGGAAGAAGTTTGGAAGCACCAGGACTCTCCCTAGACCAGGCTGCCTTCTCAAACGATCAGAATGGAGGGAGAAGGGCCTTAGTCAGGGAGGTGACAAAGAATCCAATGGTCACTCTGAAAGAGCTTCAGCATTTCACGGTGGAGAGAGGAGAACCTTCCAGAAGAACCACCATCTCTACAGCACTTCACCAATCAGGACTGTATGGTAGAGTGGCCAGACAGAAGTCATTCCTCAGTAAAAGGCACATGACAGCCCACCTGGAGTTGGCCAAAAGACACCTGAAGGCCAAGTGTCTGACTGGAGGAAACCAGGCACCGCTCATCACCTGGCCAATACTCTCCCTACAGTGAAGCATAGTGGTGGCAGCATCATGATGTGGGGATTTTTTTAGCAGCAGAAACTGGGAGACTAGTCAGGATTGCGGGAAAGATGAATGCAGCAATGTACAGATATCCTTGATGAAAACCTGCAACCAACATTCCAACAGGACAATGACCTTAAGCACACAGCCAAGATAACAAAGGAGTGGCTATGGGACAACTCTGTGAATATCCTTGAGTGACCCATTCAGAGCCCAGACTTGAACCCGATTGAAAATCTTTGGAGAGATCTGAAAATGGCTGTGCACCGACGCTCCCCATCCAGCATGATGGAGTTTATGAGGTCCTTCAAAAAGAATAGGAGAAACTTTCCAAATCATACTCAGGAAGACTTAAGGCTGTAGTTGGTGCCAAAGGTGCTTCAACAAAGTATTGAGCAAAGTATTTTGAAAGACAGTGAATACTTATGTACATGTGATTTTTTTTTTCCTTTTTTAAAATTTTAATTTTTAAAATTTTTAATAAGTCATTATGGGGTTTTTTTTTGTAGAATTTTCAGGAAAATAATGAATTTAAATCCATTTTGGAATAAGGCTGTGACATAACCAAATGTAGAAAAAGTGAAGAGCTGTGAATACTTTCCGGATGCACGGTACGTGTTTAGTCAAACGAAATATTAAACAGATTACAGAGGTATGTCAAAGATATGCAGGATTTCAACCCAAAGGAGCATGAATGCCATTTAGAGCAACAACAACAACAACAACAACAAAAATCACATAATAAATGAAGTCTCTTAATGAGATCCAATATCTTAATGAGATCTGGAAGCAAAACAAATTTGCATGTTCATTCAGTATTAAATAAATTAGCATACCCCTTAAAGACCTAATGTATATCAGGTCGAGTTTGTTTTGTAAATCCTCTGTAACGGTTATCAAAGACGTTACTTTTACATCAATACTGAGGGATATTTAAATGTTTCATAAATGTTTTCATGTCCCCAGTATGTGCATGTGTGTTTAAATACCAGTGATGGTGAGAGCAAAAGGAGACTTTGCATAAGTGTGTGATGAGTCTCTCAGGGAACAGTGACAGACAGAGAGAGAGAGAGAGAGAGAGAGAGAGAGAGAGGCAGTGATGGTGAGGAGGAAGGCAGTGTGACAGCTGTTAATCAGATTACCATGAGCCTGGACCATCTAATGAGCGTGCTCCTTTGTGGTCGGCTTCTCACGGCTCTGTCAGGCATGAAGGAATGCAAAAAGCAGTTTGACAAAAGCTGGTTTAGACAAAGTGCAGCACAAGAAATAAACAGTGCATCTTGTCGTAAAGTGTATGCATGTTGGGGATCATGGGATTTTCCAGCTTGCAGAGTCAATATCATTTTTTATTAAGTGTTGGATTTCTTAGTGTGCAGGCAGATGCTGCATGGAATAAAGACTTTATTGGGTGAGACTTGTTTGGTACTAGTATTTGGGGGTTAAGGTTTTGACAGGAGTTAGGGTTGAGGTTAGGATAAGTCCTAATATTTGAAGTTGGTGTTGGGGTCAGAATGTGATTAGGGTTTGGAGGTAGGGGATAGGATTGTTGTTCGGATTAGGATTGTGGTTGGAGTAAGGTCTAAATGGTTATGGTTTTAGATTACGGTTTAGGGGTTGTGGTGAGGGTTGTAGTTTGCTTTACATTCATGGTTGGAGTTTGCAGGGTTTGGGTTTGGATTAAGACTTCATTTGTCACGTATACATTACACCAAGGTAGGAAACTGGGGTCAGAGTGCAGATTTAGCCAAGATATGGCACTCCTGGAGTAGACAGGGTTAAGGTCCTGGCTCAAGGTCCTGGCAGTGGCAACTTGGTGGAGCTGGGGCTTAAACGTCATTTCTTCTGATCAGTATCACTGCCCAATATTGAGGGTTGGGGGTAGGGTGAGTACATATGATTAGGTTTTATCTGTTTATGGTTGGAATTACGTTTGAGGTTGGGTTAAGGTTTGGGTTTGTCTTAGACCTGGGTTTAAGATTAAGGCTTGGGTTATGGTTTAGGATTTAGGGTTAGAAGGCATTTGTTGGATTTTTGTTTGAGGTTGCTTAAGGATAGGATTGGGCTTAGTGTTCAGTTTAGGACCGAGTTTGGGCGGTTAGGGTCAGTCCTAATAATTGGCTTTAGGTTTAAGGTTGGGTTAGGATTGAGGTTCGTGTAACTGAGTGGACAGGTTGGAATTATTACTGGCAGGGTAATTTCAGTATTTCAGGAATGTAAGATAAGACGGGTGAGATGGTGTTCATTAAAACCCACGGCGAGAGCGGCAGAAAGAAAAAGAATGTAGGAGGGAAAATGAGGCTGCTCGCAATGGCCCGTCACCGCTGTGTCAGTGAGCGATGATGAGGTGCACCGAAAACCACTTTTCTGACATCTACTGCATGAAGTGCTGATGAAATAGAAAGACTGTCAGCAAAGGGTCAGTCCAAGGAGAGTCCTAAAGAGAAAGTGTAATGTGATTGGTTGCATAATAAATGATAAACACCTGTGTTTTCTTCATTATTTCAGGGCCCTCCAGGACAACATGGCCCCAGAGGTCCTGTGGGATCCCCAGGCGGAGAGGTAAGTGTCTTTATGTTCCTGCAGTGCTGTGCTGTAGGACAAATTTACACCCATGAGACAGCAGGATAGGGCTGACGGCTGGTTGAAGCTGAAATAATAACCCTACTCTCCAGGTGACTCATAACAAGACCAGTGTGCTTCGTAGCCTTTGATTCGACATATACTCAGCTTTAATGTCTTCTCTTACCAGCCACAGTGCCTGCTATATATCTAAAGCATATCAGACATACCGTGTTTGGGCTGGAAAGATGAAATTAATGCACCATGAAGTATATAATTATCTAGCTAATGCTGGAAGTATGTTCGATCACCTCCTGTTATCTTTATCTTCTTTTTTTTTTTTTATTCTTCCCTGATTTAAGGCATTTTAAATTATTCACTCCTAGACTATGATCTCTGGGTGCGAGTTATATTTACTTCACTATGAAAGATTAAGCAGAGTTGGATTCCCATCTCTTAGAGGGAGTTATATTTACCTCTGTTAATGGCCACCTCTCAACCTCCTCCGCTTGTTAATAATTGAAAAGTCCGCGGCGTGGTGGTGAGACAAGAAGAGACGAGACAAGACAGACGAGGCAGGTGGCTCTGAAATAGTAGGAACGTAGGAATGTAACTGAATATGAATACATCATTCAGGATGCACAGATAATGAATTTACAGTTTATAGTACATTCATTCTTCCTTTTCTTATATAAGATTATTTATCGTTTAAATAAACAACAAAGTAGGCCAAATATATTAAAATCTGTATATTTATACCATATACAGATGCGGGTATGAATATTCAGATCGCTAAACAAATATCGCAAATATTGGCACTGCATTACACACCTAGGAAGTACTACGCCCTAGGAAGTGTGTATTGACAATAAGAAAAAGTGGCATCGATCCTGACTAAGCTGTACACTTAAAGGTATGCATTTATACTGGGTTCTGGCTCCAGCAGCTGCATTAACACTCACCTCGGTTTAGCTTCAAATCAAGGACAAGCACCGCAGTGCAGAAATGCAGTGGTAGGAAAACAGTATTGATACAGAGCTTTGGCTCTTTAATATGATGTGATTTGAAGTCTGTAGAGACGGCATGTGGTGCGGAATCAATAAGCACACCTTCTTTCGTTTAAAAAAAAAAAAAAGAGGTATGATGCAAGGTGACTATGTCTGTGTGAGATAGAGAGAGAAAACAAAAGAGAGATAGAGACTGTGTGCTAAGACATTCTGACAAGAATATATTTTATATCAAAATCATGGTAGCATAAAGTAGGGGTTATGACTGTTCTGAACTGACCTGATCTTAAAATTAGGATCATTTTAATATATAGTGTTCAGTACAATGCTTATTTAAAATGGGTTAGAAAAAGATCCACCAAATCACCTATCACTTATTGCTTCTGTATAAGCAACTTATACATACTGTATAAAAGTGCAACTGTTGACATAGTGAAATCTTAAGGCATATAAATGATAAGACATCCCTTTAATGTTTATAGAAGGAGTCTCCAGTGTCAGTGCTTTGTAACAGTCTGCACATGCTTGCTGTGAGGGTTGTGTATTTATTTGTGTGAGTCACTCTGATCTTGGTTTCAGGGTGCTCAGGGGATGCCTGGTGGAGTCGGCCAGCCCGGTTTAGTAGGAGAGAAGGTAAGCAAGGATGGCAGAATATATAGGTATACAGTATATAACACAAATAGCAAAATGCTAATGTATTTACTGAAACTACTAAATTATACAATTAAAAAATAAAATATTATAATAAAATACAGGTTGATTTACAATAAAATGAAAATTCTTAGTCAGAACTGAACCTGAAAGTCAGGACACACTGGATAAAGACTGGCAAACTGTATTTTATAATTGTTATGCTTAATTAGCTTTTCAACATTTACAGCAAGGATTAAGTGATGCTTAATTAAATAACCACAAGGTAACATATAACAGTGTATTACTGTAACGTCGGTGCTTTGATTATACCCTTACTGCTGAAGTCATTATTTATTTATACTTTAAGTATGGGGCACTGGTGGCTCAGTGGTAGGTGTTTTGCCTGCCATGCAGAAGGCCCGGGTTCGATTCCCAGCCAGTGCCCAAACTAGATGCAGTGCCGGTCCCAAGCCTGGATAAAATGGGAGGGTTGCTTCAGGAAGGGCATCCGGCGTAAAACCTGTTCCAAGGGGTTGCGGACTGGATGTGGCAAACCCCTTGCTGAGAGCAGCCGAAAGGCCAACAACTGTACTTAGTTTAAGTACATATTTACTTACTTTCCCAATCCTCTTATTTCGTATTAAGGGTGAAGACGGCGAGGCTGGGAGTCCAGGAAACGCGGGGGAAACAGGACCTCCTGTGAGTTTGTCTCTTTTCTTTAACTCAGGTCCTCCTCAGTCCTCAAGATGAGTGTGTAACCTTCCTCACTTGTTCTGGTTCGCAGGGTCAGAAAGGAGATGTGGGTGAGAAAGGAGATACGGGCCCCCCGGGTGCTGCTGGACCCCCAGGTATCCGAGGCCCACCAGGAGAGGATGGATCCAAAGGAAACCCGGTAAGTGTGACAAATGTTTAAGCTTTAGGGCAGCTCTAGCCTTCCATTACTCCTACCACTAGCTGTTAAACCATACTGGGTTTTCCATTCATCTAGTAGTAGTAATAGTATTAATAGCAGCAGCAGTAGTAGTACTAGTTGTACTGGAAGTAGTGATTGTATGAGTAGAGGTTGGAGGAGTATTAGTAACAACACTACAAGTAATAGTAATACAAAGTAGTATTAGTAGTTAAAGTTTCTTTCGGCTGCTTCCGTTAGGGGTTGCCACAGCGGACCGTTTGTCTCCATCTAAGTTGAAGTACTGTAGCAATAGTACTTGTAGTTATAGTAGGTAGTAGGAGGAGAAGTTAAGATCCAGGTATTATGTGCCATTGTTGTAGAAGTAGTAGTAGCATTAGAACTAGTGGTAGTAGTTGTATTAGTAGTAATAGTATTATTGCTAAAAGTAGTTTTTTAACCTATAATTTATTCATGTAAAAGGTACAGTACAGCATGTAGTAATAGTAGTCAGTATTGTAGAAGTAGTATTACCACTAGGAGTATTGTAATAAAGACTAGCTAGTGGTAGTGGGGGTAGTGGTAGCATTAGTAATAATAATAGTAAAATTGTGGTTAGGAGTAGTTGTATTTGGCTAGAAGTAATAATAGTAATATAATTGGGGATAGTAGTAGTATTAGGTTAGTAGTGGTAGTTGTATTGGGCCAGTTGTAGTAATGGTAATAGTAATAGAATTTGGGTTATGAGTAGTATTTATAGTAATAGTGGTTGTGATAGTAGTGGTAGTATTTGGGTTAGTCATTATAGTATTAGTATTAGTAGTATTAGCAGTAGTAGTAGTGGGGGGGAGAGAGAGAGAGAGAGAGAGATATGCTGATAACTTAAGTACTATTTTCTCTCTGTCTGATATCTGAGCTTCAGCTGAATCTACACTAAACACTAATCAGAATCAGGACTATGCCTGTGTCAGCTACCTGCTTTACTACACTAACAGAAACGGAGGTGATTTTTTTTTTTTTGTGCTAATGCAGCTTCTTTGTGCCTGAGTGTTTTTAATTTACACTAGCTAGCTTTCTTGTACTGTATGTACAGTTTTTTTTTAGCAGTAGATGATAGATGGTCATGGTGAGAAGGTCTGCAGGTCTCAAGATTTTTTTTCTTTGTTAAAGCTGTGAAATAATCAGGAATTAACAAAACACTTCACAATCTTGAATATACAACTCCGAGGGTTAGAGATCATGCTGTGAAAGCTAGGGCATGGGCTAATTACCCTTGTAGTTGCTGCAGTAGCATGAAAGTGATAATTGATAGATATATTTTTAAATATCCGATTGTAATATTTTGTGTGGTATGAAGCTTTTTTTAAACTGTATTGCTGGAGGCAATACGTTCTTTAAGAGGAAAGAAATTTGCTCTATAATGTGAGAATGTCCAGACAATACCCCCAGCAAGGTTTTTGACTCATGATTTGTATAAACGCTTCATACACTACAAAGTTTTCTGTAAGTAAATGTTTTTATACTTCCCTTCAGGGCCCTATTGGATTCCCAGGAGACCCAGGACCTCCTGGAGAGGCTGGTCCGAATGTAAGTGCCCGTAAATGCTGGCTACTTTTAGTAATTATTATCCGATGTTTTCATTTTGTAGCATGATATGTTACTGCATTTTATGTTTCTATAAATGTCACATTCAGGGTATTGATGGTGGACCAGGAGCAAAGGGCGATAATGGAGAGCCCGGAAAAACTGTAAGCGTTTGTAATTTGTAAATGTTAATATACATTAAAGTAAAAAGTAATATAAACATGAAATAATGTTATGGAGATACCTTGTATTGTCTACAGGGACCACCAGGGGCTTCTGGAGAACCGGGACCACCTGGATCACCTGGGCGGAGGGTACGTTTTTAATAAGGTATATTCTATTTATGTATATAAAAAAAGATGATTTGAATAAACATAGCATATGATTTGCTTTATTCTAACAGGGTCATGTAGGTCCTGCGGGGAATGAAGGAAAGCAGGGAAAAAATGGAGACAAGGTGAACATTTCTGAACGTTTAGATTATGTGTAGCACTTTTCAGATATCAAACAGCATTTTTGCAATGTAGCTCTTTTTTGTGCCAGGGATCACCTGGTACAGAAGGTCCAACTGGAAAGACAGGACCTGTAGGACCCCAAGGAAGTCCTGGAAGGCCGGGTCCAGAGGGACTACGTGGGATCCCAGGTCCTGCAGTGAGTGAAACACTTTGACACACACACACCAGTATAAGATATCAGACTAAGGAAACATACCCAAACTATGTGACGAGAGCTTCCCACAAACCAATATACGTACGATAATTAATACTTATGCTTTCTCCTTAGGGAGAACAGGGTTTAAACGGCCCTCCTGGACAGACTGGACCGCCCGGCCCTATGGTAGGTGCTTTGACAGTTCTCTCACTCTATCTTCCACTCATAACTGCATCTAATGTACCTTCTGGTTAATTTGGGTTGTGAAAAATGTATACTTGTGGGAAACTGAGCCTCAAACATCTTGTTTGCTGTTATAGGGACCTGCTGGGCTGCCAGGACTAAAAGGAGATCCAGGCACCAAGGGAGAGAAGGTGAGGAACTTGCACAGGGGGAGCTAATCCTTATAATGTCCTACACTTTTACTAAAGGCGGCATCTCACTTGTTAATTAGATTATATCTGGTACCCTTCAAGACATTTTTTTTTCTTCCTTGGGAGTTGCAAAATTGGATAGTTCAGGCCTAAACTTTTACCACAGGCAGTGTCTCACCTCTTATTGTTAATTAGATTATATCTGGTACCTTTCAAGGCATTTTTTTTCTTCCTTTCATGGGAGTTGCCGCATTGTATCATTTGGTCTACAAGTTATTGGTGCAAGTTTTACACCAGATGCCCTTCTGGCTACAACCGACCTATTTCTCCAGGTTTGGGACAGGCATTGAGGATTCCCATACATCTCAGTGGCTAGGTATTATTTACTGTATGGCCATAGGGCCTTGCCCAAGGGTCCAACAGTGGTGACCCAGCAGTGGTGAGGCTTAAACTCTCATCAGCAACCCAGAGCCTCATGTGCCTAAGCCAAGACTGACGGACAAAGCAAAATCTATGTGAGAAAATTAGTATCTGCTAACATGGCAAGTATTACTTTGGCAATTATTACTCTTTGTGTATTCTGTAGGGTCACGGGGGGTTGATCGGACTCATCGGGCCTCCAGGAGACATGGGGGAGAAGGGTGACCGTGGCTTGCCTGGAAATGAAGGAATTCCTGGTCCCAAAGGAGACGGGGCACGTACAGTATATAATACATCAATCAAAAACACTGCTTCATTAATTTAGGGTGCTTTCACACTAGGAACTCAAACACTCGCTAATGTGTCTGGTAAGTTTGCATATTGTGAAACTGCTTTTCACTTGGAAAGGTTGTTTTGAGCATGATACTGTGTACTCGGGCATGGTTTGAGTCAAATATGAAAGCCATCTGTAACTGAATACAAAAGTGTAGTCATAGCTAATAAAGTAGTAATGCATGTGAGGGTCGGACTTGACATTTTTGGCAAAATATCAATAATGTTAGACACAGTGCAAATGTTGCCTTCCTTGTACTTTTCTTCTTCCTTGTGTGTATTGGTGGTTCGCAAACCTAGTTAAGTGCACACTACCATCTACCATATCAGAATTTACATACACAAGTGTACTCGAGTACAGGACAGTATTACTAATGTGTAACCGACCAGCAGGGGATATGAGAAGGAAAGCAATCATACATGTGCACAATGCAAAGCAATGATAACTAGCGTGAAAGCTCCCTTAGAGTCTGCATCTCTTAGTGATTAATAGTGTAAATTTGCCATGTGACATACAGGGCGCTGTTGGATCTTTTGGTCCTACCGGACCTCCTGGACCTCCTGGGCTTTCTGTAAGTACTGATCAATGCTCTTCTTAGAGTCACATTTTCGTCATTTATTTTGTTTCAGCTTCTCCCTGTGTCTCTTTTTTTTTGGTTTTGCTCTTGTCTATTCATCAGATGTGATCTCTTGTTCTCTGTTAGAAAAGTATTAGCATGCATTTTTATATCTGCTATTTTACTGAGACATGTTTTCACTCTTGATCCTGATTATGGATCCTCCATCTTTAACCCTGTCTGCATGTGATTTGATCCTTGCCATGGAAACATTCGTGTGTTTTATTAACTGTCCCTGGTGCTAATTTCATGCGATCACAACCTTCCTCAGCTCACTGCTGCATTTTAAGCATTAATATAATGGTGCAGAAATACAATTGTCTTAGTGACATGCAGTATTGAAAACTACTAGATCTTTTTTGCAGCACGGAGTCTTTGCGCTGCCGTCATATCAGGTTTTTACTCTTAACTTCAGTAAGACTCCATTGTAGCTGTTCCTTGTTTATGGGATTTTGTGATCAGACACTCTTTGCCAGAATCCCTTCAGGTGAGAGGTGTTGTAATATGTGAGTCTTGTCTGCAAAGGAAACTTTTTAACAGCCAGTGGCACAAAAAAGCCCTTAAAGAAATAGGAAGTGGAATAAAAGTTGACATTTGTATTACTTTCAATAATGTTGTGTGAATTGTTTCCATATTAAATCTTTTTTAAGCATTTTTTTTAGACTTGAGATAATGAATGCAAAAGTCTAGAGCTGTGGGTTTTCCAAATGGGGTTTTGTAAATGTATAGCTAGCAATGGAAATCAGCCTATAGTAAGTTATTGTATAAATCACTGTTTTTTAAAATTATTATTATTAGTTTATCTGTCTGATTCCTTGGGTTTAATCCAAGCCTTAGTAACTTATTAAAACTAATGTTTCTAATAAATAGCCAAACGTTTTTTTTTTTAATATATTTATGTACAGTAAATTTTATGTTCATTAAAAGCCGAACGTGAAGTTTATTTTACAGTTATGGACAATGCAGATGTGCATATTCCTGGACTTACTTTCTCATCTTCCTATTATCAGGGTGCCATGGGTGAAAAGGGATCCAAGGGTGATGAGGTTTGTACATCTTTCTTTATATTCTTTTTTTACTAGAGGCATTCAAGTCAAACCGGGACTTGTAAGGAACTTTTTAGTAAATGAAAGCAGAAAACCAAATGACATTTGCAATAGCCTTTAAGCATAGTGCAGACTTTTAGCTTGAGTAAAACATTGGAATGTTTTAATGGAGGCCATGCATTTGTGAAAGATGTTCCCACAGTCATGGTGGCTTTGAGTCCACTGCAGACATTCCCGGGAACTTTCAGCGAGTGGAACGCCTGCTCCATGAAAATCGACTGATAACTTTGCGCCAACTTGTAGGAGAGACACATCTGTCTGTGGGAACTGTACACACAATCATTCACCATCACCACTTGCACATTACAAGAACTGGGAGTTATTGCCACATCACCCTTGGTATCCAAGCACTAGTGAAATGCTGGGATTATATAGGTTTATATAGAGAAATAACTGTAGTACTGTTATTTTGCACAATCAAAAGTCCCACTTTGACTTGAACACCCCTTCAATTCAAATGACCTTCAATGTCCTGTCAATGCGTCTCTATCATTCTGCATCTTTTCCTCATTCTGTCAGTTTCCCTTCGCCTTTTCTTTGTTTAATGCAGTGTTGGTGTTGTATTGTAGGATTGTCTCTGAGAGCCTGTATACAAGTCATTGTTGTTGTTGTTTTTTTTTTTAAAGGCAGCCCTGCTTTTGTATTGCATTGTGTTTGTAAAACCCTTGTGAGAGAACTTTTCTGCTGCTCATCTCCTAATAATCCTTTCGAGCCCACTGCCAGATGGTAACAGGGTACTAGGGAAGTGTTCGGATGCTGTAATTAGTGATTTAGGTTCTCTCTTACATTTTTATTTCTCTTCCCTTATCAGGGACTGGTCGGTCCGAGAGGAGACCAGGGACCTGCAGGCCCACCAGGACTACCTGTAAGCCCTTCATAAATCTTCTCTTCATGGCTTATTAAAGCTTATGTCAGGGATTTTTACAACTGTGAGCTTGCACAGGCTGTAAAATCTGAATAAAAAGGTTCCGGTTCATTGAAGTGATCATTGAATGTCTTGAATGGTGAAACATTCTTGACAGATTTACAGATTTTAGTATTTTATACTTGCATGTTGAACATAATGATATATAATCATACACGCTCCATGATAAACAGTTATCCGGTGCATTTTAGCAGGACATATTACCTCATAACCCTTTATTAACTCTGGTGCTTTATACCGTATCTCAAGGTTTAAAAAAAAAAATCTAAATCTTTACTCTAACAAAGATGGTGGATAAAAAAAAATCTGAGATTAAAATGAACAAAATGATAGGATAAACTCTTAATTTTTTGTCCACAGATAAGTACTTGGTAATTTAGCGATGGAAAGACACGACCCACATTAACATTATGAGGATTATTATTATTGAACTTGAAACCCTTAGTTTAATGGAAAAAATTGCTTTTCTCTCATTCAGGGAACCTATATGCAGCCTAGACTTTTTTGTCTCAGTATAGTTTTGCTGAATAATTCTCTTTGAAATGCTTTAAAGGTGTATGATTTAAAATATGCATTTCGTAATATTTAAATGTTTCTCTGGATCTACAGTAAGACTTAGTTTAATTAAAAAAATAAAATCTAGGATATTGCAAGGTGGATTTTGCAGCACTGATGTAGCATAGCACTACTTCGCCTTAGTCAGTTCACCTCACTGGAAACAGGGGGCGCTATAAATTACAAACTGCATCTTAAACAAAACCATCTTTATGACTCCTCTCACTATCTGTACCTTCAGGGTCCACCGGCTACCATGATCGAGCCGCTGCCTATCCGAGAGGGACGCAAGAAACGTAGAAGGAACTCGGACCGGAAGAGAGGAGGAGCCAACGCAGAAGCCGCGACCGCAGAAGCCGCGACCGCAGAAGAGGAGCAGGAAGCGGAGGTTCAGCTGAACATAGAGGACTTCCTGCAGGCTGATGCACCTCTAGAAGAGCCTGAGGGAATGGAGGAGGTGTTCGCGTCTCTGAACTCCATGAAGATGGAGGTGGAGTTGATGAGGAAACCTCTGGGAACGTTCGAGAGTCCGGCACGCACCTGCAAAGAGCTGATGATGTGCCACCCGCATTATAAAGATGGTACGATCGAGTCGCATCACGCAGGCTAGCGCTTTATTTGAAGTAACAGATTAGAGATCGTGCAAACACAATCAGATATTGAACACTTCAACCTATTTTGCTGCAAGAAAATTCACATTCAAAAGAAACAGGCTGAGTATCAACGCCTTAGCTCTTTGTGACTGAACTCTTCACAGCAAATCAATCTCCTGTAGTTTTGACTCTGCAGGTGCGCCCTGATTTAACGATCATAATTTCATTTTTTATTCATTTGCTAAATCAAATGCTCTACATTCAATAATATTGCACGCTAAATTAAGTATTTAACTGCTCTCACCCCATGTGCACCCCCCTACTCTTTAGGTGAGTACTGGATTGACCCAAATCAGGGCTGCCATAAAGATTCTATCAGAGTCTTCTGCAACTTCACGGGTGATGGGGAAACCTGCCTGCACCCGGATAAACAGATCGAAACGGTGGGTCCCAAAGCACAGTCACGTTTACCCAGCCTTGATTCACGCGCACCTACACACGTCTGATCTGTATCTCTATCATCAAAATCCAGGTGAAACTCGCAGCCTGGAGCAAAGAGCAGCCAGGCAGCTGGTACAGCCGCTTCAGGAGGGGCAAACAGGTACGAGTGTCCTGGAATGCATGTTTATGTACCATAATGATGACTATAGTATGGTACCATTGTATGCATGTAACATTTGTTAAATACCGTATATTATGTTAAAGCTCTCAATATTACATACAGTATTATGGCACTGACTACTATACCATACCAGCGGTATGTACAAACATATCTAATATGGTACATTATGTACAAACATAGCACATTCGATACCTGCTAAACTTTATTAGTAAGTACCACAATGGTTATCAAAGTTCAGCAGGTTTGTAGTAGCTACTGTGGTACTGTACTGTAAGTACCATGTTATTTACCAGAGTATCGTGATACACACCATAGTACTACCACAGGACCCCTGGATTTCTATAATGTCTCATAACAATGTCTGAAGTACCACGATAGTACTACTATAGTTTACCGTAATATAGCCCTAATATATATCATAGCCAAATTTCTTAAAGGCTGCAAGACTCTTACAGAACCGAATATCTCTTGGGTCAGGGCTTTATACCAATGTGCTGAATTAGAAACTTTGCTAGAAGATGATAAATGTAATAACCTTTTTCATTTAACTTATGCTAGCAATGATATTATTATTATTTCAGATTGAAGCCCACGTGCAGGTCTGCCTGTCTTTCTGTACGGCAGAACTCTCTGCCTAACTTATTAATACAAAGAACTACAAATTTTAAAGGTTTTATATGTATGTACCTTGTTTACGCAAAGTTGTACTTCACTCTGTGGTTAAAATAGATTATTATATTCGGCACTTAACTGTTCATAACATCACTTTTACTCAACATTTTGAATTGAGCGCAGAACACTGTCAGTTTGGGTATGTCAGTGCCTCACCTGGGACTGCTGTGGATACGTTTGCTCTTACGACCCATGTTTTATTTCATAGTGGCCCTTTACGTTACTGCTTTAATTAGCACCACAGTCTTGGAACGTATGAGAAAAACTTGTTTTAAACTTGCTGCAGAAATAATAAACTATGGAACAATATACCATGATCTGTCCATACATCTCTAAAGATTCAGTTTTCAAAGGTTTGGAGGAAAAGCGTTGGGTGCTGTGAGGTAATCTGGCACAAAACTGCTTATAATGTCCCCTTTTACTTAACATTTTGATTTAATTTATGGTGCAGATTTAACTTTAAATTCCAAAGGGCTGACAAAGTTTCATTAACTAATACATATTAGTTTAATTAAATATATAGAGAATTTTAAGACATATGGTACCGTGAAAAAGTGTCGAAAATAACTTCTACTGTGACAGGCTGCAGAGTGCCTAAAGATACAATATAATCAGCAACCTCATTTCCCCTCTCGTCTGTTCCAACCACTCAGCATTCAGCATCCAGCGTTATCAGTGTACTAATTACTGGCCTGATCATCTGTTATCATCTGCACCTGTTTCTCACTTGTTCTCGCCTTAAAGTAAGTTAGAAGCTTTTTTATGCTTGAATGATTCATACGTCACTGTGTGGCTTAACAAAAAAAAAATCTCTTGCCAAAAGTAAGAGACAAAGAAAATATGAAGAAATGGTGGGGGATAAAAACTTTTGCACAGTACTTCATGTTTTCATATGAACCTGAGAAACTGGCTTAAATGGGTTGTATTAACATGAGCACACACCTGCTACAGTGACTTTCCTGCCTCTGTTAAATGTATTACTTCGCATTACTTCCATGAGGAAAGCCCTAAATTATTATAATCACGCAAAAATATGAACAAGTGTTCATGTTAATTTCGCTCATCAAAGACAAGAAGTACGTTCTGTACCGTTAGTAACTCAGCTTGTTTTGTTCTTCCATTCTCCGACTTTCCGACCTTCAGAAAACGAGGTACCACGCATATGTATTATGTATAATTACATATATTGAGCTATTATTATAGCCATGGGATCATTGGAGCATTATTAAATGTTTAATATGTAATTAAGGGAAGAGAAGAGGCTCAGGGATTATGGTGAAATCATGAAGTGATATGAATAACTCAGTGTCTGGCAGTAAATGGAATTAAAAAATAAAGAAATAAATAATGAATGCGGTCTTGGAGGAGGAATTAGTATGTGTCTGCGTTTCGAAGCCTCGGGCCAAACTCTTGTGAGTGCATATGAAATATCTCCATCAGTCCCAGCTCATTAAAGAAGAGTTCAGAGTCGCGGCGGAGACTTTGCTCACCACAAGCCCGTTCATACGATGTGACACATGCGACCTTGTCACTCAGATTTGCTCAGTCAGATGTCACCGTGCTCGTTTTATGAGCAGAAGATTGTGAGTCTCTTGAGAATAACCTAAACCCAGGAGTACTCCCAGGGTGCTCCATCAACCCACATCAGGATTGACTAATGAGCACCAACAAGCACAAACACATAAAAAACAGGGTCTGTTTGTGCCTCTCTCTGATATCCATCCACTGTCTAATGATGACCTGTGTTTACCCCTCCTGCAGTTCTCCTATATAGATGCTGACGGCATCACCGTCCCTGTGGTCCAGCTGACCTTCCTAAAGCTTCTGAGCGCCACAGCCAGACAGAGCTTCACCTACATCTGCCAGAACTCAGCCGGCTGGTACGACGCCACCAGCCAGGGGCACCAGCGCTCCCTGCGCTTCCGAGCCAGCAACGACGAGGAGATGACGCGTGACAAAACTCCCTTCATAACACCTCAGTACGATGGCTGCCAGGTGAGCTGTGAATGTAGCAAAGATGAAAAAAAATGTAAACATGGAGAGCATCTAAACCCACGGCTGTCGGCTAGCTAGCCTTGCTTCAATCTCTAGCTAGCTTCAATCCCGAGCTTGTCTCGGCTTTCTACTAAAAAGGCAGCTTTATATCACCGCCAATGAGTGAAAGAGTGTATGTCTAATTACACTCTCCTGAACAACTCCCATTCATTCATGTACTGTACATTCCTCTCAACTCCTTTACTAGCAGGAGGCCTAAAACCATTTTAGTGGAACCAGGCATAAACATTTTCTTAGTGTTGTAAACTGCTGATCACATATCGAGCTGTACAATATGATTTACTGAGTTTACTGATCAGGGCCCGTATTCACAAAGCTTTTTAAGCCTAAAGGTTGCTCCTAATGATAAAATTCTAAGAAAATTCTTAGAATTATGCCATTTTCTTAAAATTTCCCCTTAAATTTAGGACTAAATCTTACTAAAGATAAAAATGATTCCTGAAACATCTTAGCCCTAAAAACAGCTTTACCTAAGGTAAAAATTGCTAAGAGTAGAGAGGAGGACCTTTAAGAGGCTTAAGAGTTTCTATAGCAGAGGACAAAATGGCGGTAAGAAGAAATATTCTCCAAGCACTGAACTTTAAGGTAAAAGTGAACACTGCTCTTCTGTCCAATTTGGTTTTCTTGTTGTTTTACTCCCTTCCATCTCTCTTGGATTGTTGTCTACATACCATCCAAAAGTGCAACTTAAATGGACTGTCCTGCAATCATGTAAACTGGTAAAAGGGGAGCTGTTTTTCTCCCATCAATCTAAAATGAATTAAAAGTAATAAAATCAGTATGGTAAATAAATGTAAGAACTTAAATATAGAAACTACTGCGTGGAAATTGGTGTGCTTCAAAAGTAGACACATTTCCAACATTTGGCTGTTTAATTATCTTTAAGATATTTAACCTATAACAGCAACTTTGCATAAAGTAGCCTGTAGTCATGATTATACAATTTCGTTATATACAAACATTATGATTTCACTATCTGTTCTATTATCATGTATTCTATTTTCACAAAGCGCACATTTTAAGACCTTTACAAAGGTTATTTTTATCAACCAATCACAGTCCTTGATTTGCTGCATCATCCCTAGCAACGGGGTCGACCACACCTCCACACTGAGATCAAGGTTTTTGTACTTTCCTTACTCAGAGTTGCTCTGAGAAGTTTCCTAAATCACTTTAAGTCTAGGACTCCCAGCTAGGACTTTTTTAAGCTAAGATAGGAGCTCTCTGAGAGAATTCTAAGAAGCTTTGCGAATACAGTCCCAGGTCTTCCACAACTCTGAACAGGATAAGCGTTATACAGAATGGGGTGGCATTTAAGATTTACAAGAACTGAAGATGTTGGATTTCACTTGGCCCTCAAGGGAGAAATGTGAGACATGCAATGATACTGTTATTTTTAACTGCTTAGGCTCGAGAAACTTTGCCAGACACTTCACTACTACTACACTACTACTAAACATAACAAGTGTTTGAGCAAACTCCTGTTCTGAGGGGAACTAGGTAAGAAAGCTAACCAAATTCAGCACATATTTAGTATTTAGCCTGTCTGGCAGTCTGTTGGCAGAGATACCCGAGAAACCTCAGGAACTCCAATTTAATCCTTAATCACAGGCCTCCATAAAGTCAGGTGAATTCTTACAGTGCTTGTTTCCGGGGTTTTTTTTTCCCTTTCTTCTCACTCACATGTAGTGCACAGTCCCTGACTGCTTTTACTGAGATCATTCTTCTATTGGCAAATGGACGTACATCCGTAGATCTGCTAGGGACATGTGTGGAGCATTCCATGTCTTCAGCTGGGGCTTCAACTCTGAAAGCATTTAATAAATCCCACATTGATGTTTTTGAGAAAACAGTGTTGGTTTTAGTAGGGGGTGTAACAGTATGTATATTTATATGTTCGCCCTTGTGATGATTGAATACAGTCTAGTTTTAACCACGGACATGGTATGACGTCATTGTTTTTATGCGCTGTTGATAAGTAAACCGATACGTCCACAGTTCTGTGTGTGGAACCAAAATTCAGAACTCGGTTTTCTCTCTATTTTCATAACAGGGTGATAACTAAAAAATGGTCTTGCTCTTTTTTGTATGCAGTTTGTAGTTACACACAAGATTACAAGGTTACTAAAATTCATACTGTAGCTTTATTGTATATGCGCAAACTTTGTTTGGAAATGAAGTCAGCCTGGATATTTATGACCGGCAAAAAGAAGCTATATTATTATTACTATTATTATCATAACAATAAAACAAAAATAATAATAATATAGTTGCAAGCAACAATGAGCGGGCCCAAGCACCCGTGACAGCGCCACCCTGGAGCACCAGGCAACCTGTGTCCTTTCCGAGCATGTTAAGACCCGCAAAAAGCCAACGCCGCCCGCAAAACTTGTATGCCTTTTAAACATGCTAAGATCCCTAAAATGCCCAGGATGCTGATGTCACTGAAAATGCCATAAGTTCAAGGCATAAATTCATGAGATGTGTCCTTCTTGGCGATGACGTCGTAGTCTTGTCGTCATCGTGCTGATGTCATAGTGCTTGGGCCCTAAATAATAATACTAATAATAATAATAATAATAATAATAATCATGCATAATATTTTTTTATTGATTAATTAATTAATTAAATGAATTATCTATAATATCCGAACCCATCCCTGGGCCTTAAGGCAAGCTTAAGGGTGTGGTGGATTTATTTGATGGAGTAATATGTGAGCAGTACTGTAAATGACAATCGTCTGAACTCCTTGTATCTCGATAACTTGGGATTTTATTTGTGTATTTCTTTCCATGTCTTTCCTGTCCAGTCCGAGAGCACTTATTAAAAGTGGTATTGTTGTGATCCTCATGTCTCACATGCTTCCAGTCTCTGTTTATAGACCTTTATATTTGGAGATATTTTCTGTAGTTTTCAAGGTGTTTTTTTTTTTTATTGTAAATGTCTGAGCAGACAAGCAGACCTTGCTTTCTTTTTGTTTCAATTTGCATGTCCCAGAGTATAATAACTTCAGTGTTTTCTTTTACAGTTGATGTATCATGTTCATAATATTTATGTGCGACTTTGAAGTTATAGTGCTTACACATTGCCCAACGGAGGAATGCTGCTGCTCTGTTGTGCCCTTTGTATGTATTGTGTTTTGGCCAATTGTGAGCAGCCAGAGGTTAGATTATCTATTGCCTCTTGTTCTTTGTTGCATATCCTACACGTTGGGCTGGTGCCACCTTTTAACACCTTGTTCTGATTATAGTTGATCTTAATATACAGATCTTGAGCAGTGATGATGAGTTTTTAGGCCAGCTGTTCTTGGCCATCAGTCCGTTTGGGCTTGATCCACATCTCTACAAAGCGTACTCTACTAAATAATACAAACTGACCAATCTCCTTTAGGATTTTCTGGTAGAGCATTCCATCAATTATGGCAAGCCATCCAGGTCCTGAAGCTGCAAAGCAGCCCCAGTCCATCATACTACCACCACCATGTTTGACTGTCCATCATACTATCACCACCATGGTTGGCTGTTGGTTTGATATTCTTTTTATGAGAAGTTGTGTTAGTTTTCACCAGATGTCATGGCGACACAGCTGAGACTGACCAACAAACACAGGTTCTTTTTATTTATTTTATTACAGCATGTAACACTTAATCAAACATTTTAGCTGACTGTAGATCCTTACTCCACCCCTTTCATTATAACAGGTCACATGCAGTGATAGATTGTAACTGTTCACATTATAATTTATAATTGCTATTTACAATGTCTTAAAGTGCGAATAATAAGAGAATACCGAAAACCCATAAGAATAAGAACAATGCATAACTCTGTTAATAGCAGGTGTATTACTGTATCTGCCCCAAACTAAAAGATATTTATCACCTTAGACTTCTTGCCCAAATTTTAATATACTTTATCCATGTTAATTTTAAATCAAAAAGAGTCCAGATTGCAAAATCTCTTCACCTTCTCTTCTTCGTTTTCTTTCTTATAAATGAAAAAAACCTGAATCCCCAGCTTGCACCCCATTCCTCCACCTGTTTAATTGCTTCTTGCAATTTCTGGGTAATGTGTTTTGCATTTCTTCATCTTTTCTTCAGTGCACTCTTACATGCAAACAGGGATTTCTCTATACTATTTGGAATATTCATCAATTCTGTAAAAAAACAAGCAAACAAACATTGGGCTTAACACTCCCCCGCGGAGTCCCATTTTATACTTTATATTGTTTAGAGACCTCTGATCCTATTTCACCTGGATTGTTCTATCCTTCCAAAAAGTCCATAATCCAGTTTAGCACGTTTCCTCCAATTCCCACTACATAAAGTTTGATTAACAATCCCTTTTTCCATTACAAATCCAAAGCCTTCTCCACATGAACAAATACTCCAATCACTGCCTTTTTGTTTACTTGGTTTGCTCTCCTTATCTCATTTTATAAACACAGCACTGGATCCATGGTGTTTCTTCCTCTCGTAAAGCCACTTTGGATGGGTGCCAGCTTACCTCTTTTTTCCTTTCCTAGCAGGTAAATTAATCTGTCGTTAACCATACTTTCCATTATTTTGTATATACGAGATGTTTGCTGGCACCCTTTCCTGGTTTCCTTACTGGTAATTTTACTGCCTCTTTCCAGGATTATGGTTGTGGTCCGTCTTTTCACACTTGCTATCTTCGCTTAAGTTTTTGAACACAATATAGCATATGTCATCTATCCCGGGTGACGAGCTTCTCGCTCTATCCGGTGCTAAACGGGGCATCTTGAATAATATATTTTTTTTTCTTTTCTGCTTAGCAGACAGTGTTTTGCCTCTTCTCTCTTCCTCAGAGAAGTTATTAGAGCAACACACCTTTGCAAATGTGCTTGCCATCATCGCTTTTCTTAGCATTTTCACATCCGTTGTTCAGTACTGGATAAACCCACTCACTTACAGTATATCTACTTCCCTATCTGAGTTTTCCTTCTATTGTGTCACAATATTCTCTCCAGTATGCCCTTTTTGCCGCTCTTATTGTTCTCCTTACTATCCACGGGTTCATTTGTTGTTTGCATTGAAATGTGCTTTGATCTAAATGCTTTTAATCCTGTTTCTTACTGCTTCTTTGCACTGTTCATTCCAACATGGGACTTTTTTCCTTCCCTTCATGCCTTTACGTTTTTTTTTAAATTTTATTCTTTTGGGTTTTTTCCAATTTTCTCCCCAATATTAGTCGTAGCCGATTCCTCCCCGTCACTAGGGGGCTCCCACATTAAGGCTACTACTACCACTCAGTCGGGAGGGCGAAGACTATCCCGT
>JAOVVB010000030.1:2984388-3002140 GCA_028570985.1 Heterobranchus longifilis
ACATGCACCTGTAAGAAAAACACATAAACTGATTATTTTGCAGTGGTCTCCTATTTTTTTCCAGAGCTGTATATCATACTACACATCACGTATTATAATAATAATAGCTGTAATATGGGCATTTCATCAAATCTTTGAGCACTCATAGTAAGACTATTAGTTATGTTGAAATCAGCACCAAGGACAGCTACGTCTTTATTAAACTAAATGAGATAAGATTAGCACGATAGCTTCGAATTCATTTCATCCGATAACGTCTGCGCCACCTCAGATCCAGTCTGCAGACCAGCGGTGATTTGTACGCTTCTGAAGTAAATGTCATTTTCACGTGCTTCTTATCTAAATGTCATTCTGTTTACTTTATCTTGTTTACTCCGTAACAGATCTGTGTACTTCTGATAAGCAAGAGAAAAGCTCCTTTGTTTATTTATTTATTTATTTTATTATTCAAATTTTAAAGCATAGTAATCCACCAGGTATTCCAGTCTCTCTCTCTCTCTCTCTATCTATCTCTCCCGGTCTCTCAGAAAGACCGTCTGTGAAACTTCCTGCAATCCCCGCTGTAATTTGAACTCAGCATGACGGCGTGTTTGCACAAAAAAAGCGAGTACACAGCCGCAGTGGATCTGAATCTTGAAGAGAGAAAAGATATTTCAGGCGCTATTCTGCGGTTTTAACCAAGCGTGTAATTATTCTTGCTATCTCTTTTTTCTCTCTCTCTCTCTCTCTCAAAAAAAAAAGATGGCAAGTAGCAAGACACAAGCTGTGTTTTTTTCCCCGTTTCAAACATCTCGCAATTAGAGAGAGAGAGAGCGAGAAAAAGAATTTCTGAAAAGAAATTGCTAATGCAAAATGACTTAATGGCAAAATGGCAGTGCAAGAGATTGAACTACCCAGCGTGCACCGCTCTTTTATCCAGTGAGGTTTTTTATTTCTTTATTTCATCCATCGTGTCCTTGATAGACACTTAATTTTATATAAATAAAGAATATCACCCTTGGATGTTTGCTTTAATAAAAAAAATTTAAAAAAATCTGTTGTATGTGCGTTTACAGCATACGGAGCCTAATATTACACTAATAATCAGAATAACAGCAGAGTGAGAAGAAATCGTGTGCATCATGTAATCACCTCAATCAGAGCAGATTGACCCGACTTGTCACTGTCATCTTTACTTTTATCCACTGGGTCTCTGGCTCAGGAACGAGCTCTGATTGGCCCACCACGCACACATAGATGAATCATACAGTAGATAAAACTGAATTCTTGCAACCAATCATAATGCACAAGGTGGGATTTATCGGATAAGATGAGAGCATAGCAGGCATGCAGAAATGTTTAATTGAGCACCTCGCAGCAGAAATGTTATAGTCTGATTAAACGCTTTGAGCATGAAAACACAGCTCCTAATGATGTCAGTCAGAATGAAGAAGTATTGTCTATATAAATGTACCCAGGCTGTTCCTTAACGATATATAAAAAAGGTATAATATATAAAAAATTAGGGCATGAGGCGGGGTACACCCTGGAAAGGGGACCAATCCATCGCAGGGCACACATCCACGCTCACACACTCATTCACACACTACGAGCCTAATCTGCATGTCTTTGGACTGTGGGAAGAAACCATACAACCCCAAGGAAACCCACCAAGCGAGGGGAGAACATGCAAACTCCATGCACACAGACCCGAGGCGGGAATCGAACCCAGAACATGGAGAAGAGGAGAATGTATATGAATAAAGCGACACACAAACCTGTATCTGAGCAGGAGTGTGTATTCTACATATAATTAAAAATCCAGTCTTTTGGCTTTTTCCAGTAAACAATCCAAAGTCAGGTGAATTTACGTTTTATAAATGTTATGGTTTAAAAGTTTTTTTTTTTTTTTAAAGTTAAGGGTTAAAAGGTTTAAAATGCATTATACAGAAATGTAAACGCATTTTTTTTTTCTTGCTAACACTGAGTTTTCTGGGTGTATTCCGAATCTATTGTAAACGTTCCTGCAACACTCCTGTGACGTTATACTTAGAACATGCTTTATCCAGAACCTTTGCTCAGCTGTGAGGGAATATAATCCGGTTGTTGCCGTTTTATAAGTGTACTAGATGAGATGATTCCACACATACACATACACTCTTTCATACTTTAAAAGCAATTTAGAGTCACCTAATGAAGGATTTAACCAATCATAGACGATACTGAATTCTTGTAACCAATCATAACACAGTAAAGATGTGAAGCATGACCTAACCTCAAAGTTGGACAAATGTTCTACTACTTCTGCTTTTTCTGTTATATTTCCAGCAGATGAAACACCTCACAGCGAGCTGAACCACTTATTCTAGGGAAAAAAGAGAACACATTTGTTCCATTAAAAAAAAAAGAAAAAAATCCATCATCAGTTGTTGTTTTTTTTGCCATTGCTAGACCTATCATCCACTCCAGTCAAATTTAGATCTGTGTGTGTTTTTTTTAAGGTGGGTTGTGGCAGGACGGTGGCGGCTTTTTCGTATTTATTCCTATTTATAAAATCCACATAAAAGAGCTGAATGGATCTGGACCCTATCGCGTCTAAAAAAAAAACAAGACTCAACACGTTTAGAGCAAGCGTTTTGATTTGTGTCTTATTTCTACTAACCGAATTGTGTTGTGTTCCCTTGCAGACGCGCAAAGGCCAGGACAGGACGGTGCTGGTGATCAACTCTCCGAGATCGGAGCTGCTCCCCGTCATCGACGTTTCCGCGTCAGACTTCGGGAACACCAACCAGAAGTTCGGCTTCCAGCTCGGACCTGTTTGTTTTAACGGTTAACCAACGGACTGAAGCAATTGGGACTCGTGACTTGGTCTGCACCACACGCAATATTTATTATTTTTATGTAGAGTGCATGCTGTGGGCGGTACTGTGGCATGCATGTGTTTTGTTTTGTTTTTTCGTTGAACTTTTGTGAACAAGGATTGACCCTTGTGGAACCAAGCAAAGCAGAAGTTTCTGTGTGTGTGGACATTTAAAAAAGAAAAAAAAACTCTTGTTTCATCTTGTCTCTGCTCATCTGCAGTGTGGGAATGAATTAATAAGCAACCTCTAATTGAACCTGATACTGGGAGGCAGACAAACACATACTGTATACACACATACACACACCCCCACATGGGCCACACAGTCCGCAGTATAGCAGGCAGATTTTATTGTACGTAATTCTTAATTAATTCGGCACTTGAGGGATTGGCAACCACGTCGAGGAGTGCGTCTTTAAATCTTTTATTTTCTCTTCGCCTCGACCGCGCCTCTGTGCCAACGGAAGCGTTTATACCTCAGAACAGTTTTGACAAGGAAACAACGCCCGGATCTACTTAATTGTTCTCTTAGATGCTTTCTGTCACTCATCAGCTTTGCAGCGCTGCTCATCTTTAATCAGTGTGTCATAATAAATAAACAGCGTCGTACGCGGCTTGTGCTTCAAGCAGGGTGGGTCGTGCAGAGCAGATTATTAAGACGAACCGTAGCCTTTTGACATAGGACGCAGGCTGCTGGTGTTGTTTCTTCAGGTCGGGTCATATTGTCAGGGCATTATGTTAGACTATTTTATTTCTACGCAGTAGAGAGATCTGCATGGGGTCTAGAGTTCAATTAGTAATGATGAGTTTACTGCTCAGTGTTGCTCTTCTCTGGTACATGGTTTATTTTTATTATTTTTTTCAAATAAAAACCCATTACATTAATACATCTTAATTTCAGTCCTGGGGTTGTATTACGAAAAACAGTCGAACTTAAGATCTAAAGAGTTCATGACAAGGTTGAGGAACAGTTAAAGATTGTCTACGACAAATGTTCCTCTTTCCAGCCAGGTCCTTTTTTTAACCGCTGAGATGATTCGTATAATTTCTCTCCTCTCTTACAAGGAATGGATCCAGCCACTGTTTCCCCGCTTCATAAATTCCGCACAAGAGAGGTGTTAGCAAGCCATCCGGGTCCCAGCATCCAATCGGTAGAAATTCAAAAGATGCAGGAAATTGCTAAGTCTGATGCTTATGTCATTGATGTTATGTGATGCTTATCCAGTGTCTTGGATTGCTATCACCTCTGGTCATAGTGACACATTGTATACCAAAAGATTAAAAAAAGAGAGACAAATACAGCATGTGTACTATAGATACTAGGTAGAACTGGTTCATGCAAAATAATGAATGAAATATAATCAACCCTACGGGGACAGGGGTTCGAATGTCGACTCCGGTTAGTCTGTGCAGCAAGGAAATCTGAAACATAAAAAGAAATCCTAAATGATTTTGTTCAGTCTAAAAATAAGATAAGAAGCTAGTAAATAACTTTTAAAGCAGTACAATTAATCTCATATGTCCAGGTCTAAGAGTTTAAATCTTGGCAAGCACAGAAAAATTTGCATTATATGATTTTAAATCTTGGCAAGTTCAGAACAATTCGCACTGGCACGGTTCTGACTTTCACGAGTGCTTGGATACGATCAAGGTAGAAAGTTTTCTCAGTCTGCCGGAGCCATGACTGGTCTGCCTGCTTCGTGTCTGAAACGCTGGTCTCTCAGGAACACCTTTAATGGCTTTTCCAAACATGTGGAAATGGCTTGGCGTGAGATCAGGACCACCAAGGGCGAAGTGGCGAGTTCCTGTAATGTGCAAGTGGTGTTGGTGAATGATTGTGTGTACAGTTCCCACATGGATCAGGTGTTCCACTCACCAAATGTTCAGTGGAACGATTGCAGTGGGATCCGAGCCACTTCGGTTCGGATCGTCATTCACGGACATTCTTGAAAACGTTTGCACCATTCAAGATCCGTACTGTGCTTGAGGTCTTCTGTAAACAACAATCGCTTTTACGTCTTCATTCACAAGAAATTTCATCACAAGTCCTGGTTTGACTTGAACACCCCCTCGTGAAACCAAAGAAATAGTTAAAGCGCATTTCTTTCAAAGATTAAGAACTTTAGGAGATTAGGAACCGTAATCTATCTAAGTAACACTTACTAGTAGGAAACTGGCAAAATATTATAAATGACTGTGTGGTGTGAGTTATTGTCACCCAAAAGTTCATTCATTACACATCTTAAAGTGATTTATCCCTCCTGCAACACAGCGGTCCACCAATTATGCACTTTTATGCTGTAATGAAGAAGCTAAAAACATTCGTTCACTTAGCAGCCTCTCATTTAATCTCTGCTTAAGATAAAAATTGTTTTAAAAAAAATAGCTTATACAGGAAATTTTATGCAAATTGGCAGAAAACTGACTAACATCAAGCACTGACGCTGGAGATTAAATGTAAATGTGATTTGCCTTGCATCAGAGCTGGGGATAGGGTTCCACGTTATTAAATAATTTTAGCATGGAAAGTTACAGCACTTGAAAGAATTACGTTTCACCCTTTTTTTCAGCTCGTCTTGTACACGTTGTAAACGCATTGATTCGGGACGTTTCTGTAATGCGACTCCTTGTTCACGGATGCTTGGATTTTTGTTCACATCCTTCGCCAAATGATTGTGTAAAAAAAAAAAAAAAAAAAAGTACATTACTGTGGTGCTACACATTTTGTCGTTGTTGTTTTTTGTATTAGTATTACTAGTGTTTTGTACGAGGGCTGTACCGAAAGTAATGCAAAAGCGACCATAATGTTCATATTAACATAGGCTCTAAAGTTTTCTCAGTATACCTGCTTCATGTCTGCCTCCCAGGAACCCCTTTAATGGCTCAAACGTGGAAATAGTACCATAGGTTTTTCACAATGCACATTTCGGTAGAGTAACTCAACGCGGTCTCCATCACAAGCCATGCATTTGCACCGGCGCTGAACCCGACTCTCGAATCCTCTTTGAAAATCCCATTAGGCCTAGTTGATGGTCTCCCAGTGCGCTACAGAACGCTTTATCATGATGACACCATCGATGTGCACAGATAGATGAAGACGGAGAAACCAACATCGAAGACAAACCACTTTTGCATTACTTTTATTACAACCCTTGTAATTTTTACTATTTGTGCCATGTCCTGAGAGGACAGGACGGAGAAACGAGGAAGAAGAGGAGCTCGATGGTGCTCAGCAAACACCTGAGAGCTTATTCTGGTGCTAATCCTTACTTTAACATAACATTCAGTATCTTATCTGATATCAGTCTGGGGCATGGCATTGGGTGAAGTGGAAGCGTTTAGCCTTTTATGATGACAGCCTTGGATATATTTCCCCAAATCTTCCAGACTTCATTGTATGTATAGTATGTGGGGTACTAATTTGATATCCTGTACAGTTATTTGATTAAGAAATAATTGCTTTCTAAATGAGAAAAAAATGTGTATGTAAAATGTATTTGTAAAAATCAATAAGTGGAAAATAAACGGAAAAAAAAAAGTCAGAGGAAAAAGGAACAGATTTTTTTGGGTGGATGGTTTGGGGGGATGAAGGGGGAGAGGTAGTTGGAAGAGGATCAGAGACTGTGATGTTTTCTCTAAAGACAAGAGACAAGCCTGTGTCTTCATTAACTGCTACCACACTCGTTTTCTCTTTCTGTTCTTCCCCTCTTCCATTATTTTTTTTTGCTTCTCCGTGTGCTTGTAATCAGCATCACTTCCCACCTTGCAGATGTAATCAACTCTGATTCACTCCCTAGTTCATTTATTTCAATTAACTTTTGTTTCTGTCCCCAGGAGAGCGACAGAGAAGAGAGGGAGTCAGACATACAGACTAGTGTGTGAGTGTGTGTGTGTGTGTGTGTTTGTGTGTGTCTGAGGAGTGTGTGTTCATGCGTGGGTAATGAAAGAGCTCTGGATTAGAAATTGAGCCAGTAAGAATTAACCATACCTGTGGAGAAACATGATGAAATATGGAAGGGAATTAAATCTTCCTCCTACAGCCTGTCTGGCTGTCTCTATGCCACACACACACTCTCACACACATGCGCCTGTCTTATCTTTTTGAGGACCTTAACACAATTATGATGTCAGTTTATTAATGCTATTCTGCACCTAATCCAAATCTAACCTACAACTCAGCAAGCCAAAGGAAATATTTTAGCTCTTTACAGTTGACCTCTCGGGTAAAAAGCATGTCCGAGCCTTCCAAGATGTTTGAAGGTGTGAATTGGAGGGAGACTCTCGATTCAATGCGATTTGGATCAGAAGCACTAAGGTTTATCGTCTGATTTTTCTTGAGAAGCTTTTTGAAGTATCATATTTAATAAACACTGCAATGCTGTGTAACTTGTGTTGCTGATTGTTTAAATGTCATGGCTTGATAGACTGATAATGGTCCTCTCCATGCTCCAGTCCAGTTTGTGCATATTGCACCAACCACAAATAAACTCAAAAGAAGAAAATGACGAAGAAGAAGCCAAGATCATTTTGTGAAACGAATATTTTGCAAGTTATTTGTGAAAGATGTAAATGGTTTGTATTTTTCACCAAAAGCTTTGGAGTATTTTTAAGAAATTCATTAATTTTCATAATCAATTGCTATAAATGTAAATCATTAAAGTATGAATCATATCTGTCATTGATTCAACAAATCACATTGACCAACAAAAAAATGATTAAATCGCATAAGCACACAGCTTAAATAGTAATAATACACAGCTCACAGTAAATCGTTTGTAGAAATAGTAAAAAGATCAAAGGTAATAATAAGCTGATCAGCATGTGGCACAAAACTGATCATAACCTTCCTTCTACTCAGACTTTTGATTTAATTGGCAATGTTAAGTTTTCATAGTGTACGTGCCATTTTTTGAGTTAAGCCATGGTGTGTTGTTCTTGTCTGTGTATTGAGGATTGTGGTAGCTTACAGTAGGTGCATTACATGGTACATATGTGATGAACTCGTTGAGTGACGCATACAGCCACGACCACCTTAAGGAAAAAAGTATATATTCATCCAAAAAAGCGCAAGATGATGTGACATAATCTGGCAAAAAAAAAAAATGCTCATAAATTTCCTTCTACTCAACGTTTATTTATGAAATTCTGTTTGGCCAGTTTTGCGTGATCCCGTGACAAAATCTGGCTGGAGAGACATACAGACATACAGACAGAAAAATTTTCAATCAATTTTTCAATATCACTGAAAGAGCAAGTTCTGCCCAATATACTGCACAGACAAAACCTTTCTTTTATTTATATAGATATAAGTACAGGTGAAAGATTGCGTCAAGCTACTTGCCTTAAAGAGATAGTTATATCTCTAGTGTCTTATATCAAATTTGATATGCTTATACATTTCAATAAAGTAAATTTCAATAGTTCTTGGTTGTTATAAATCTTTCTTCACACTGACCGTGAAGGTTATCACGCAGAGCGCGAGTATAATGTAAGTAATTGGGGCCAAATTCCACAAATAGCCGTATGGCTGAGCAGAACCAGAACCATACAACTATTTCCCAGAGGAACAAAGGAGTTAAATTTGTACTAAATACACATTACTTTGAAAGATACCAATTCAATTTAGCTTATCGAGACTGCAGAAGCTTCATTTAAGTCTCAGGAAATGCATTTGTGCAAGAAACGAGGGTTGTCGAAGTTGGCCCCAATCATTCAATTCAATTCAATTTTATTTGTGGAGCGCTTTTATCAATTGACACAAAGCAGCAAAAAATCGCAAAGCAGCATTACACAATCAAAAGAATTATTTAAGTTTGTATGAAATGTGAATATGTATAAATCAATGATAAGATTGTCCCATTTCTACAATTATCCACATTGTCCTCGCTTTCTGGTGTACTTCACGTGTACAGCAGGAAAAAATGTACAACAACCACCACCCATTGTAATGTACTTATATGCACCTCATATAAAACATGTAGACAGACTCGGCTTAAATCAAAATTTAAATCAAGTTGAAACTATCCCTTTAATTCGAATCAAATTTCCCCTGAACTGCTGATTACAGAAACAGTTAATAAATCCTGCTGAATGGGATGGGATGTCTGCCTATAGAGAGCGATGCAGCGATGCCGTATTCCTGTCATCACCTTCTCATCGGTACACATTGCTTCCAAATCTTCATGCTAATACCGCCATAAATGTCATCACACTCATCAACTTATAGATCGCAAACTAGCCGAGCAAAGTCTCTTAGTCGAGGCTGTATAGCTGCACTCAATTCTGGAACTTTCTAGTCTCATCCTCCACTAGATCTACAGTAGGCACGATTTTTTAATTAATCTGATGTTGTTGACGCTAGTTATCTTTTTTAAGATCATGAATCTTGACATCAGATTGACAGCCAGCCGTTAAATTCTCTCAAAATGATAAACACACACTCACACATACACACAAACATCATCACTCAGCTTAACTCAACTACCTCAAAGCATTGAGACTGGACTGACTAATCAACACACGCGCAAACACACTGATCTACACCACCAAACTATCGTACACACCAACCTGTAAATGCTCTTTTTGCACAATATTCTTTACTTCTTTACTGGATTACCTTTGCACTAACTTCTTAAATCTTGCTGATACGTTAAGGAACGTTTACTGTTTCTCCACTACCTCAACTCCTCACCTCAACACCACGGAGTATTATGTTATGTTACGTCGTGTTTGTCGCACCGTCACTTTGTTGCTCTTGTTTGCACATTTGCATGTGCACTTTATGTTGTCTGTAAAAAAAAAAATGTAGATAGTCTTCCTCTCTGGGTTAGCTAGTTAGTTTTTGTTAATTTATGTTGTTAAATTTATGTTGTCAGGTCAATCTGTCTTGTCTCCGCTAGCCAGCTAACTAGGCCTCTTAGTTAGCTAGTTTTAGTTTTTCTGTTAATTTATGTTGTAAATTTATGTTGCATGTAGCACCTTGGTCCTGGAGGAACGTTGTTTCGTTTCACTGTGTACTAACTGTATATGGTTGAAGTGACAATAAAGCCAACTTGAACTTGAACTTGAACCTGGTTACTATTCACCGAGTCCTCAAGTGTCGTACAGTAGATGTATGATCATGATCATGATCTGTCAAAATACTGGCACACCTCAATAAATTATATCATCAAAAAAATTAATTCAAAAAGTGAAACTCATATATTATATACATTAATTACACACTGACTGATATATTTCAAATGTTTGATTCTTTTAATTATGATGATTATTATTTTGTTTAGTTGTTGTCTGTTTTCATTTTAGGCCAAGTCAGAGTTACCCCTACACTCAGCTTTTCTCTCTAACCTTCTGAACAAAGGCTACCATTAACCATTAAACCAATCCCCTGTTACAAACGAACTAGAAAGGATTCAAAAATTTTTTCCCTTAGTCAGTAGGAAAAGCTACAATGCAGTGTATATAATCAGTGCCTCGAGACAGGTGGGGTCTCTTCCATTTATGCTTTTTTTTTTTTAGCCAAGCATCAGTGCTTTCATTTTAATGTGAGCAGCTCCAGGAAGCCAGTGGAGGAAAGCCAGCAATTGGATGATGTGGACAAATTTGTGAGATTGATAATAAGTAGCGCAGCATTCTGGATCAGTAAAAGGGTTCTGATGATAACCTGCAGGGGAAGCGTTGCCAGGCAGGGAAGAGTTGAATTACACCGCAACACACTTTTCACATGAAAAAGCACTGAATAAGTACCTGAATGGTTTCTGTGGAAATAAATAAACAAGCACCTGAGTGAGCTGTATGTAGGAAAATGAGCAAATCCTCATGGTATATTATAGAGAAAGCTACATGACCAGATCAGGTTAGGAAAATGAAAAAAAATGAACTAAAGCAAAAGTTTGTATGTTATCAGTTCCTGTGATGAAAGGATGCTGGGGATGGCAGGGAGATGACAAGGTCTTGGTGTGGGAACACTTCTGCAAGGAATTATAGCAGCTTGGTCTTGCTGGGATTCAGTCTCAGGAGATGCTTCCATGATTAAATGTCCACCAAGCATGAGGAGATACAAGTTTGAACATGAAATTCTGAAGGAGGGACATGTAAATTGCTTCCTGTGTGCTGGATTTCACACCAACGATTATGAAGAATTTCATAATTTAGTTATATAATGTGGTAGAAAGTTATAAAGTGCAAATTAATTTAAAAAAATGTATATATATAGAAGCCCACCACTGACTGTGCAAACTTTACACTGGACCTCAAGCAACTCGGATTCTGTGCCTCTACTCTCTTCGTCCAGATTCTGGGACCTTGATTTCCAAATGAAATGCAAAATTTACTTTTATCTGAAAAGAGGACTTTGGCCCACTGAGCAACAGTCCAGTCCTTTTCGTCCTTAGCCCATGTAAGACTCCTCTGACTCTGTCTCTGGTTCAAGAGTGGCTTGACACAAGGAATGCGACAGTTGTAGCCCATGTCCCGGGTACGTCTTTGCATGGTGGCTCTTGAAGCACTGACTTCTGCAGCACTCCACTCCTTGTGTAGCTGCTTGTGCACCTTTTTCTATCCCATTTTTTTCCAACATTCCAACTTTTCATTAATGTGCTTGGAATCTTCCCCATGATTGTGTGGCCTACTGAACCAAATTGAGAGACAAAAAAGGCTCAGGAAACCTTTGCGGGTGTTTTGAGGTGTCATATTCTAATTTACTGAAATGCTGAATTTTGGGTTTTCATTAGCTGGAAGCCATAATCATCAAAATTAAAAGACAAACACTTCTATTATATAATATATGAGTTTTTACTTCTTTACTTTTTGAATTGAATTACTGACATAAGTAAACGTTTCAATAATATCCTAATTTATTGAGATGCACCTACAGTATATATCAAACTAGTTTTACACAGGTATGGAGAACATTTCTGTTCTTGGAAGCCTGTTATGTGTGATTAAATGGTATACTGTATTACATAACAAAACAACAATTTCTGAATTAAATGTCCCAAAGTGCCTAACCCTATGAATACCTGTTAATTTTATTCAAGCCTTGATTGCAAGTGACTCATAAGCCATTGTAAGAATTCCCATATAATATTCCTGCACAGAGTTATTAAAATGAACAATACATCACTTACAGTAAATTCAGCCAAGATTTAACATACTTAGCTTGTGCAGGGATCCTCTTCTATTAATGAAAGTTTTGCAGTGCTGTTATATGCCAATAACAATGTGTTCCCAATCATTTAAGTTAAAATAAATAGATTAATAATACAAAAATAGTTCTTAAATAAATTGATTATTAACCTAAACACAGCTTCCAGGTCTCATAAAAAATGATGAGTATTATTTAAATCTATAAAATTAAAGAAAAAAAATTGATGTAAAAAACATTATTAGGATTTAGTAGATTTTGTTTTAATGGCACATACTGTAGTCTCACAGTATGATATGGTGTTACATATAAAATGTTTCAAAAGGATTTATTAAACTGAAGTAACATACAGTATTATTGATGTCTCGATGTAAAAAAAAAAAAATTCTAAACATTTATATTAGTGAATATGCAATTAACTTGTTGGCTGAATAATTTCCGATTATTGTTTTTTATAATTTATCTGCTTTTATTTATTTATCTGCAACCACAATCTGTTCTAGTACAGCATACAGCAGTGTACATGCATTACAACATTGTAATGCTTCCCATGTTCCACTATGCATGGCCTACCTAATAAGACGTATGTCAGTTAGCTGATCATGTGTATTTGGTGTATTAGGGGAGGGTAAATATCCCAGATATATCCTCCAAGAACATGCCAGAATCTAATACATTTACGCAGTGTATTTTGAGTAGGAGCTGGAGGCCAGAATCTGATGTCACTGCGATGAGTTTGTCTGGTGCCAGAAGCTTCCATCACAGATGGATGCAGCACTGGCACAAATAAGCAAGCAAGCAGCAGAAAGCCATCGATCAGTAGAGCGAAATAGAGGCACGGGCAAGGGATCAACTAGACCTATTATACAAACTGGGCGCAGAGCCATGGAAAGACACTATTCTTCTATATATAAACTATGATATCATTATCATTATATTCTGGTCACGCAGCCAGTAGATGTAGTCAGCAAGTTATTACTGCTGTTTGCTTCTATATTATTATTGTATTTTAAAATATCCTCAGAAATTCAACACATAAGTGACACATTTGGCTCAATATAAATATGAAACAAGCTACAACATAATTTTTTGATTGTTGAACATATGGAAGTATTGGGTTTATTATAAATGGACTGCTAGTACTTGTGCTGCAGTCTAATAATATAAGCTAAAACACATAATGAAGGACTGTCGTATGTGGCATAGAGCGATGCATTGTAAAATACATTGACATGCAATGATCAAACCTGAAATATAGCCATGCCATTTTGTTGTGTATAGTGACATTTTAAAGAGATGCTACTGACTTGCTGCTAGGCATGGCCTTTTAACTTAGCAGAGATGTAGGAGAAAAGAGGTTTTCCATCAATAGAAACTGATTAATGTGATTAAACTTGCCCGGTGCTTTGACCTGTTAAAACACTGTATAATTAAGGGCCATTAATCGAGCGCTATCAAGCCAATATCAGTTCAACATCATGTAAGCCACTTAAATGGTGTAAAATCAATTGAACTTTTGGGAAGTTTATCCTAGATATTGTGTGTTATTTTTACATCTTTTTTCATTCTTCTGCTTTTTTTTTTTTTTTTTTTGGAACATATGCAACACACAGCACTGATAATATTGTATAATCTGATAATATTTAATTTTACTCCAGGGTAATAATAATAACGCTACAAGGTATAATAAAAAAATCATAAATCTCTAATTAAAAATCTATTTTTTAATAAAAAAAGATTATCTGCAGCCAACTCCCTGTGATTTATTTAGAAGTAGTGTAGGAAAAAAAACTGCCACCAGCTTCACCTGGGATGCTTTCGCCATCTTGTCTTTTTAATTTGTATGCCTGAGATAGCCTTAAAATGCACTTTATTAGAAAGGGAAACTATTAAAGGAAAACTATTTCAGACATTTTACATGCTGTGAAAGACCCTGTTTGGATCTAACCCAAACTCTAATCCGTTCGTCTGCTGATGACAATGATAATTCCATATAAATCCCACAAACATTCATCCGCTTATTTTGCAGACACCACAACATCTTAAATAATCTTGGACAGATGGCGAAAATCTTAGATTTTCTAAATGGGCCTTGAGATCATGAACATGAATGTGTTAGTGACCACTAAACAGGAATTAGTTATCGAAGTAAAGCTATTAATATTTGACTTGTCCGTGTTGTGACCTGGTCCCCATTTGGATTGATCTAGTGATTACGATGCTAGTTTCATATAAGCCAACAAATATTGTAAAACTGCAGTGGGCTTGCTTTCTTGGCTGCTCTGATAATGCTTTATTGTCTCATAAATGCGCACTAACGCAGAATGAACTATGACATTATTCAAAAGGAATATCAGCCCCTCAAAAAGCCAAACACTTCAAAGTAGATATAAGCAACAGGAAATCAAAGAAGTATGTCAGAGTGAGAAAGTCAGAGTGAGTGAGTGAGTGAGTGAAAGAGCTTTCTTGCCAATGATTCAGGCTTAAGTGCTGGGACAACTGCAGTGTCTGCTGGAACATTTGCGGTTTGATGAAGGAAGATTACGCTGCAGTGGAAGAAGATTAACTGGACTACACTGCAGAAATCTTAACAAGTAAAAATAGACTAATCAAATGTTTGTAGAATTTCATATTATAAGATAACGGTTAACAAATGTAAGATTAATAACTCTATTTCCAGAACTGTTTAAAAACATTCTATTGGCAGATAATTTTGCATCTTTCAAGAAAGTATTGCTAAGAATTAACTGGACTATTTCAAGTTTAGAATTGTATAAAAGCCTTAAAATAAGTTTAATTTTCTTACAATTGGTGTACTCTAATCTCATAAAATGAATTATTGATAGATTCAAGATATTTCAATTTACTAAGGTCTTTTTTCTGCAGTGTGTCACTGATGCTGAAGAGGATGAATTGTAGAAAGATTATTTTTCAGGCTTTGTGTCTTGTCTCAAAATCTAATTTTACAACTAAAATGACAACTGCAATATTATTACGTGTTTTATCAGTGGAAAGATCAAGAGTAAAAAAAAAATTGTGGCTGTAGTTAATAGCCAAATATTATTGTTATATTATTACTATTTGTACATTGCTGAAAATAAAAACCTCAATATTCAAAGATATTACATTTATGTTTAGATTCAACAAGAAACTACAGTAACTAACTAGCAAACTAACTAACTAACTACCTCATAGTGTTAGTGAAAAAAGTATGTGAATTCTTGAGTTAATTACCTCAACCAAGCTTATTGGAGTCAGGTGTTAGTATACACTACCTGGAGTCTTCATAAAAAAAATGAGTTTGGAAGTGTGGACTAGAGCTACTACAGTATGACTGATAAAAACCATTCAAAATGTTTGAGTTTGCTCCGCACAAGAAGTATACTCCAACGTGAGCCATGCCTTGCCAAAAACAGCATTCAGAGGATCTATGATCAAGAATTGATTTACATGAAGCTGGAAAGGGTTACCAGGTGATTTCAAGGTGATAAAAAATTTCACCAGTCTATAGTTACAGCAAATAGTCTACAATTGAGACACTTTTGGGCTGTGGCTACTCTACCCAGAAATGTCCACCGAGTCAAAATAACCCCAAGAACACAACGAAGACACATCAATGAGGTAAAGAAACAATTCCAAGTGACAGCCAAAGATTTGAAGGCATCATTGGAATTGGCTAACGCCAATGTGTTCATGAGCCTACTATATGTAAAGCATTAAACAAGCAGGGTGTCTCGTCTTCCAAGAACTACTTGGAAAGAACACACATCACTACATCTGGTGATAAAGGCCACTGCATATCATCATGAAAACATCATCCCAACCGTATAGTATAATGGAGGAAACATCTTGATTTAGCTCTGCTTTGCTGCATCAGGACCTGGCCAGCTTGCAGTCATAGAGGGGAAGATAAATTCCCAAGTGTATCAAAAAATTATTTAGGATAATGTGAGAATGTCTGTAGCACAGCTGAAACTCATTGAGTTGGGTGATGCAACAGGACAATGTCCCCAAACACCGGAGCAAGGCCACAACAGAATGGCTTCAGAAAAACAAAATCCGTCTTTTAGAGTGGCTAAGTCATGACCCAGAGCTCATTCCAATAGAGATGCTATAGAATGACTTGAAGAGAGTCATACACATGAGATTTCCTAAGAATATGACAGAGATAAAGCAGTTCTGGCATAATGGGCTAAAATTTCTTTTGAGTGATGTGCAGGTCTGATCCACAGCTACAGGAAGTGCCTTGTTGAGGTTATTGCTGCCAAGGGGAGGGTCCAGTTAATAGTTCCAAGGGTTCACTTACTTTTTCCACTGCCATTTTGAATGTTGAATGAGTGTGTTCAATAAAGACATGAAAGATCAAACTTTTTTGTATGTTATTATTTTAGGCACATTATATTTGTCGATAGCCTTGACAAATTAATGCAGAAAACCATGAAATTCCAAAAGTTCATGTTACCATAAATGTTATTATAAATAATTAAGATAATCTCTCTAACTCGAACCACGGGATGTAACAATATTTATAAGAGCCCTTACACAGAGCCTCTGAGGGGGTAAACTAATAGGAGTACATGAGAGTGCTTATGACACACGTTACAGGAAGACCTTCCCGTTCTGAAATAGCGTGGGATTATTAATTTGAATTTTAAAAAAAAATAAAGAAAACTGAAAAGACAAAATAAACAGAGCTCCAAAGACCAAAGATCCCCGAGAACAAACAGGGCTCTGAAAACTAAAAATGAACTTGCTTACCCTCTCTGGACGAATAACTACAATATTATTACCAAGACCAAAATATTATTGCATACATTTAAATAGAGGCTAATACAGTATTTGAAAAGATGGATTATGTTCTGTTTAATAAACATCCTGTTCAATCTAAAATTAAAGCTGATCTTCAATAACTGCTAGTCTAGGCAGAAACCACCTCATGTGGATTTGAAGTGATTTCTACAAAGTCTTTGATTAGCACAAACACTTTGAAGGTCAGGCTGAGACCAGTGAGACAACACCAATTATTGGAACCCTTGGTTCACTAACTCGAAAAGTGTGATCTTGCCAGCAGCCTTGCAGATTGACATTAACAGGGTCGATGCCGATTTCCTAGGGGAGCATTCAGCTAACAGACAGTTCTGACCACTGTGTCACATTTTTCCTACCCGTTAGCCTGCATTAACCTCATGCCTGAAGGCAAGTCCTAACCGGCAGATGAGGGTGCTGAGGAGAAAATGATGTTAAACAATTATCCACTTAGCAGGCTCTGACCCCAAAGCAATTTCCTTAGTATTTGTAGATAAGCTTATAAAGCTTATGTCACTTGGAGAGTAGACTTTTGCAAAAAAAAAAAAAAAGGCTGCACTGTGTTAAAAAAGATCATATTTACAGCGTGATTTGTGTATTCATGTGTGTCTATTTTTTGTGTATTCTTACAATAATTGCTAAGAAATAAGGTTTGATACTGATAAGTTAAAGTATGGCACAAATTGCTTGTAATTATTACTTGCACTAAACTTACACTTTCTTAAATCTGTAGGTCAAAAGTTAAATGATTAAAACTCTGATCATTTTTGTTAGTTTTTATTTTGCAGGGTTTTTTTTTTAAATAAACAGATATACAGAGGTGGAAAGTAATGAATTACATTTACTCGCATTACTGTAATTGAGTAGATTTTTTGTGTACTTCTCCTTTTTAAAGTAGTTTTTAAAATCTGTAATTTTACTTTTACTTAAGTATGTTTTGTTTAAAGTATTGTACTTCACTA
>JAOVVB010000030.1:3026074-3037442 GCA_028570985.1 Heterobranchus longifilis
ATATATATAAAAAAAAAGTATAGGCACATTTTTTTGTCCTGTGACAGCATGAAACAGTCATAATGGTCATTGCTGTCATTTACAGTGTATCTTAGGATAAGTTGATGAAATTTGACCATGTTAATTTCTACTCATGATGATAAATGAGCATCTTGTTAAATGTTTGGTTGCTAGGAACTTAACCCAATTTATTATGTTTTTCATAAAGTGAATTCAAACAATATTTAACATTTTCCTCATTAGCACAAGCACTGAACCTTCCTGGACTGCATCTGACCATGCACTATATGTGCAAGCTCCCAAAGGTGTTTGATTCTATCTAATGCCGGTCATCAAGCAACCACTCTTTCATAGCTTGTCTTCCTGGCACTCACACTCAGGCCTGTCGTCATGGCAATGCATTCCTCCTCACCAATCCTCCACCCCCCCACAATGCCCCTCAAAGGGGCTAGTGCCAGCGCTGCATGTGTCTGAACAGGACACAAAACCCCAATCAGACCCCTGCTGCATGGCCCCATTGAGATGTCCTTCTGAAAATAGCCTGCAGAGAGAAAGAAGGGAAGGAAGGATGCAGGAAGGAGGGGAAAAAAAGACATTTAGTGACCTTAAGTCCTGTATCTGTTAACCTGTTTAACATTCCTGATAATGCGCATGAGATTTTATTATGGCAATAGTCTGTGTTCTTTGTTACGTGCGGTTGATTTGTGAGATCGTGATATCACGAGCGGGGAATAATGGGAGTTTAAGTAATCTATAGTGCAGTACTCGAATGAGAACCAGCTAAACGATGTCATCAAGAGCACTTCATGACCTTGGCATCATAAAACTATATCTGGGTGAAGAGCTTTTATGAAATATGAGGCATCTCACTCTTCTGGTGAAGAAAGCTCTCGAGGTACTGTAATCCACTTTTATGCTGTAGTTATACTAGGGCTGCATGTCAAGCGAACAAAAACTTCCTCTATCGACCGTATTTGTTTAAATAAAGCGTAATAATTGAAAGAGGAGATTTCATTAAAAAAATTATTACATAACAGAAGGCAGGTACATGCTCTCATCAGGAAATTTAGATGATTTAAATTTGCTAATAAAAATCCAACCCTATACCCCAACCATGGTACTCAGTTATACAATTACTGGCCATTTCATTAGGTTCAAATCCCTGTTAACATACATATCTAAACAGGCAATCGTGTAGTAGCAACTAGACATGGTCAATAGAAGCTGCTGGAAATCAAACCAAGCATCAGAATGGGAAAGAAAGGTGATTTAAGTGATTTCTAAAGTACTCGTTATCAGGAATGTTAAAGTGGCATGGTTGTTGGTGCCAGATGGGCTGGTCTCAATAATTCTGAAACTGCTGATCTACTGGGATTTTCACCCATAACCATCTTTAGGGTTTATAGGGAATAGTCTGTAAAAGAGAAAATACCCAGTGAGGGCAGTTCCCTGGGTGAAAATGCCTTGTTGATGCCTGAGGACAGAGGGGAATGGGCTGATAGAAAGGCAACACTCAAGTAACATCTGGTAAGAACATCTTTGAATGCTCTGAACAGTAAACTGAGGCTCTATCTCTGAATGCATGGGCTTACCGAAATTGGTCAGTAAAAGATTGGAAAAATATTGCCTGATCTAATGAGTCTAAATTTCTGCTGCGACATTTAGATGGTAGGGGCAGAATTTGGCGAATTGGCAAAACATGAAAGCATGTTGTATCAATGGTTCAGGCTGGTAGTGGTGGTGGTGTAATCATGTAGGAATATTTTCATGACACAGTTTGGGCCCCTGATTAATTGAGCATGGTTTAATGGCTGATGAGGGTATGTGTACTGTACAGTATGTACTGTGTAAGTGTACTGTATGTACTGTACATTGTCATTGTAAGTGTATGTACTGTGTAAGTATATGTACTGTACATTGTCATTGTAAGTGTCATTTCAGCTGGGCATGATCTGTAAAAATAATAACCCCTTGGATTTTGGGTGGATGCCAGACATTAACTAACATGAACTAATCATGCTACAGTATATTAAGTGCATTGCTATAAAATGCCTTATGAGAGTTCCAGACATAATGGCAAAAAGAAGATGCTCATAATGATGGAAAATCATAGTTTCTATTCTGTAAAATCAAATTTAATCCTCTTTTTTCTCATCCTGTTGTCAGAATGAGGACAAATCGATAAAAAATATAAAGTGAATCAAAAAGGGGAATCATAAAAGCGGCAGAGGTCAGACAATTGGCTGACAATGTTAACTGACCTACACAGGAACAGGAAAAAAGAAGCAGGGTCAGAAACTTAATATCTCAAATATCTCCCCAAGCATTACGCTTTGTAATGACTGATTGAAACAAACACAGAATTTATAACTTATAACAAAAAAGAACAGAATAAGTTAAATATACAGACTGATCAGGGGGAAACTGAAAACAGGTGAGTGTGATCACACTGGACACATCAGGAAGGCAACCAGTGACAGGACATGGGAGGAGACTAGCCTGTCACCAGATCCCAGATACATACATACATGTAAATGTAAATGGTATTAGTTGTTGCACTTTGTTTAAGGAGACTATCTGTAACACCTGTGGCACTTCATTGTTGAAAAAAAAAAAAAAACATCAGGAATGAGAAAACATCAGGAATGATCCCATTTTTCACAAAGGCAGCTGCTAGACAATAAAATATCAATAAAATGAAGAACTAACAGACATGTTCATTTGACATTTGGGCAGATATATTGTTAATCCTAATAACTACCCTTCTATGACTATTAATTGATATATAAGTTCTTTCAATGGCTGTTAAGGTCTAGACTCTGTGGTGTCCAGTTTCTGTGTGAAAATGATTCCTCATGCTCCCAGAACCATTCTTTCACAATCTGAGTCCTGTAATATGCCATCAGGGAAGAAAAACTCCATTTATGTAATAACCTGGTCATTCCGTACATTCAGGTTATCAGCTGTCTTCATTTTATTACCACATAATGTTGCTGACCCTAGACCTGACCAACTGAAGTAACCTCAGATCATAACACTGCCTCCAGAGGCTTGTACAGCAGCCACAATGCATGATAAGTGCATTGGTCCATACACTTCCCTTCTTACTGACACGCATATTGCTCTGGAATAGAATTAATCTGAGCTCATCAGACCACATGACCTTTTCCCATTGCTCCAAAGTCCAATCTTAATGCTTTTCCATTAATTTGATGGTACAGGACTATTCTTAAAATAATGTATTGAACAGTTCTTAACCCAATTTCAGTCATTTCATCTCCGTAGTTGGTTTCTTTGCTTGATGCAGGGCAACAATATGACCCTCCTGAAACACAGGAACATCTTTTTCATGACGACAGGACACGGGTTGTTTTTGGTGGAACATGTTAATCACTGCAGCAACGATCAAGTCAAAAGCTCTAATGCATTTCCTGATGTTGACAATTCAAATGTTGACTATTTTTTGACTGGGCATTGTATTTCAGTAATGTTCAACCCCCCAAATCTACCCCATGTGACAGCAAAGTAACCGAATATCTTTCATATATGACTGGCATGTGTATTATTATTATTATTATTATTATTATTATTAATAATAATAATAATAATTCTTTCTGAATTGAGGGCATTTATCACTCAGCTCCTGTATATGAAAGGAGCATTGACACATCTTACACAAATTTCTTCATTTAATGTTGCATGCAGTCAGATCTGATTGTAAAATGTAAGCATGAAATTTCCATTAGATTTAACAACCTTGAAACGCTCACTTTTACACAGTTAAACTGTCAAAATTAATATCAACACTATATATGAGTATAGCATGTACAGTTTGTCGAACAGTAGCAATAGAAGTGATAGTGATAATAAATCAATTTTGCCAATGCAGCAACTTTTTAATATGAGCAAATTCATAAAAATATGTTCATAAAACCGGTACATGTGCCTTAGAGGCATAGATAAGGTTCTTTATCAGTTTGTTAGTGTTTTATTCGAATAATACGAACAGAGGTGGTAGGTAACTTTTACATTTACATTTACTTCATTACTGTAGTTAAGTACATATTTCATGTATCTTATGTCGAATCTGTATTACTTTGGTAGTTTTATTAAAGGATACTTTTTACGTCTACTCCGCTACATCCTACAGCAAATATCTCTACATACTTTTTATTTCACTACAGTTCTGCATGGTCGCAGGCAGCAATTAAAACAGCATGTTAACAGATGGGAAATGCAGATAGTAATACTTTTTTTTTTTTTTTTTTACAATGACTTAAAGCTACTGTGAGCTAGAACAAGTTCAGTATTTTTAAAAATTCTAAAGTGAATAATTTTGCACTTTTACTCAAGGAGAAAAAGAAAATCCTTCCCAACAGTGTTTGTTTGATAATACTTATACTGTAGTTGGTAACCTAGTAACCCAGTGTAAGGATCAATCCAATGTTGGTAGTTTCAAACCACTGTTGAAAGTCGCTCTGAATAAGAACATCTGCCAAATACGCTGTAAATTTGAACATATGACTTAATTATATAATATTTTACAGAGGGTATCTCTACTTTTACTCTAGTAAAGAATTGGGGAACTTCGTCCACCACTGGACCGGAGCATTTGCGTACATAAAGCAATGACACGAACAGAAAGTTGAGCTGCAGATCTGTTTTTTTGTGACATTTTTGAAATTTTTTGGAGTAAAATACACCAGCGCTTTGTTTATTTTGATAGTTTGGTTTTCAGTGTTCTATCAATCACAATAGAAATTTGGCCTGATTCAATTTAAAATTGACTCCGTAATTAAAATTTCACTTTTGACCATTTTCACCCACTCACTGTCTATACCGCCTAATCCTGTATTCAGGGTCGCAGTGGGCCTGGAGCCTATCCCAGAAAACTTGATGACATTCAGTTTTCCACCAGGTTCTAACCTTAATCAGCTTTATTAGACTGTGCTCCCATAACTGTTTTTATTATGCCTATATGGTGCAATATTTTTTCAGGAAAAACAACAGATTTAAATAAAAAATTCAAGCTATCTCACCACTGCTTTTCTTCTGCTGAAACTTGTTTCATTGAATTTTATTTTTGCACTAGCTCAGAAATGAGCCCTTCTACTCAATTCAACTTTCTTCTCCATTAATACTTTTTTTTCTTGGAAACTGAATAATGTCAGCCGGCTTAGTTCTGCTTTTTCTTAACACCTCATCTGGACTCCTGCATAATGTACATCATGATGCTCTTTACGTAAAATATCATATATAGATGTATACGAGGTATTGTGGTTGTGTCATATGCAGTGGCGGCTGGTGCAAAAATTTTTGGGGGGTGCAAACAAAATTAAAATGAAACATTTAATAATCGTCTGTAAGACGATAAGAAGACCATAAGAAGTTCTGGAACAGCACAGAGTGTGAGCTCGGCCGCGATCACTTGACTGCTGCTTAATTAAAAGATCAGGTCGATCTGGTCGAAGCTCTTTAACTTTTTTCTTTCTTTGTTCGATCGCCTTGCGAAGGGGTACTTTGGCAAAGAAATTACAGAATTTTCTCTCATATTTATCTGGCTTCCAGGTCAAGCACTATTCAATACATTAACTAACAATCTGCTGACCGTTAATACGACTCGTTGAGAATGGTCCAATCACATGAGCCCAAATATTTAAAAACAATATTGATTCGCTCAGTGCTGCGCCCCAAAGAGGATTTAAAAACGGCAATTAGAGCTCAGCCTTAAATCACATGCTTTTCAAAAATTTACGTGCCTACACAAACACAAATGAACATGATACAGTTTCGATTTTTTTTTTGTAAATAAATTATATTAAGAAATATAGCTGAATATTGTGACTAAATGACTTTATTCCATTATTAAAATAAATAATTATTATGTTAAATAATTACATGTTAAAGTAGCATTCTTCTCTGCCTAACTTTACAGGTGCGGCGCCCCATATCGACTGGCCGCCACTGGTCATACAGTATGCACATGCAATTATGTTAATAATGGGAGGAGCTTGTAAAGTATTTTAGGTAGAAATAATTTCAGAGTTAAATTCCACAGCACCACTTTTAGGAGGCAGTTGAACAGCATTGTGCAGGTAATGTAGGACCACCTTTACCTCACAAATTCAAAAGTTGTTCAGCTGCACTTTTTGTATTGCATGCACCAAAGTGCATAAAAGCATCTGCATACCGAAAAGCTGCAATACTAAATATAAATATGTATTGTAATGTGCTGCATTCGTCTGTAATTTATCTTGTCACACTATTTGCACCATTCTTTGGCTCTGTATTGTCTTGCAGGCCTGATATTCAATGCCACTGTATAGAGGTACATGAATTGAATCATAATGAAGTTGACAAGAATCATCTCGAATGCACACAACCACAGAGAGCAAGACCAAGTGAGCAGTGGTGTCTTGCAGCGCTGGCTGTATAAAAGGAGAACAGACTCCACCTTCAGGGAGCTGGAGAAGAAAGAACTGATACTTCATCTCCATGTCCTCTTCAGACGGTGCAGCCAAGTGTGCAAAAACAGAGACAGAGGCAGAGGAGACAGCAGAGGGGGAAAGAGATGGAGAGAATAGAGCCATGCTGTTTGGCTCTGTGCCTAGAAGAATACACAATACTTTTTCTCCAGTTTTTTTTTTTTTTTTGTTCAGCGAGCGAGCCTGTGCGATGAAGCAACAGATCTAAAATATGCAGAATAAGTGAATTCGGTGTGTGTCTGTGTGTGAGTGTGTGTGTGTGTTCTCTTGTAGGCCTTGACCACTGTGAAAACCCATTTCAGGGATGCGGTAGATTTGTAAAACACTGCAGCTAATCCTAATACATGAATATTTCTGAAGACTTTCCTGTGGGTTCTATCTCTTCCCTTATACACAGGTTACCATCCCTGGTCATGAATTACACTCTGCCCTACACATTTTCTCCTGCCATAACACACATAATCCAATTAATCAGATCATTACCGGGCCTTGATGATTTGAAGTTGGTGTGTTAGACCTGGGAAAATACCAAAAATGCAAGACAAAGTGTTCTCCAGGAAAATGGTTGGGAACCTGTGATCTAGCCTAATAGCAGTTTATAATAGCTGTTTCTTCAGCAGTCATTTTATCCAAGTGCAGGTTGGAGTGGAACCGTAGACTATCCCAAAATACCAGGTGCAAGGCAGAAATTCATCCTTTTATGAGGAAACTGTCCATCACAAGGCATCACAAACAGTTTAGAGTGGTCTGTCTACCTAAGTGAATGTTTTTGGAAGGTCAGAGAAAGAACATCAGTACAGGTGTTAGGATCGAACCATGGAGAACCAGAAATCACAGAAATACACCTCATGGAGAGGTAGCTTGTGTTGGGGAGGTGGTGGCTCAGTGGTTATGGCTTTGGATTACTCATTGAAGGTTGTGAGATCCATGTTGACATCTTAAGCTGTAAATGTAAATTGCTTTGGAAAGAAAGATCAAGGAAAGGTCATGACTAGATCTGTGAAATTTCCATTCAATACAAGAGAGGGAAGTGTCAGCTGAATAGACCCATTTTATTTAATTCTTGATTAATTAGTTTAAACATTTTAGTATTTACTGTAGGCATTTTAAGGCTTTGGCTACTGATCAAAAAGTTGCAATCTCAAATCCCAGAACCACCAAACTTCCACTGTTTAAAAATATATAAAGTATATTTATAGCATTTGGAAAATGCATTGTAGTCCCCATCCAACCCATATCCTCATGCAAGTATAAGTAAGTTATGGTCTAACAATGTTGGTACAACAAGTGAAAAACATAATTTAAAGCTTGGGGAAATCACAGTGCTTGGAGAAAAGTGGGTCAGGAGACTCAGCTATTCAGATCACACTTGAAAGTTTATTCCACCACCTGGGTCCACCAGATGTGAGTCTTGTTCCAGGTCTTTCCTTTAGGTTGAAAGAATTTTCAAAGCAAGCATTATGGTGTGAAATGGACTTGATTGGAGGGACAGCAGCACAATGTGGGAGAACTTGGGCATACATATTTAAAATAAGTTGTAGTAGTTGTAGTGTAAACCTGCTAGAGGTGAGTTGCAGGACTGTGACAAAGGATTAAACACTGTAAGGTCTTTTAGCTAGATCCATAATTCTTAGCTACTCAATTTTACAAGCTCACCTTAGATAATGCAATTTTTTATAGTCTTGTAAAATCCTGAGTGTTAATCCTCTGTGAATATGTTTTCATGAGTGTTATTCATTATTTCATCCATTCATTCACTTATCCTGTACAGGGTCGCCATGGGTCTGGAGATAATCCCAGGAAACTTTTGTCACGAGTTGGGAATGCCAATTAGTCTAATCTGCATGTCTTTGGACTGTGGGAGGAAACTGGAGTACCTGGAGGAAACCCTTCATGCACGGAGAAAACATGTAAACTCCACACGCACAGACCAAGGTGGGAATCAAACCCTCAACTCTGGAAGTGCAAGGCCACAGTGCTAACCACTACACCATCGTGCCCCTCAGTCATTGAGCCGCACAGTAATTTATCCTGATCTGGGTGGCAGTTGAGCCAATGCCAGTCCCAGGAAGACTGGGGGTGCAGCAGGAATATATCCTGAACAGGACGCCAATACAACCCAGGAATTTTGCAATGACCTGTTGTATCAGTGTTTTAGAACTCAGATCATGGTTTTCAGAGATTAGTTTTTCTATATTTTGACATTTTAAACCCTCCTTTTTTTAGAATTGGGATAGATTTGGAGAATCTACTGAAAATACCAGATATAAGGTGGGAATCGGTTTATTTGGACACCAGTCCATCGCAGGAATTTTCTCACTGGCAGGCTTATCAAACTTTATTCTCATGTTTTTGATCTTGACTCATGGTTTTTCACAGTTTGGCTTTCTGTCTGTTTACTTCTGAACACTTGAAATAAAACGTACTCTTGAATCCGGTCTCCATATATACTATTACAGTCATTACTGTAGTGTTGTAGGTATTTTAACCATGTCCATTCCATTTGTACAGCTAATAAAGTAATGGTATTATCTCACCATTCATTTTAATTAGGGTTTATTAGCTGTTGCCTCACCTTAGAGTATCTTTGCTCCATTGTTCACCCCCAAGTCTAAAAAAAACAGCACAGCCTACTAACTGAATGAAGCTGTTAAATCATTTCAGATTTTGCAGTTATATTAAAAAGATGGCAGGTTGTGCCAAATGTATGAGTCGCAATTAGCATACATGAATGCTTGTGAGGTGAAATTGTAAGGAATTGAATTCACTACATCAGGTGATAATGCCTGCTGAGCATAATTCAACAGAACGTGCTGGGTGGATAGGGCCAGCTGTTATTTTATTCAGAATTCAGAATGCACTCAGAATGCTCATAAATCCAGACTGTAAAAAAAAAAAGGATGATCAGAGACCAACCACAAACAACACACATACACACTCTTGGGTCACTTTTTTCTGTCTCACTCCCTCTGCATTGCTTGCACACTCAATATTTCTCTCTTCGATATTTCTCTCTCCAGCTCTCCCAGCCCTGATGTGTTTGGTGTTGGCTGAACAAATGTATGTAACAGTAGAGCAATAAATGGCTGAGAGGGAAGTAGGGCAGTCTGTGTGGAGTCATTACCAGCAGACTGATGTCATCTTTATACAAATACCAATGGGACGAAAATTAATTCTCATTTACAAGCATTAAAAAATATGGTACATTTTTATTCTTTTTTGCACAAGTGGAAAAGAAAAACTTACATTTACACTTACAACTTACACTTTATTCATTTTTACACACAAATCATCTCTGTTCACATGCATTGTTTGGAAATCGATCATTTATTTGGATGTTTTATGAACCATGTTTACAAATGATTCATTTGCTTTTGCATTTTTTTTTATTTTTATAGATGATTCAGTCATGGTTAGGTGTGCTTTTTACACATTCATTTATTTTTTGTTTGGTGACTCATGTTTATGTTTATCATGCTTATAAAATCTGTATGCATTTGATTAATTTATTTTCACACTTTTTTACACGATTCATGAATCATGTTTGAGAACCATACAGTATTTAAAATTAAGGTTTACAATACGCACACAATTTGTTAATTTTTTCATCTATAATTATTCATTTTATTCACATTATAAATACATACATACTTAAACATTATAAGTTATACATGATATACAGTATGTTTGTGTCTGTGTTTGGGGGGATTCACCTTCTCTGGGTACCCTGGTTTTCCCCAAAGTCCACAGACATATGTTGTAGGTTGAATGGGGTTTTCAAGTTGAAATATGATTCAACGGAATATGATTTAGTCTGCAAGTGTGTATATAGATAGATATAGATATACATACTGTACAAGCAATTGTAAGGAGCAATTAAGAGGAGACAGTGTGTTGTTTAAGATGACATACCATTATCAGATATGTTGCTTTTCTCGCGGAAAGTGCTTCTGTGACAGGTTTTTCAATGCCCCCCACCAAACAAATAAATAAATAAATTCCCAACAGTGTCTGACTGATGGTACTTACTGAAGTTAATAACCTACTAACCCACTGTAAGGATCTATCCAACGATCTATCCAAGCACTTTTAGAAGTCGCTCTGGATAAGAGTGTCTGCGAAATGTGTAAATGTGTAACTTTATCCTGCATAAAGAATGCCAGGGAGCCTGAAGCCTATCCCAGGAGACTTAGGACACGAGATGGGGTACGCTCTGGAGGGGGTGCCAATCCATTGCAGGGCACACACACACACACACACACACACACACACATACACAAACTCACACACTCATTATGGGCAATTTGGGAACGGCAATTAGCCTAATCTGCATGCCTTTTTCCTGTGGGAGGAAACCGGAGTACCCAGAGGAAACCCACCAAGCACGGGGAGAACATGCAAATTCTGTGCACATAGAGATGGGAATCGGCCCTGGACAGGAATCGAACCCAGACCCTGGAGGTGCAAGGCGACAGTGCTAATCACTAAGCCCTGCTTTAATGCTAATTTTATTAAATTTAATTTCAGTTAATTAAAATTTTCTTTTATATGGAGAATTATATATATATATATATATATACTGTGTATATTTCTTACACTTGGTTGGTGTTTATGTGTGTGTGTGTGTGTGTGCGTGCCTGTGTGTGAAATTCTTCTGTAATCATTACAAATTAGCAATTTTGTATGTAGGACAACAATTTATTTGGATTTTCCTGATTTTCTCCCTTAAGTGACAGATGAGACAATCGAGCATGAAGCTCTCACGTGTGACGGGTCATTCATCAAAGTCATCTCTCTCTCTCTCTCTCTCTCTCTCTCTCACACGCACACACACACACACACTCTCACACACACACACACACTCAGACACACACACACATATT
>JAOVVB010000030.1:3042935-3056810 GCA_028570985.1 Heterobranchus longifilis
TTACTGTACATCAGTAACTCATAAATGTACACAGATGTACTACTACAAAGTCAACTATTTTACTTTTAAAATAATATATGTGTATGCACTTTATATTTACAATTGACTTCTGTTGTAACTCCTGTTCTGACCTTTTTTATTTTTTTTCTGGGCATGAATGGGTGGCTCTTTTTTCTGGTATTCTGAGTGGTGCTAAAGGTGCTAAATTTACATGCCCACAAGACAACCATCTCACATGGCCGTGCTTACCCCTGTCCTGTCCTACAGTAGTTTGTACTGAGCAAGTCTGTAGGTAGCGAGGGTTTGATGAGTGGGACAGAACACAGAAAATCTTTCTAATTAGTGGTTTAATGTTTGCAGTGAGCCAGTATAGCAGTAAAAAATAATAAGAGCAAGCATAGAGAAAAGAGAGAAATCCACTAACAGAATTCCATGTATGTGTATGTGTGCTAAAAACAAAGTTTAAATTCACAATGATTATAAGAATAAACATCCACTCATATGTGCTGCCTGTGTTCACCTTTCTTCCCACAAGTAATCCAGTCATAATATGATTTGCATGTTCGTGTAAGACAATGCTCAAGTAACTGAGTATAAGTACCTCATTCCCGTGTTATTTTTAATATGAGATGTCCAACAAGCCTCCACATGATTCTCCTCATTTGGGCATAAAAGACAAAAAAGATGAAAAAGAAGAAAAAAAAAGTTGTTTATATAAACAGCGATTGTCTGCAATTTGGAGACCAAGTCAACAACTTAAGCTCTTGGTCATTACATCATTCCTGAAAAATGCATACAGTGTGGCAGGGTGCATTATCCTTCTAAGGGAATAGGATTGTTATAAAGAGATGTCCTTGGTCTGCAACAGTGTTAAGGTAAGTGGTACATGTCAGAGTAATATCCACATGAATGACAGCACCGGCGTTTTACCAGTAGAACATGCAGAGGATCATGCTGTCAACTTGACTTTCAGCAGTCCTTTCCAGTCATAGTCAGGGCTGGATTTTTTTGTAAGTTGCTCTGGATAAGAGCGTCTGCCAAATGCCTAAATGTAAATGTAAATGTAAATGAATGAGGTTAGCCTGAACACCCTGTACAATTTGTTACTATGCAGTTTCATACTATTCAATGCTGAAAATAAAATGCAATTGAATTGAATTGAATACTGTATGCATGTTTTGATACCTTTGTTTCACTGTCAGTATTTACTTTTTCAAGAGAAGCACAAACCAGATGTGAACCAGGCTTAAACAATTTTAAACAGGTGTCGAACCAGATGGGTTAGTGACACACCATACACATCGAAGAGCCGTTGCACAAGCACTCCACGAAACCTGGAGATTGGAGATTCTCTAACTCAGTCTTCTAGCTCTCTAATACATCAATTTCTATAACTGACTGTGGACTTGCTGCCATGTATAATGTACCCGATTGAGGGGTGCCATTGTAATGAGGGAATCAATTTTATTCAACTGTCATTGGTTATCAGCTTATGACTAATGTGTGTATGATTACACACAACAGTCTTTATCATATATATATATATGTGTGTGTGTGATATCTTTACGTTTCCTACGTTGGAAGTCTCTGAAAATTTTCTTTCTCTATATCTGTCCAGCCAGGGTTTGTCACAGCATCATGCAAAACTGTCTAGACAGAATTTCCATATATTCAGGACTGGAATTTCCTACAGTACATTCTACCCGAGCCTCTAATAACAAATTGGACCTCATATTAACTTCCAGCATGAACTTCCAGCATAACAATTCCTGCTATCCGGTATCACCCAAATGATGTTGGGTTCCCTGTTGAGTCTGGTTCCTCTCAAGGTTTTTCTATTGCAATCTCAGGGAGTTTTTCCTTGCCACAGGTGCCCTCAGCTTGTTTATTAGGGTCAGTCTGATCACTTTGATTCATACACATTAACATTTAATACAAATTTGCATAACTTTATTTTGTGTAAAGCTGGTAAGCAACAATGACAGTTGTTAAAAGCGCTATACAAATAAAATTTAATTTAATTTAGAAACTTTGCCAGTCTTTTGGTGTTTGCCTGAAGTTAATCCTGCACTATAAATGAAATCAAAATGTTGAGTAGAAGGGAGGTTATGAGCAGTTATATCTCAGATTATAATCCACAAGTTTTGACAGCATACTGTACATGCATCAAACTGTTGGTGCATCTTAAATTAACCACTGGACAGAATTTAATAAAACTTTTTTAGCTATCTACGTGAAGTTTAACCTGCACCATAAGTGAAATAAAAATGTTCAGTAAAAGTGGCTATAAACAGTTATGTGCCAGATAAAATAATCAACTTTAAAATAAACTACTAATAAGCTACTTTCTCAATGTAAAACAAACACCTGCACCACTCACTCATCGTCTATACCGCTTTATCCTGTATTTAGGGTCGTGGGAGGCCTGGAGCCTATCCCAGGAGACTTAGGGCATGAGGCAGGGTAAACCCCGGACAGGGTGCAAATCCATCGCAGGGCACACACACATACACACACTCACACACTCATTCACATGCAATTTGGGAACGCCTGGTAGTCTAACGTGCATGTCTTTGGCCTGTTGGAAGAAACCAGAGTACCCGGAGGAAACCCACCAAGCACGGGGAGAACAGGCAAACTCACACAGAGGGACTCAAACTTGCCTGGGAATAAGATCAATAGATATTATTTACATATATGTCATATGAGGTGACATGAAGGGGATCCACATCTGCCCCACGCAGACTCTATACTGGTTTCCCACAGGGCTCAGTACTTGGTCCTCTTCTGTTCTCCTTCTATACCTTGTCTCTTGGTAAAGTCAAAGCATCGCATGGCTTTTCATACCATTGTTATGCAGATGATACACAATTTATTCTCTCCTTTACTCCCTCAGACACACAGGTTTCCACCCGGATCTCAGCATGTCTGGCAGATATCTCATCCTGGATGGCAGGTCATCAGCTGAAGCTCAATCTGAGTAAAACTGTTTACTGGGATGCTGTTCATCCCTGGTGATTCATTCCTCGGTCAAGAACTTGTGATCTCCCTTACCCGCTCTTCTTGATATCTTCTTTTACAACATCAGAAGAATCCGTCCATTTCTTTATTCACAGCCTAATTAGGTGCTTGTTCAGTCCCTTGTTATTTCAAGACTGGACTACTGCAACTCACTCCTGGCAGGTCTGCCTCTGTCCACCATTTGCCCTCTGCAGCTGATCGAGAATGCAGCTGCACATCTTGTTTTCAACCTTCCCAAGTTCTCCCACACCACCCCACTCCTCTGTTCCGTGCACTGGCTTCCTGTAGCTGCCTGCATCAAATTTTTTGTAGGCCTGATGCTCGCCTACAAAGCTACAGCAAACAGCCCAGTACCCTCTACTTCTTCTCTCTAATCACACCACGCACCACACCTCATTACCTCTGATCCTCGCCTCATCGCACCATCTCTCAGGTATTGAGGAAGCCATTCATCCAGACTCTTTTCTGTTCTGGCACCTAGGTGGTGTATGGAACTTCCACTAGATGTCCATACGTAGACATATTTGTTTCTTCAATACTTGGCCTCCCTCCCCCAAAAAAAGAAAAACTTCCCAACTATGTTTGATGGCATTTAATAAAATCAGAACTATGTATTATCGTATTGGGATATTTAGAAAATAGTGATACATAATCGCAATATAATCGTATCGGGTGGAGACTGCTTATTCCCATTCATATTAACTTTGAGGAAAGGCTCATATTACAGATGCATGCTAAATTATTACCTATTGACTTAATGAAGGGTGTTCAAGTCAAACCGTGCTGTGATTAAATTTCTGGTGGATAAAGCGTAAACCTGACTGACATTTACAGAAGATTTGCACTCGTACAAGCACAGTACACGTTGATGAGACTCTTAGCTGGAGGAAAACATTTGAATGATGAACTCCGTGACTGACTGATCCTGGCTGAGGTGGCTTGGAGGAAGTGGAATGACTGATCCTTGAAAAGCGACGGATAACGTGTTGCAAACTGATTCAAACTTATAGCCACACTCCATACAGTCTTAACCTCTCTCCAAGCCATTTCGACAGTTTTATGTCACATATTTATGTTCATATGTTATGAAACACTGGTATAGTGCATTGGTGTAGCCTGGGATTATATACATATATGTTCTGTTATTCTGCACAATCAAAAGACTCTCTTTGACTTGAACGCCCCTCACCCTTATCGGTTTCTTGCCCAACGGTGCTATTTAATTCTCAAATCTGATTAGTCAGAAGGTTTGAACTCTTTTTGTTTTCATTATAACAGCAGCTATGACAGTTGTTCTGACAAATTACGTGCTTGTTCCATTGTTGCTATGGAAACTTGTATGGATGTATGATACGCCACATAATCTAAGTCTAATAATAAACAAATTGTTTGTTTTAGTTTATAACATTAAACCTGTACATATGATAATTTAGTGATTTGTATCAATGAGAGAGGCTGTAGCTTTTCTAATGTGGGAATATCTTGAGGTGTTTCGAACTTTTCTTTTTTTTGCTTTGTCTTATTAGTGAAAAAATATTGCAAGTATTTACATTCAAATATTTAAAAGAAGACTGTGTCTGAATAACAATCCTATAATGCTGACAAAAAATAATAAGGATCTATATTAGACAGTCTCCTTGACTCACTCAGGGACGCATTAAAATGTGCACAAGCCAAGCCAAGCCACTTGACTTAAAACAAACACACACTCAAACTAACTGTCAAACACACACATGCACTGGCCACAGCCTATGCACCATCCACTATAAAATATTCAATGCACTTTAGCTAGACAGATGCACTTGCTCGTTCCTGACATGTGTTTGTTAAGTACCCACAATGCCCCGAGGTCCTGGCAGCCAGTGATACACACCGGCACATGCTCGACCTTGGCACACCGCTTTGCTAATGGGATTGCATCGCATCACGCACCACACATCATCCTTTCTGAAATAGGGTCGTTTGTGTGCGTAATAGGGAATAAGCAATCCCAGATGTGCCTTAAACTTTGATTATTATTAGAAGTCTACTAAAAGAGGATAAGTGAAGGATACACTTGCAATTAAGTGCCCGAAAAACAGCAAGGGAGAAATAAGCGGCTGTAATTACGCTCGGCGAGAACGTAGAGATTAAAGCCAGAACGCGGGCTAGTGACAATAATGGCTCCAGAAATTAAAAGCTTGTTTTTAATTGAAAGCTCATGGCATTGAACTAATTACTGTGGTGTACGTTTAGTATGTACCTTAAATATGCTCAGGATTTAATTGTATCATAATACCTTAATGATATTGTATTGTTGATTCTGATTGGTCATTGAAAAAAAATGTGAAAAAGCTAATCTTAGGTTTATAATAATTCCCATCTTTTTATCGATTATTATTATTCCTGTAGAAACAGCGCTGCATAAAAGGATTTGAAAAGGGGGTAATTACTGACATTCATGTGTTTATTTAAAATTCATGAAGGAGACTCCAATGCTAGAGTTACTATTTATTTATTTATTTATTTATTTATTTAGTGGAGATTGGGGTAAAACTTTACTATCACTGTCATGCATAACCACACTGACTTCAAAATCATTGTTTTGAAATTATTTTTTTATTTATATATTTGCATTTGAGGTGGCACAATGTTTCAGTTCCTCTATAATAAATTACTACCTTCAATATACTTACATGCAATATACCTGTAGATTATGGCTGCACTATTTGATATATAATTTTTTTTTTTTTAAATCACATAGCGATTATTTTGACACATCACAATTGTGATTTAAACTGTGATATATAATTATTAAATGTACTATTTTGTATCCAAATAACGTTATCTAGTATCTGATATCTATCTATTGACAAACTACATAAATTCTTGATTACACGTTTATTACCTGTAATAAATTACAGCATTTTGCTATCAATATCTTGTCCATATCTTGACTTGTACTTTTATGCGATTAATTGTGCAGCACTACTGTAAATTGATAAACAGTATGACATTTAGAGGAAATCTGAAATTTGTTGCTATAGAAAAATGATCATTTTCAAAGTGGATAGAGTGTTATTGTTGATTATTAGTTTCCTGTCACAGCATGCCCTGACTTCTTTCATTCTTACTCACTGTATATAACAGACACACCTTACCTACAGTCGTGCTGATGGCACGTGCCATTTCCTCAGTTACCTCGGATAAGCCTCTTGATTGATTATCCGAAGAAGCTGTGGTATGTTTTTTTTATTGCTCAGATGAAGTGGCAGATTGTCTCGTGTCTCTGAGAAAGGTGTTTAACGAGAGAGCATTTCATTGCTTTTATCAAATCCGCTGCTAATGATCAGGATTGGCAAGCAGTCAAAGATGCACGCGTACTCGCGCTAAACAGATACATAACAAGAGGCATTAATCTGAGCTGACACAGTCGGAAACAATGCCAAACGTCAAACGGAAATCTGTGCCTAGTCACCAGCTCCGTCAGCGCAATTAGACGCCGTGTTGGAGGCAAACTCGGCGGCAGAACACAGCATGGGGTGGTTGTGGTGGTGGGGGTGGTGCAGGAGGGTTGTTGAAAAGGGTGCGTACGTTCGCTTCATCCGTCTTGTCACAGCCAAGCCAAACCTTCAACCCAGGAAGTGGAGCGTCTCCTTGGCACTTCCTGCCCGTTCAGATGGTCGAGAGCTCCGATTCAAACACATTCACATTCAGTTTTCTTTTCACAGACACACAGAGGGTGTACAAAACCAACCAGGATGCCGCAGAAGCCTAAGGAAGGTGCACATTCTGGAACATGCGAGGAAACAAAACAATTCCAGCTGTTTACTGAGCCTTTACATTTAATTATCCAACCTTGTGTGTGCTGGAGGTGCTAATTGGTTGTCAGCATGAATACAAAACCTTGTAAATAAAATAAATAAATAAATAAATAAATAATAATACAAAATACTTTTCCTCTTAGCAGAGTTGTAAGTAGGTTGAAATTAAATGGTTTAAAAAGCTCTGTTTAATGAGAATGGTTAAAGCTTATAATAAGAGAACAAGGACAGCAAGGATGTGGGCCTCAGCGGAGACCTCGCTGTTCAAGACAAGGTCACAGCCGTCCTTCACTAGTCACTTTTACCTGGCCCTGCTACAATAGAAGAACCTCAATCCAAAATGAATGCAGTGAATTGACAGGAAAAGGAAAGTGTAAAATGACTTGAAATAAAAAATAAAAAAAAAATCTTTTACATGCACCAAAAGGAAGGTACTGTAACTCATGCTGACTCATGATGAATTCTGAACAAGCTGAATGTTTGCTTTGATCAGTGCTTAACATATCGACATAGAAAAAATGTTGATATTATTTCAGAGAGATCCAGCGTGGACGGATTGCACTTGTCTTTAATTTAAAACAAAAGCAAGCAGGTTTTTGGAAAAATAAAAATAAAATGCGGCAAAATTATTGATTAAAAAATTGTTAATGCTAATACAAGCAAGAAACTTACAGGAAATGATTCGTAACCAGGTAACATACATAAAATACAAATACCGTGCAAAATTCTTGATCCACCCCTCATTTCTTTATGTTAAATGAAATGATGTAGTTTAAATTAAAGAAACGAGAACAAATGTTTTACTGCCACAGGCTGCAGAGTGCCTAAAGATAGAATTTTAAAAAATTCTTTGTTTATGTAACAACCTCGGCAGCAACCTCATTTCCCCTCTCGTCCGTTACAATCACTCAGCATTCAGCATTAGCAGTATACTAATCACTGATCATCTGTACCTGTTTCTCACTGGTTCATGCCTTAAGTTAGTAATTGTTAAGCTTGCATGATTCATGTCACTTAACAAACAAAAACATTCCTCTTAAACTGCTCAGTCGAGAAACAAAAAATTCCTTCATGAAGCCTGAAGAACTCTTCATCAAGATTTCATTAACAAATGCAAAAAAGTCTGGCTCTTTGCAAGGAAAAAATGAAGACGTGATGGGGGCTCAAGCCTTTTAGATATGCTCTGCTAGCTTTCAAAAACAACCTGATACAAATTATGTTTCATTGTCCATAATGTTGCCAAATAAACATCTCTACAACATTTTGTCAACAAAAACCTACCTACTGGAGAGGCTTCATAAGCCTAAAATAATTCTTTCCACAACAGGCCTGGATGTGTGTTTGAGGTCATTGTCCTGTTTGAACACTCACTTTTGTCCAGCTTACACCATCTTGCTGATGATTTAGGGATATAATGAAGAATAGTTCATCATCTTCTTCTACGTCATGATTTTATCCGCTTTGTGAAGTGCAGAAATTTCACTGGGAGCAAAACAGCCCCAAGGCATAATGCTACCACCACCATAATTAGCAGCTGGTACATTGTTCTTGCGGTTTACTCCTCCAAACATACCTCTGTTCAAAATCTTTCTACAAAAAGGTTTTTTCCTTGTCGGAGTGCCACAACCTGTAGTCGAGCTTGAATGTGTTGATTCTGTAAGGCTTGCTTGACAGGCCACTGGTGTTTGAGCAGCCTCCAGTTCCTGGCAAGTCTGTGCCTTGTTGGTTCCTGGGTTGTTCTTGATCATCAGAACCAATTTAATCTCAGCTTGAGAGGACAAATTGGATCGTCTTCCAGACATACACCTTCTAATAACTTATATTAACATACATTTTTATGAACTGATCTTGGATAAAATAGCTTCAAGAGATGTTCCTGACTTGTGTATCACCCTCTTTCTCAGATCTGCACTGAACTCCTTTACCTGGCCCATTGTAATTTGGGTTGGTCAATCCAATCAGTGCTGTCATACAAACCCTTACTCATGTTCACATGGAGAAGCTGAAAAGCTGAGTTCAGAGACCGTGAGCTTGGCAAATTTAAAGACATTTCAAGACTTTCAGCACCACTGCATTAGTAATCTAAGAGTGTGTACAGTATGTATGTTTTCAACCCTTCACTCACATATAACACCCTGTATTAAAATTCTTGGAGTTTTCTTCTTTAAAGATTTATGTTGTACAATCATGTGGCCCCAGAAAACGACAAGTTCAAGGTAATCGTTGAAAAGCCAGTATTGCCATGACATTCATGTTCACAATGAGTGTATGTAAGTACAGTTTTAGCACAAATCGCCTCTTGGGAGGCGTGTCTCTGGCACGAACAATCAAGTACAGGATGTGAGAAGGTTTTAATTTATTACCAAGCACATTATAATTTCCTTTTCAGAGCAAAGCACAGAAAAAAAACTTACTTGGCTGTGAAAGCAGTATACAGTAAGCTCTGCCCATTCTAATCCTGATAAATATTAGAGCCATTTGGACGCCAGTCAGATCAGACCTGTGCAGACTCCTCTGCCGACTCGGACATCAAGGACTCAGCATGTCTGATGACACGGAGCATACTCAGCCGCTCACCAGCTCTCACTTCCAAAAAGGAAATTACAGAAGTGAAAAGGTGTAGGACTGAAGGCGTAAATCTCACCGTCACGGCTCAGAGCACGCACCGGAGCTGTCAGACCTGCTGCTGTGCCTCAGCTTCCTCTAAAATACTATGACCTTCCCTTTAGCTTGGGAACGAGTAGATGAGAGAGATTTTTTTTTTTTTTATAGAAGTAGTGCAGAACACTTTGTTGTTTTCCCAGAATAAAAAAGTGTTTCTGGTCAAGGAGCCTCAACTGCTATGGGTTTGCACAAGTTAGTACACTCGAAGTGCTGGGCCCGAGCCTGGATAAATTGGGCAGGGTTGAGTCAGGAAGGGCACACAGCATAAAACCTTTGGCAAGTTAAATATGCAGGCCCGGTGATGTGCTGCAGCCTGTCGTAATGGGAGCAGCCGGTAGAAAAATAAATAACAAACAAGAATTAGCAACTCAATCCACCTCTTTCAAAATTTTGAAATACATTACACATTAAAAAATACATTACACATTAACGCAACTGATTAGCTAAATAAAATACCTCAGACAATGCAAATGATTTAAAAAATATTAAAATCTATGTTTATTTACTCTCTATATGGATTAGTGATTTTTACAAATAAAATAAAATAAGCATTGTTTCATGGTTTTATATTGTAACCTACTAATTAATTAATTAATTAATTAATAATGCAATTGATTATTAATTGCTTAATAATTAACTTTAATTAATTAATAATAAATTTTACTTTAACATAGAGCAAAAAAACCCTTAGTTAAATATTTAATACCTTAGCCCATCCCAAAAAGCAGATATAAATACTAATTTAATTAAAAATGTAAGTTTTAGCATAATCTTTTCTTTTTGGCAAGGGGTCGCCACAGCGGAACATCCAGTCTGCACAACAACTGTAGATAGCCTGCAGGCAATAGTGAGTAATGCTAGGAACAAGCTAGCAAGCAGAAAATAGTGAGTACTGTTAGCAATAAGCTAGCAAGCAGACAATGGTGAGTAATGCTAGCAACAAGCTAGCAAGCAGAGAATAGTGAGTTATGCTAGCAACAAGCTAGCAAGCAGACAATAGTCAGTACTGTTGCCCTCATAACAGTGTTCTGTTATTCTGCACAATCAATTTATTATTGACATTGACACCCTGTAGTTACATGTGTATCTGTAAACCAATACTGGGGGCCAAATAAATAATAATAAAAATTTTAAGCTTAAAAACCACGTCTAAAAATGGAAAAAATAATTTTAGTTCATAAAAAATAAAACTCCTTAAATGGAGTGTCCAGTGCTTTATAATGATCAGAGCTGCTTTTTAGTGGTCACAGCTTAAAGCAGTACCTTTAAGTTTTAATTGACGAGAAAGTCTTTAGGATGGAAGAATTTTTTAGTTTTACATTCACTCAAGAGAGTGAATGTAAAACTTGGTTGGTGTGATAGAAGAGGATGCAGAGGATGGTGGCAGACGGTTCGCTGTGGTCACTCCTGAAAGGGAACAGCCAAAAGACAAAGAAGAAGAAGACATTCACTCATAAAAATTTGCTTTTTCTCTTTGAGAGAGGGTTTTGTATCTGATATAATGTAAGGAATATGCTTAATTTTGATGACATGAATATTTAAAAACTTAATTTATTTACAAATGTTCAACTTTTAAACAACATAACAGCTAAATAAATTCCTACCAACAGTGAACATTATCTTTTGTTAATGATGATGATAATAATAATAATAATAATAATAATAATACAAAAAAAATCCTTTCATCTATTTTTTCATGCAACTTTTTATTCTTCTGGAAATTCTCATATTTAAAAACACAAATTTCATAGTGTAACAGAATTTTAAAAAAGCACTTGTGTACCATGCCCTATGTGCATGCACGCATACACACACTTAATCTTACATACCCTTGAACATACCCATGAAGACACACATTAACCCACGCACACACTCCAGAATTGGACAGTGAACACTGATGAGCTACTAATTTTTGCAGCTTGAGAACATGGACGGGAGTGAGAGTGTGGCCGGTCAGCGGAAGGAAAGCACAGGTGACATTGTAATCATGTCACTGGCAGCATATGAGACAAAATAACGAGCAGCGGGAGATGACTTAGCTCCAGTCGCACCCCCACCGTTCAGGTGTGCCCATTACCATAGAGCTGTAATGCATTCCAATCAATGCGCGGGTAATAAGACGGTTAGATCTATGGCTCAATGATCACAGTGAAAAGCGCAGCAGGCATGGGGACGAGGCTGATTAGAGTCAGCTGATTGGCCTGTATTGTGTGTGTCATGTTAGAGATGGAGATACTGTAGTTATGTTCATGAAGGGAGAATGGGGTGAGTTGTAGCCGTGTGTGTGTGTGTGTGTGTGTGTGTGTTTGTGTGTGTATGCACATGTGTGCATGTTTGTGTGTGCGTCACAATATTTCTAACAAATTGCTTTACTGGTGCATGAAAGTTCATGTGAATTAATCTGTCTTCAGGTGAGTTTTTCTGTCTTCATCATCGTATTAATGACAAACCCAGCATAGAAACAGCATAGTGACATTGGTCCTCACATCCAGAATGTAACTGAGTTATGTTAGCTGAGGCTAACTAACTAGATTTATTTCAAATATCTTGAATGTCATCTAGCATGATTATGACTCTGGGATCACAAACTAATGATCTAAATGCTGATTGTTAGCTCGTTGTTTGGAGTACGAACACAAATTCGGCATTCGTGGTGCCTTCCCTTACAGAAATAAAATAGCAGTTTCTGTTTTACTGCAGTTTTTGTGAAGTACAATGCAGTTGGAATGCAGTACAATGCAGTTGGAATGCAGTACAATGCAGCTGTAATGCAATACAATGCAGTTGGAATGCAGTACAATGCAGTTGTATTGAAATATGATTCTGTAACGTTGTCCATTATAAAAAATAACTGCAGTTTCTGGGATAAAAACTGCAGTTATACACTGATGTTATACTGCAGTTTTGTGAAGTACAATAAAGTACTATTTATTCAGTACTAATTCAGTTAAATGGAGTCGGAATGCAGTTGTATTAAAATATGATTCTTTAACTTTGTAGTTATTGAACAGTTCATTGCTAAAATAGTCTTATATCAAGGTAATTACCTGCAGTAACTGCAGTTATTCTGCACTGAAGTCCTGCAGTCCAGTACTGCAGTAGCTGTTGACCTGACTGTTATTCTATTATTATTATTATTATTATTATTAATAATAATAATAATAATAATAATAATAATAATAATAATTAAAAAAAATAATATGTTTATTGTTTGGTTCAAGAAATATAGGTTAATAAACATTAACATTCACAGTAATGGTTTGTGTATGGTGTTATTAAGATACTTAGACAAAAGGCCTCCGAGTGGTGCAGTGGTAAAGTGCTCGCCCTATCTTCCGGAGATCGCCAGTTCGATTCCCGGGCGATGCTGTTACCTCTTGCAGCCGGAGGCTTAGAGAGAGCTGATTGGCCAAGCTCTCTCAGAGGGCGTCTGTGAGCTCACGCAAGTGGAAGGAGCGGATAGTGCTGTCCTCTGAGTGTGTTACGCCGCTCCTTATGGTGCGTAAGCGAGCAGTTCTAGATCTAAGCGGTCAGCTGGCGTCACATGTTTCGGAGGAAACACGTGATAGTCTTCAGTCCTCCCGACTGTGTGGTAGTAGCCTTAGTGTAGGAGCGCCCTAGTGACAGGGAGGAATTGGATACCACTAAATTAGGGAGAAAATCCGGGGAAAAAATCCCCCCCACGCACAAAAAAAAGATACTTAGACAAGGTGGAGTACTATAACTCTCTTATAGACTTTATTATTGATAAAACGGTACACATTCGCGACATATCAGAATTAAACCATGATGACATTTTAAAGTTCAGCCAAGAAAACTTCTAGAAGAGGAAGAATCTAGAAGAGGGGCGTGTTGTGGAGGAGGAGCACAGCCGAACCTGAGCGATGGCCCTGTTACATCATTCAGTTAAGAGGTGAGTGGGACTTTAAGTAACTTTTATTATTTTACAACATGAAATATTATATATATATTGTAAGTTATTTAACTAGTTATTGTATTGTATTGCTATGCGGTGTTAATTGCATTGTCCTAAATGTGTGCATGTTTTCTAATGTTTTCTAATGTTAATCGCTATACCGTTAGCATGCTAGCTAGGTTAACCTGAGGTAGCCCACTGCTAGCATTGGATTCAGTTGTAAATGTACAGTCCAGTTTAACTATAGACCATATGAGTGCACAATCTCACACAGTCTCCCAAAGGTCCACTTTCTTTTTATGAATCCAGTGGTGCTCATTTGGACAACAAAACACGTCTTCTTGAGTTTTCTTCTTGATAAGCATTTGCTTTATTTGTTGTCTTTTGTTAATAGAATCCGCGAAGCCTCAAACTCAAATGCACGTGACACTAAGGGGACCCTCCCGGCCCAACAAACAGCAGCTGTTATAG
>JAOVVB010000030.1:3056910-3068752 GCA_028570985.1 Heterobranchus longifilis
ACCTCCACATCATTGCATTCAGTTTTTATTCACGATTTGTATAGTGTCCCAACTTTTTTGGAATCCGGTTTGTACTTAATAACAAGCACAGCCCACTTGTTTTTTTTTTCTTCTTTTTTTTAAAAAGCTCAGGTTACCATTGTTTGCATATTCTTGTTAAAAATCATCTGGATGAATCCTGAAGTAAACAAAATGAAATGAAACCAGACTCAAATTCTTTGCGTTCCTGTCTTTTACATTTCTTCAACATTCAAACGAACATATTAATTCATTCCGACTCAGGCTTTACTTTGGTTTATTTAGGGGAACTGTATCAACTGACTTCATTAGAAATTCCAGCTGGTTTTGGTTCTTTTATTTGTAATGAAACTATAATTAACATATCTTACATGCTTGATTATATTGCTGCTATTTGAAAATACTAATGCCTATGTTTTTTCCCTCAACTGCAACTTCAAGGGCTCCATTCTTTTATGGCCTGGCATGTGTGTGTGTGTGTATTAGAGGAGAGGAAATACTTTCATTTTATGATCGTAGAGGTGCACATGACGGCAGTATGATCACTGAATTGTGATGAGTGTAGCACGGCGATGGAGGGGTCATGCAGGGGTGAAAAGGACTTTCTGGCAAGATAGCGATATAAATACGGTCTGTCTGCCTGATATGTTATTTCAGTATTTCAGCCCCCCACCTTGCCTGGTTTCCTGAACGACCTTGGATAAATCTTTTATGAGCTCAGCAAAGTGGATTTTCTGCATAGGAGATTGAAATGTAAATATGACAGAAGAGCCTACGGTTCTGCGCCCCTTCTTGGGATGCAAAACACGTGTAAACATTCCGAAACAGGGTGTGCAGTCCAAACTTTGTTTGGATGAAACTGCAAATCTAACAGAACACACACTCAGATTTTTATTACCAGTTATTATTATTATTATTATTATTATTATTATTTAGAAGAGTAGGAGGCTGTTCACCTTTTTGCAAGAAGATTGTACATTTTAATTTGAATGGTGTCACAGCTATGCATGTGTGGAAGTCTAGCGGGCAAAATTAGTCATACAGTATGTTTTAGCAGGAAGGATGACATATTCTCTCGTCCTTGTCAATCACAGTAAAGCTATGCTGATGTGAGCTCATGCTTGTAGAAGAGGGCAGATAGAACCTTTCTAGAAAAAAAAATCTGAAAGCAGCTGTCTTTTCTGGTGCTATGTGGAAACTTAAATCATTGTGTTTATTAAAAAGGCTTTGAAAAAACCCAATAGAACTCTTGAAGAACAATTTTAAGAAGCTCTGACATAATTATTCTCTGTGAGGAGAGTGGCTTCTGTGTCTGTCAGTAAAAAATTTTATGCTTGCCATGCCCCCATAAACCCTCAAACGTACAGGTGTTTAACCTATGTGCATGTGAGACCTAGTAAGAGCTGTGGCTTCTGTACCTGTTGATCTGAAAGAAGGGGTCATGACCTTTGTTTTAATAAATCTAGCCTAGCAAGTCTTAATAAATGTAGACATAAATGCATGTAGGTAATAATAAGGGACGTGGTCTTAGTTATCGCAGTTTATCCCAGTTTCAGGGAAAGAGGCATGGCCTCGGAACATGTCAGACCCAGTAGACAAACTGTGGCTGCAAGTGGATCTGTCGGTCATAGTGATGGAGACGTGCCCACCAGTTTGTTCAGTGCATATCCGCATTCTGGTTGTATTAAAACTTCTGTTGGCCGCATCTTATCAGCGCTTTTCATTCACGGCTTCTGTCTCCCCAGTCACCGCTGTGCAGGTGTGAATGTGTTACATCAGTTCATTTGTAACTGCAGTGTGAGCAAAAACTGATGCCTCACTTGTGATTTGCACGAAAGAAGAGCAGCACGCAGTGATTTGTTTTTTTGTGATCTGAGGGTGTACCTGGTGCAGGAACAATTCACGGAAGAGCGTAAACAGAAGCAACTAGATATCTGCAAACATCAATTGGAAAGTTTTATTAAACAGAATCATTATCGGTGACGAGACATGGAAACATCCACAGTCGCCGAGCAAGAAAAGGTTTAAAAGTCAACCATCATCTAGAAAATTGATGCTTATAGTTTTCTGGGATCCTCAAGGGCCAGTATTGGACCATTAGGAGAAAAAAAAAAAGTTCAACAATCAACAGTACTCGTTACAGTGAGATGCTAATTGAAAAGATGAAGCCTAAACTTCGGGGGACTGCTATCCGAAGGCGTCTACACACTTCTGCCTAACACCTTGTTTGGAGGTGTTAAAACCTCTTCCCTAAAATCCTGATTTTGCTTTGCCAGACTTTCACTTGTTCCGTCCCCAGAAAGCAGCCCTACGGGACGAAGATTCACTTCTGATGAGGAAATAAAGACAGTGGTGCATTCATGGCTCGCAGCTCAGCCTAAAACATTTTTAATGAGTGAATGCGAAAGCCTGTTGACAGATGATTTACTGAAAAGCCGAGAGAGTTTATCGAAAAATTATACATTTGTGATTTGAAAAAGTTAATTAAAATAAATTGTACAGCCAGAGTACGGATAAGTTTTGACTCATCGTCATAATTTTAGCTACTCGTCCTTTTTTGACGGTGTTTTGAGAACCTTGTGCTACCTGTCTGAAACGAAGTACTTCAATGTTTAATGTATTACCAGACCTTTGAAAAAGAACCTCCAAATTCATCAACAAAACTATTCAACAAATGACCTTAGACTCTTAGGCAAAAAATAAAGGTTTTTTTTCTCTGTACAGGAAACATGTCATAATTCTTGTCCAGTATAATTACACGGAGTGTAAGCTACACATGCAGGAGTACTGTCATATTTCTTCAACTTCTGCCAGAAGAAATATTGGAATCAAAGCCACAGAGGGTTCACACATTAGCCTTTAAACTAACAGTCTTTTTGACAATCTCTTTCTAATGTCAGAGCGCATTACGTGGCCCACTGCGAATAAACACGGCCATCTGTCGGTGATGAGGTGCGAGCTGTAGCGCTCTCAACAGATCGAGTGTGTGCCGACAGTAAATGAGACAGTCTGCTATCCTGACACGCGGCAAATCGAAAGCGAGCTCCGAGGTGATAGGCTCCACCAGAACAAGGGCACTTAGATTTCCACCTTTTCGTTTACTTATTTATTTATTTATTTGTTTTTTTATATCTCCTCGTACCTGTTCTCACCCCCTGTTTTTTATTTCCTGCAGGACATTTTTCCCCCCCGAGGAGGTTTAAGTGTGACTGCAGTCCCTCCCCTGCAGTAAAGAGAACTCTGGCGAGTGTACTTCTTACGAATAGAGAGGGAGAAAAAAAAAAAGCAGGAAAAAAGAGTGGAGTGGTATACAAAAAACAGAGAGAAGCAAGAAAGATGCATGTATTATCGACGTATGCGTGCTGTTATATTTTGTGGCAGTTGTGTGTATTTGTGATGGAAAGACAGCTATGGGGAGATGTTATAGTCCCTCAGACGGGTCATTGATGAGTTTCTCTCTCTCTCTCCTCCTCTCTCTCTCTTTCTATCTCTCTCCGGGTAGCATTCAAAAACAGCAGGCTGAGAGAAGCGCGAAGAGCCTCACAGCAGCGCGTATCAAGCGAGCTCGCCCTGGGAATGTCATTTAAAAGGCAAATAGGTGCTCTGTCAGTACCAACTGATATTCTCCGAGATAACAAGCTGCTTACATTTTTATTAGGAACACACAGTCCCCAGTGCTACAATAAGCATACGCCATGCTCCAATCAACTACATAGATACAGGCGCTTCCGAGATAAAACCTGTCCAATTTGAAAGGCAGCTCTCCTCTGAGTTCAGCCTCTGTAAGTTGTGATCATTATTAAACTATATATCAATAACTTTACATTTTTGTTTTTAAACTGTGGTGCTTAAATGCCCAACATGGCCTCCCTTTTGCATGGCCAAAATCCATTTATTGTTATGTCACTTTATGTTATGTTATGTTATAATGAATTAAAGGATGAATTAATGTTTGAAACGATGATCATGCTATACTTTATTTGAATCCCTAAGCAATAAAAAACAATACTGATAATAATTATTTTTATCAATTTATTTGTTAGTAATAAAATTATCATGTTCTGTTCTTGGACCCTTAAAAAGACATGTAACAGGTCTTTTTCTTTATATCCCTCGCTCAGGTGCTTTATATCCCTATTACAGGTGCATATATATATATATATATGTATATATATATATATATATATATATGCACCTGTAACCCTATTAGTAATAATTAATAATCACCAAAATCAAACTTTTTAAAAAAATTTTTATAATTTACATTTGAGATTTATATTTATTTACTTTCGTCTAAACTTTTTTGTTAAAAATTATGCCTGCGAGTGGCAAAGTGGTAAAGTGCTCGCCCTATCATCCGGAGATTGTGAGTTTGAAACCCGGGTAATGCTGAACTTAGCACTCTCACATCCATCACGACTCTACAGCCAATCACAGACGTCTGTGAGCTCACGCAAGCGGACAGAGTGAATGGAGTGTCTTACGCCGCCGCCAACAGTGCATGAACAAGCAGTTCAAAATGATGAGGTTGGTGGCTACACGTAGCTCGGAGGAAGCTGGACTTTGCCCTTCCTGATCGGTGGTTGTAGCCTTAATGTGGGAGAGCGGGTGGCAATTGGTTACAACTAAATTGGGAAGAGAATCAGGAAAAATCATAAAAATAATGGTCTGATGTCTTATCTGGGGTGTTGCACAGCCAGCGTTCAGGTTCCCAGGTTAGACTGTTATCATCCATGACCAGAATAAAGCAGCTACTGGAAATCCATGAATTAATTAATAAAAGATTCATACAGTTTTGTCCTTCAATCTGGTAGAATCTGAAATGATTCAGTACAAAGCCCACAGTGGGTGAATGCCTTTGTACATTTTGTTTCAGTATTAATAATGATATTTTAAAGTGAGCATGCTGTCCTGTCCTTCATTCTGGCAACAACAACATGCCTGTTTTTGTCTCAAGCCTGTAATGCTTCGACCTCTTATTCACTGCCTGGCCAAAAGAAGAAGTTGCACCTAACACTTTTTTTTTAAGCATTTTGCTCTGAGTATGGCATGCAATGTGTGGGTGTGGTGTGAATGATTCTTCAGAATCACTCTTTCACAGTGTGAATCCTGGAATATGCCTGTGCCATCAGGGAAGAAACAGGAATGCATAGATGTGATATCCTGGTCATTCAGTACATTCAGGCCATCGGCTGGCTTCACCTTTTTTATTGCCACATAACATTACTGAGTCTAGACCTGAGCAACTTAAGCAACCCCAGATCATAACACTGTCTCCAGAGGCTTGTACAGCGGCCACTACTTACCCTGATGTGCCTAATGCTCTGGAATGGGGTCAATCTGGACTTATCAGCACATGACCCTTTTCCATTTCTCCAATTCTAAATCTTTATGCTCCATAGCAAACCTTTTTTCTTGATTGATCTCACTAACAAGTGATTTTCTTATGGACATACACACACATACAGCTTCTTGTCATATTGTGTGCATATGGAAATGCCCTGACGTTCACTATTAAACAATGAATGTTAAAAATGTTTCTTGTAATTCAGTGAACTAAAGTATCTCAATCCTGTTTGTCAGTCAGTCTCGTTCATTTCACTTCATTCCTTTTCACACCATTACTTACAGCTGGCATGCAGCCTGGAGTCCACAGACATAAGCAGTTCTAAGTTATATTGCATAAGGTGCAAATGAACTCTCATAAGAGCAATTATATTAGACAAGTTGGGGATATGCTTACTAACCAGTTTCTCTGATATTGCTTATACACGCACTTGCATATGCTTCTTCTGGGTGTTCTTCTGAGCAGGAAGAATTAATCAGTGTCATGAGTAAGTCAGGGGTGGCATGATGAAACCACAAAGCGCAGGGTGCAAGCAGTTATTTTTTAAGACTAATGGTAATTTATATACAAATACATAATGCTGGCGACATGCAGTTCTGTTCAAGTACTGACAATAAATAGTTCCTAGTATGATAATAAATGTTACAGTATGTGCGGTGTGCGGGAAATATATCAGAGAGAGTGAGTGAGAAAGAGAAAGATTGTTATTATACCTATCAGTGTCTCACACTAATGAAGAATGGGTGAATAATAAGAACCACATTTCTATATCACTTTGATTTACCTCTCTTTAATGCATGGATTAAAGTTCTCCATCACCACAATGAATTTTCATTACATTCATCTTTTAGAGGTGATATTTTTTTAACATTATTTGCCTTGAGATTCTTCTTGGTAGTGGAATTAGTGGTGCTGATGTTAGAGGTGAAACCATGAGGTTTCCAGTTAGCAGCCATGGTGCATGATGGTGTCCCTCAGACACAGATTGTAGTGATGGGTCATTCATGACCGATTCGTTCTTTTTGAATGAGTCTTTAACATGACTCAGAAGAACAAGTAGTCTCAGAGAGTGATTCATTAATTTTCTACTGGGCGCATCGCCAGCATCGCAAAACCTCCGTAGGTTATGTACAGGAAACCGAAATGAGCAGTTACCTCTCGACTCTTTTGGTCCGAATCATTTGTTCTTTTGTCACGTGACTCCCATAGAAGCTATACAGTGCAGTAGATCCAAAAGAACGACTCGAATGACTCGGACTAGAAGACTCATCACACTTATCATAATATGTCCTTAGCTGCATTGTAATATTTTCATTACTGGAAATATAGCCAAAATGTTTGTATGTAGACATATTGGGGGTCTGTTTATTGAAAATGTAACATTTTATTTCTGATCAAAAGAACGAAATGAACTTAATGATTCAAAAAAAAGATTTGTTCTTTTTGATGAACGAGATTCAAAGAACCGAGTAACTAAAATGATCCAAACTTCCCATCACTAACAGATTGCACATGATTTGTTGGGTAATTGCGTGTGCTATGTGTATTATATTCAAAGTGCGGTACAACACAGATGTGAAAGTCCAAGTTTTTTGACATGATACTCTAGGCTGGGCGGTATATTGACTATTTAGGGTGTACTGATATATTTATTTTAGCAAGATATAGGATTTAGGATTTACAATTTATATCAGTGTGCTTTGATGTTTTTTTGACATGCAATCGTCATCTGTAAAAACAATACTTTACAGTAAATAATGTGTAGACAATTCGAGGTTAAAGTGGAGTTATAAGATTTAGTCACAAGGACCTAATACAGCAAGAAGAGCCAAGCAATAACGATAGAGACAAAAGTGATGGCAGACATTGCTCATTCTTTTAAACAAATCCATCTGGACTATTTTAAAGGACTACAGTAGATCATGAAAAATGTTCGTTTTATACTGTGTATAGCCAATTGTGGTTAGTATCTTAGTAACCATGCTGTGTTTGTTGGACTTACGAACAAATTGGAGCTCTTGGAACGAAACTCATTTGTATGTTGGGGGACGTACAGTACTGTACTTGGTTAGTTTAATGGGAAAGCTTTTGTAAAAACCCACAGACTGATATAAGTTGACAAATAGAGTTGATTATTATTATTATTATTATTTTTTTTTAATTATGACACCTTCTGTTTGTTGCTACCCATTTTTTAAGTGATCAAAAATATTGGAACATGCGACTGACAGGGGTTTCTTGCTGCTCAGGTACAGCCTGATCAAGCTGATTGATTAATTATTTAAATATTTGAATCTTGGTTTGAGCCCTGAGATTGACCTTTAAAGACTGCATTTATTGATGATAAAGTTAAACCAGCATAAAGACTGAAACGTCCTGAAAACAATCAGACATCAAACAGGGTTGTCAGTGAAAACACATTGTAAGAGCAATGAACAAATCACAATCCAGTTTCAAAAGACTTCAAGAGCAGAAATATGTTGGCCATTTAACAAGATGGAAAGAACCAAAGGCCATACTGGAATTTACAACAGAAATTAAGTGATAATATACAGAAGTGCTGGAACCAATAATAAACTCTAGTTAACTGAAGGAAAGAAAGCCAAAAAAAGACTTATGATCCAAATCTCACAGAGGTGGTAGTGTCGTGGCTTGGGCTTGCATGGCTGCCTCTGGAATGGGTTCACTAATATGTAGTGAGGAAGTAACTCATGATGGTGTGTGCTTGAAAAGGCTCACAAAAGAGAAATGCAACAGTTTAATGATGCAGTTATTGTAAGCAAATGATACGCCACCAGACGCACTTTAGAGATTTAAGATCTGTTCCAATACTTTTGCCTACATAAAAAAAATACATGGTATTTGTATTTTTCATTTTTCAAATTTTTTTTCATGATTATACCTTTTGGCTTAAAATATGAAAGCTTGTCAGACAAACATGAAAAGAAGGAAGCAAACCCAGCAGGAACCTCGCCATTGGTTGATCATTGTAATGAAGTTGTAATGACTCTGCGTGGATGTCCACGTTGTTTTTGAAAATTAGAATGACTTTTTGAAAATTATGTTGAGATCACACTGAATGAACAATTCAAGGACAATGCTGAAAATACACAACCAAATTTTAACCTTTATTCTGAGCACTTTTGCCAATTAACACCCATTCGCACAACATCCAAACACTTCCATGCTTCCTTAAGTTTCTAACAAGATTTAAAATTCTGATTAGAGGTTGGGATGGAGGCAACAGCAATGGTATTTGTGGCATTTCTTGTAATGTGCACAGATTTACTAGGGTAGGTTTACGAGCGGTAATCACACAGTGCTCTCACTGCTGTGATAGAGTTCAAGTCATTTTCTATTATTGTGCTTACGGACTGATTCATTGAAACCGTTGAGGCCGACTCATTTCACACGCGCACACATACACCATAGCGGATTACATTTTTTACATTCTATTACACACTGAAAATATTGTATATAATTGTAAATATTGACATCTGGTGCACTGCAGTGTTTATTTTTTGTACAATACACGTGAACTACTTTGAACACGAAGTAAAACTGTTCGTATTTGCGAAAATTCGTAACTCGAATGTTCATAAATCGGGGACTACCTGTACTCCTGCTTGTCTAGCTTCCACACAAAACTGTTGTGTGTTACTAGTGCCACCTAGTAAAAGTGAAAAGAATTAGATGTATATTAAAATGTCAAGATGTATTTGGTTTTGATTAACTTGAGAAAAAAAAACATGAGATAAAATACATTAGTATTATTTGGTTGTAAGTCTGCAAGTAATCTGAGTGGCTTCTTTGTTTTAGCCTTTTTTCTGGCCCTGAAATTGGCCTCCGCCCACAACTGAAACTGAGCAAAAAAAAAAAAAAAAAGCAGATGTTTCCACGTTTTTTTCTTTTTTTCTCTAAAGAGAAATCTCCTCAGGCAAATATAATTTAAGGACATGGTGTCAGTTGTCAATATTTTTATTGAACTTAAACCACCAAAAGAAAAATCCTCTTTTAAAGTTCCCAATTTTTTTTTCCCACAAAAAGGGTGACTCAAGGACACCTTTCTTTTCTGCAATTCACTTTTTTTTTTTATTTTTTACTTTAATGCTTTTACTTTAATGTAACATCAGTAAATGATTAGGGCCACAGTAGTAGCCAAACAAATAATGGGAATCTGGAGAATGACATGAGATTATGCTTTGTTGCTATAGGTGATGTAATGGCCCAAAAATCAAGAGAGGAGCAACGGAGAGAGCATGTACATCTGTATGTTTATGTGTGTGTGTGTGTCTGATGGAGAGAGGCAGTGGTAAGGATGAATGACGAGATTGTGATCCAAGCTGACATTTTTTTTCCGAGATGGCGCATCGCCTGCATTGTAAGCTCGGTCCTCTGTGGCGTGTGCTTCTGTAAATACGTCGCAGAGATGCACAGCGGCTAGGTGAAGGATGGGCTGGGGGGGATGGAGCGATTCCTGAGAGAGACGGAAATAGAGAGAGAGAAAAAAGAGAGAGATACAGTATGGAGAGGGAATAAATATTGGTTTAAATAGCTATCTTAGCACTGCTGAATATAAACAAAATACATTATGGTGCTGTTTGCATTTTGCAGATGAGCTCTGTGGTAGGTTTCATTCAGCGTTATGCACATCAGTATAACAGATGATGCGTCATTATAAATGAATTAATAATAAAAATGGCCAACACAATTTGCTGTGCTTTGGATCTGGGACGGATTCAGCCTGAGAAACAATGCGAGTGCACAGTCAGACTCTGAGACCCACTGTGCAGCATCTGTGCAGACCTTACCTTGCATTTTACAACCAGGACCTGTCAGGTGCTAAAACATTCCAGCAACTAGACGTAGCGCGATTACTCCTCACTATGTTTAAAGAAGTACTTTAACAATTTTTATAGTGAAGGAAAATTCTGGGTAGTGGTGGCTCATGCCGCTAAGGTGCTAGGTTGATGCTTTGGGGATGGGTTCGAGCCCTGCTGTTAGTGGGTTGCCACACCCCATACTGCATTTTGGTTTTGTCAGGAAGGGCGTCCAGTGTAAAACCCATGACAAGTAGTGTGTGGAATGGATGGGTCACTGTAGCCAATCCTTGCCAGGAGCAGCTGAAAGAAAGTACTGAGTGAAAAACTGCTGAATTCTTAACTGGCCGTTAAGGTATTGATTAATTTCCTAGAAACAGCAGCTCTGACGTTAGTCTAGCTGCAAATCACAGGTTCATATTAATGTGTTCATATAGCTCATCTATAACAGGGCTCCAGACAAACATAAATCTATGTGAGACTTTGACTCCTAAACCCAAAAAATTTAGGAGCCAGACCAAAATTTCAGAAGCCAAAATTGAACCCTTTTCATAATGCAGCCAGATGAATTTACAGCCACTCTGATTTAAAGTGTAGCCATGGAAACATGAAACTTCCTTAAAGATAGCTAGATAGGGATTGAGTCCAGACGGAGTGTCTGTAAATTTTCAAAAAGTAATTGTAAAATGTAAAGTTAATACATTTAAAACTCATCAAAATACTACCAAACATAAATGTTAAATCTTGTTTTAAATTTACTTCACCAACTATAGACAGGGCATGCCAGTACAGGAGCATTCAATAACGCGAGTTCTTGAGAAACGTTCACCAACAAACTACAGTTGAACGGTCTGATGAACTGACATACTGTACTCTATGTTCACAAGCGCTCTCATTATTGAGTGCAGCCCATCTGTACTATCATGTGCACTCTTGTACTCACTTGATCGCTGTGTGCTGTTTTGATTTTTTTGTGTGGACAATTGCCACCAGCGACTGGTCACAAACATAAAAAATTAGGAGCTTCTGAAACCATTTCATTTGGCATCTGGAGCTCTGTATAGGAATGTGAATAATTGTTGATATAGCGATTTATTTCCTTTTATCTTGAGATTATTTGGAATTAATGGAAGGAGTCTCCAGTGTTAGTTCTTTGTAACAGTCATAGAGACCTCCTTTTTCCTTTTTTGACTATATGGTATAAACAGATATTTACAGACGTTTTTAACTGGTTGAATATTTTAATCTGATTGGTCAGAAGGTGTGCATAACTTTTATAGCACGATGTTTCAATTCAGTTAAATTTTATTTATATAGCACTTTTAACAATGGTCATTGTCTCAAAGCAGCTTCATAAAAATGAAAGAAATTTAAAAGAATAAAATTTATAATTGGCTGTAACACGTTAATGTGCTATTTTTAGTATAGTGTTGTATCTATAGTAATGGCTTATAAAGAATGTAAAGAAAATGTTACATATGAGAGGTGCGCAGTGTTAAAGAATCGGGAAGTTCTGTATGTTTTTTGCTGTATGAGTCCAGCGCAGGCTTAGGGGTAGTAATTGTACACACTTTCGGGAAGACTCTTCCTTTTTAGAAATAACGCTGCCTCGTGCAGCGTGGTCTGGTCGTAAAAATTTTTATAAATAAATTATATA
>JAOVVB010000030.1:3077636-3116469 GCA_028570985.1 Heterobranchus longifilis
TGCAGGTTCATAGGTCACATGTATACAGGTTGCTGTTAGCAGGTGAGAGATCATAGCGGTTCTTGATACGTCTAGATAACTTATAGCAAACTGAGAGATGTCAACTTTACTTTGAAGATAAAACAGACAATCATATATGTTTTTAGGCGGTTCACAGTAAGGTTTTAGCTTTCCTATAGTAGGGGTGTGAATTTACACGCATCCATTATAGGACTTTCGGTGTAGTGTGTGTTACACACTAATACAAGTAAATACAGTCTAACTTTGACCATTGCTAGAGGATTTTTCTCTATTAATCTGGTTCATTCAAATTAATGGAACAGGCAACATGTCGCTCGTAGAATAAAACTTAAATATTTTGTAATGGTTGGGGAAAAAAGTCAGATGAACTAATCTATTTAAAACATGATTTAGCGTTACATCCTAATTGATCATTTGACAGTGAGAATTGTTTAATTTCTGACCCCCTTTTCTTGACAGATGAAGTGGGAAAACTGGACGTCACCATGCTAGGGAGCTAACTCTGGTGAGTGATGAATGAATAAATGAATGAATTTACATCATCTACACCGATTGATCCTGTGTACAGGGTCATACGGGGCCTGAAGCCTGTCCCAGGAGACTTGGGGAACCAGGCGGGGTACACCTTGGATGGGTTGCCAAATCGCCACAGGGCGCGCACACACACTCACACGTGCATTTACATACTACGAGCCAATTAGCCTAGTCTGCATGTCTTTGGACTGTGGGAGGAAACCGGAATATCGGGGAAAAAACCCACCAAGCACAAGGAGGACATGTAAACTCCATGCACACAGATCCCGAGACAAGAATCGAACACTGATCCTTGGTGTGCAAGGTGACCGTGCTAACCACTAAGCCAATGTGCTGCCCTAGTGATGTATATTTCCTTTCTCAAACTGGGACGTGAATGGCCAATTTCACCAAATTCTCAAAAACATATCTGGCACTGTGGTTTTGGCAACTATTTCACTTCTCCTAATCCCAGTTCATCATCACTCTCCAAGTCAAGGTGAAAGATTTCATGGAGCCATATGGGAACTTGAAATGACTGGAATTTTCTTTGTTCTTTAAAAAAAGAATCAGAAAAATTGAAAGCGACATGGTTCCGACCTGGTCCCGATGCCCTGCCCGTTGGTCCCGACGAGCGCGAAGAGAGAGCGAAAGCCATCTGGAGTGAACCACTGCAAAGCAGAGGACCAATAAAATGTTCATTATTTATTAATGCACACTTCATTATTAACGGTATTAATGTTATTAAACTTATGGCCTGTTATACTTGTTCCACTGATATGAATGTTAGAGTATCTTTAAGAAGTTACTGTTATTAATATTGCATCTTTTTATAGTTATACCGACGGTATTAGCATATATCTACTGTATTTGCATTTTACATTGTTGCATTTTACATCGCCCTTACTAATGTTTACACCTTTTACACAGTTATTATTGTTACAGGCTTTCATTATTTTAGATAATTATTAACCTCTATTATAGTTACGATGCAGATATTTACATTACAGGCCTCTGCATTTGGTATACAGGTGTTAACTTTAAATACTTTCATATTCGCTATAGTGATATTTCTCTACTGTTCCAATGCAACCACTGCATCTAAAAAATAAATAAATATATAAATAAATAAACACTTTTACATTCGCTCCAATAAAAGGAAAAAAAATATTTTCTGCATGATGTTAATTATTTCAGCTAGGCTTTTTAAAAAGTTCTCTCTTATATATGATTGAGGATTAGCCAGTCATTTATCCACATTATAAGTGCGTCCTTTAAATATAATTTATTTGTCCAAGGTCTTGTTAGCACTGAAAGCAAGTGGGGATTCTTTGTAAGTTCATTAGCTGCTGAAAAGGAGACTTTACATTTGATTACAAGCTGGATGTCTAATGATGTGAATACCAGTCGTCTGCATTCTGACCTGACTGAGGTGATCGTCGTAGAGTGCTGTGGTAAAAAGGTTACGCAGCAAAGCCAGTTGGCCCTGGGGGGAGGGGAAAAAAAGTGAAATGTGTTAAAATGTAGAGAGAATTACAGACACAGACACAAGTGGACATACAAAAAGGTTAAAGATGTAAAACTCTTAAATTCTACCTCGGAGAATCACAATACAGTGGAACCTTGGATTACAAGCATAATTCGTTCTGGAAGCAGGCTCATATTCCAAAGCACTCGTAAAACCAAATCAGATTTTCCCATAAGAAATAATGAAAACTCAAATTATTTGTTCCACAGCCCAAATAAATAAAACAAATTAACCTGCACTTTACTTTAAAAAAAAAAAAGTAAAAATAAATCCCAACAGATAAGTGTTTCCATTTGTGTGCGCAGGCGCTGTGTATGTGTGTGTGTGTGTGTGTGAATCTAAAGCTCCCCTCCTCCCCCTTTCTCATCTTACACAGTTACCCCTCCTCCACTCTTTTCACACACGCGCGCACAACGGAAACACTGTTTTATCGGAAAAATAAACAAGAAATCGCTCTAACGACACTCGATTGAGCGACACACTAATGGAATCACTGCTGTAAAGTAAAAATAAAACTAATTAACCTGCACTTTATCTTTGAAAAGAATCGCGACAGAGCAGTGAGAAAGAGTGTGTGCGTGTCTGTGAAGGCGAAAGTAGGAGGGGTCTGAGTGTCTGAGTCTTGAGCAGAGAGAGAAAATGGATTTTTAACGTCTCTAATGAGACTTGCTTTTGCTTTACACTCGCGCTGTACACACACGCATACGGACACAAAATAAAATATGTTTTACACACACACACACACACACACACACACACACGTGGTCACAGTGTTATAGTAAACAGTACACACGTGCACGGATGTTGATTATACTAGTAAGAGACGAGCACTAAGACCCAGCAGGGGAGACGATTACCCACAATTCCACAGCACAAGAGAGAGAAACCGTTGGCTCAGTTGTGATCATGTGACACTCGGCGTCAAAACAAGAAGCGCATGCGTGATACATGATACTCGGTACTCATTCTTGTTCGTTTTCCAAATCAAAATTTATTACAAATCTTTGCTCGACTTGCGGAACACTCACAAACCGTGTTACTCGCAATCTGAGGTTTCACTGTATGCGAATGCCTAATACACGTTACGTTATCACCCAGATGAGGATGTGTTTCCTGCTGAGTATGGTTCTTCTCAAGGTTTCTACCTATTGCTGTTTGTCACCCTCATTAGCTTATCAAGGACAGTCTGATCATTTTAATTCATGCACATTTTCTTACATTTCATACATATTTCTGTAATGTTCCTTTGATTGAAAATGATTGAAAATGATTATTGTTAAAAGTGCTATACTAATAAACTTGGAGTCTATTTACAGTATGCGGCAAAAAAACTGAAATGAAAGACGAACAGTATTACCTTGTTGTTTCTCCTAAAAGAAACTAACACACACTATTAGCGTGTTGATTTACCACAATGTAAGCATTCAAAGTGTATGTGCACCGTCTTGCTGTAGACAGTGTTCATATCGTTCACGTTCAGATTCTCAGAAGAAAGGGTGCTGCAGACTCCTGCAAAAGGAGACGATTTGCTCTCGTAACGCAGACACAGTTCTTGGCGGATCTTCACAGCGGAACCTTTAACATTTCCCACAAGTAGGTATCAGGTGGTGTGAGATTGGGGGAATGGGACAGGTATAGGATGAAATTGTTCTACCATGTTTTTTAAACTCAGTCTCCATTCACGACGATGTTTGTATAGTTGGTTAAAATGAAATAAAATTCAGTTCATCTTATTGCCTAGTTGGTGCTGAAAAAAGGATATGTTTCACAATCCTGACCCCATATATACAGTATATTTAATTGCACTCGAATAACCACATTTAAAAAAAATGTTCCAATGGCATCTGTTGAATTTTGAAATAAACTACAATTTTTACGTGATTCTGTGCAGTGCGCAGAATGAAGGTGTGAGATCATGTTTTTTAAGTAGATTTCATCGCACAATCATAAGTGTGTATTAAACCTCCATCTGTTGAATTTTGTGATGAATTAATGATTTTTTTCAAGGTCGATTTTTTTTTTTTAAGATCTAAGGGCATTTTCTTAAAAATCCAAAGTAGGATATCTTCTCTTCCCGTGGGCTGATTGCGATGAAGCAAGTTACCTCAAGCTCAGCCTAATACACCTGTAAAAACCCTATTAAAATTTGTTCAGTAGTTTTAACATGATGCTTGTACAAACAGACAAAAATTCCAAAGTTCATCTTGATGTGTTATATTACTCAGCTTATGTTACACCCAAATACAATTTATATATAAAACAGAGTTTGTAATATGAAGCTGGATTTAATAGTTAGCGTTTCATAAAATTCAGTCTGGCTCTGTATAATATTCTCTGTTTTTTTTTTAGAAATGGACTGCTGGATGAGTATGAATATCAGTAGAAGCTTTATTATCCTAGTTCTCTGGCAAGTGTGGACATGTATTAGCTTCTCCATAGTAGTTAGCCCTTTCTTCTAAAGAACTTGAGACTCTTCTGTATCTCTTACAGTATACAGTAAACACTACTTCTCCTCACATACTCCTCTTCATGTGCCTAACGACCCAAAGCAGTGATTACTTCAAAAATGCATACATATAGGGAAGAATACCTGTAGTCCATGAATGCTGGGGTAGATGAAATATCAGTAAGAGAAACAAAAGGTCCTTATCCACAGCAAGTAGTTTCACTTCAGACGTGGCGCGATTGGCTGGTCAGGATGCATTGTGTTTTGCTCTGTTCATTACGCTAACTGCCTGAATTCCAAATCGTTCTCCAACCCCTGACCAAGGGCCCTACTTTGTGTGTGATGATGGATTCTTAAACCCTACATAGCATACTAGCATTCTATTTAATGCTATTTGGAATTCAACCCCGGAACACGGAAGCTAATGGAGCTGATATTCAAAAGCAGAATAAGTGAAAATATTAAGAGAAACTTATGAGACTTAACTGACTGTCCATAATAATTCAAAAATACAATTTCAACCTTTTATTTCTCTGTCTTTACTCGTATTTACAGTTTTCATTTAAACTGTTGGTAACTAAATGTCATTTGTTAGCTCAATTAGTCGTAGTTATTTAGTTCTGCCAGGTGTGGAAGGATATGTGCTGGCGGAGCAAAATAACTGGTTAAATAAAGAAATAAATCATAATTTGTTGGTACTGTAATAAATGGTGATTGCAGATCTGTTGGATTAAAGCAATATCACATGCAAGGTCGTGCTGTATTGCAGGATATAGCACGGCTGCGCCCTTGTGCCTACAACCGCCTCACAGCCCTGCTATATCTAGCAATACAGCACTCCCTCTCGTATGAATCATTATTTATAAAATAAATTAGAATAATAATTTGCCAAAATGAGCCCTGCGAAGGTTTTGCTGTCAAACTGTTTACGTATTATTTTTCTGAGGCCGAGGGTTAAGGGACTTGCTCAAAGGCTCTACAGTGTCAATTTGGTGGTGCTAGGGTTTGAACATGAGACTTTCTGATCCGTAGTCCAAAACCTTAATATATATAATATTAATACCTAATATACACCTGCCTCATTACATGATATTCTCTGACTTTAAACAAATACATCTATCTGTTTATTAACTCAAAATTACAGAAGAAATACTAAAATTCACATGTCAATGGTACCATCCTGCCACTTCACACACTGTCTCTCCATCATGTGGCACCCTAGGAGGAATTTTCAGTTGTTAAAATGTTGTGGCAGCATTAATTTGGCAGCCTTACGGACAGTGAGACACTACTGGTTTTTGAAAGGTAGAATTACATCGATGAATTGACGTTGGATTGACATTTACTACATGACGTTGGGACAACTGGCTCTTTCCTTTCACTGTGGACCTTTTGCATAAATTATATCAATGACTATAATTACGTGAGTCAAATTGTTACCGTGAAGTATTTTTAAAATGCAAATGGGGATTGCATAGTCAAGTGCATGTGCAAGTAGGCTGTCTGTATAATTAAACCATTACAGATTAGCAGGTGAAACAGTGCATCGGGATAAATGTATATTATAATTATAAGGAAATCATACATGTATATACACTTTGAAAATAAAAAGTTGACTATAAAACTGTTCAAGATTCTAGGGCCGTGCTTCTTTTCAGTAAAACATCACCTCGGAACAGGAACTACATCCCTCCGTATAGTTCTGACCTCACTCCAAGCCATCCACATGTCTGGGCTGTTAAAGGAGATCCTGGGAGGCCAGTGTTTCAGACCTAACGATTCAAACAGTCTGATCATGGCTCTGGTGTACAGAGGAAACTTTCTACCTTAATGTTATCCAAGCACTAGTTAAAACCCTGAGATAAGTGCATTAATGTAGCAGTGGGATTATATAGAGAAATAAAGGGAGTTTTTACTCTCATAACTGTGTACTGTTATTCTTTAACACCCATTATACTGTAAGTACTTATATAGAATATGCTTAGTAAAGACTGCATGTTAGTGTTTCAAAGAGTTAAAACAGTTTCGAGTATCCATTTAGAGCTTTCAAACCATACACAGATGGATGAGATATGAAGCCGAAGATGGTGTTTCATAACAGCTGTTTCATCCTTGGGAAAAAGAAAAAAAGAAAACATGTTTACACTCAACATAATTACATAATAATCTTATTACGTGTTACTCTGAGTTTATAGCTGTGATTTACACCTCGCTCACACCAGCTTTCACACTTTCTCAGTAATAACACAATGTAGGGTTCATTTTCTGCTGTTCATAGTCCAACTATATAACAGTCCAAAATAAAGGTACACCCCATGAAAGATCCACAACGCTGTTATGCATTGTGGTGTGAGACTAATCGTTTACAAATACAGGCTTCGTATCATCAGCGTGCAGGATTTATAATGGAGCTGCATTTTTTAAAAGGACCAAATCCATCGCAGCTGATAGCTTTCTCTCCATTTTGAATAGAGAGGTGTGTGTTTTTTACAACCAAAAAATAATCGACCAGGCCAAATCTCCAAGAGTGAAGCGGGAGGCGAGTCATGTCAGGGGGAAAACCAATTAAACAAATGGATTTCTTTCGTATCTGCTTCTCGCTTGGGATGAAGACGCACACTTTGCTGTCTGAAGCAGGACTGAATGCGTGTGTGTGTGTGTGTTTTTTTCTGTTTAACACACAAAAGCCTGTTTTATTAGACATCTTTAATAGAAGATTTGGGGAGGTCGGTGTCAGGCGGTGTCACTGTTGAATTAGCTGGGGATGTAATTAGGTGGTTGAGGTACATAGGGTAATAATAAGTTGTGAGATGAATGTGAGAGTGGTGATTAGTTTCGCGGCAGGGGCACGGTGCGGTTTTGACCGTCTTCAGAAAAAGACAGAAAAACAGATTGAGGATGTAGCTTGAATCGCTAGTTTGCCTGAACAATGCAAATCTTAACTGGCAATATTCTGTAAAACAGCACAGAGGAAAAGACATACCTTAGTTTTAGTTATTAATCTCACCTGAATACTGTAGATTTCCCCACAAGTAATCCTGCTTTAATCAGAACGGCTTAACCCGGGACTTATACTGAGCATACTGAACATCCTGTAAACACCCTTAAGCCCTTAATATCGCACAAGAGTGAGTGCTGTTGTGCTGGAATATCAGCATGGCAATACAACAACTACTACTACTATTACTACTACTACAACTAATATTAATAATAATATGACCATGTGAGATTGAAGCTATTTAAAGGGAAAACATAAAGCTGATGCTGACGCCCTCTTTTTTTATGAAGTACAGTGAAACCTTGGATTATGAGTAGCCTGGTCTCTAAACGTTTTGCAAGATGAGCAATATTTTAAACTACATTTTCATTTTATGAATGAGCGAGGTCTTGAAATACGAAAAGTAAGCTCTTTGTCTGCCGAGCGTCACCCCACTGGTGGGATTGTGGGTAATCGTCTCCCATGCTCAGTCATCCTACACAGTAGCTCTCCTTTTCCTCTCCTCTGGTTGTCCTACACCAGCCACAATTTTTTGTCAAGGGTAAAGTGCAAGTTAATGTGTATTTTGTATTCAACATTTTTATATGAATATTTTTGGGTTGTGGAATGAATCATCTGAGTTTCCATTATTTCTAATGAGGAAATTTGCTTTGATATATGAGTGCTTTGGATTATACGCTCGCTTCATGAAAAAATTATGATCGCAATCCAAGCTTTAACTGAAATACATTGTTGTGCAAAAGTCTCGAGCTCCAACCTCATTTCGTCTTATTACATTAAATTAAATTATGTAGAATTACAGAAATGGGAACAAATGTTTTACTGCTACAGGCTGCCTTAAGATACAATTTCAAAATTGTTTGTTTATGTAACAACCTCAACAGAAACCTCATTTCCCCTCTTGTCTGTTTCAACCATTCAGCATCACCAGTACAATAAACACCGGCCTGATCATTTGTCATCATCTGCACCTGTTTCTCACTGGTTCAAGCCTTAAGTTAGATGGGTTTTAAGCTTTAATGATTCATAGGTCACTGTGCGGCTTAACAAACAAAAACATTCCTCTGTAACAGGAACTGAACTGAAAATGAGACTATCAAAGTCCTTCAGGAAGCCTGGAGAACTATTCCTCAAGACTACATTAAAATATAAGCAATATAATAAATGAATATAATATGCCATGCAAAAGCATGTTCAGTTTTTTTGCTAACTTTTTAAAAATATACCATAAATAATGATTTCATATTTATATTAATTTTTAAATCTGCTTGGATGGGTAAATTCAGGAAGGAAACATTCATGCATTTCATGTTTTCCTTCATGACATACTCTTTACTGATGACACTGAAACTCATAGGAGGGTTTAAATGAATTTCAACCACATGTGAATATTTTTTCACATCATTCTGAGAAAAAAAGGGGGCTGATGTGATGTGGCAGCAGTACACCTCTACCACAAAGTGTTTTCATCCTCACATACAGTATCACGCATGGCCACCCAGAAATCCCGTAGCTGCTTTGCTTGTGTGACAGTGGTTGAATTGCATTGTGGGTGATCCCTACAGGAATATCGAGTAGCAGCTGTGTGCTGCGCGGACTGTTTTTATCGAGAGCAGCAGTCTGCAAAAATCACTGGCTAAGAGCTGGAGTTAAAAGATAGCAACGTGTGTGTGTGTGTGTGTGTGAGATGAAACATCCTCTACTGTTCGCTCTACTTTATATATAAAGCACTGGCTATTATAACAAAGAACGAAAGCTGTCAGGAGTCTGAGTCGTTGGTTCATGCTACCTTAGATTCTTGCTAGCTTTTCTTCTTCAGCTAAATTAGCATGTGTGATGTGGTGCAGTGGAAACTGAACGATTCTTAATAATCAATAATAATGGAAAGAATAGGAAAAAAGTTTTCTATATATTTGAAAAAGAACAGACAGCAACTCCATCCATCCATTCATCCATCTAGGAACCTCGGTAGTCCAATGGTGACCACTGTATTTATTCCCTTGCACCTCCAGTTCCTGGGTTTAATTCCCATGTCAGGTCTGTGTGCATGGAGAGTGCATGTTCTCCCTGTGCTTGGTGGGTTTTCTCCATTTTCCCTCCAACAGTCCAAAAACAGTTTAGGCTAATTGGTGTTTCCAAATAGCCCGTAGTGTGGGAATTCCTACCATTGTTTTTGGGATGTGGGAGGAACCTGGAGAAAACCCACCAAGCACAGGGATAACATGCAAACACCAAGCACACAGGCCTGACACAGGAATCGAACCCAGGACCTGGAGGTGCAAGGCGACAGTGCTAACCACTAAGTCAACGTACTTCCATATAGGGAGGGAGAGAGAGAGAGAGAGTGCAAACAACACATCAGCATGGATGTGCAAGGCGACAGTGCTAAGCACTTAGCCACCATACCGCCATAAACAGCAACTACCTAAGCAACAGATGGCTCCAGGATGCACTATGGGAAGAAGGCAAAGACAGTGTGATGCTTTGGGCAATGTTTTGCCGAATAAACCCCGGAGCCTGGCATTCATCTGGATATTATTTTGACAAGTAAAACCAAAAATTGTTGCAGACAAGGTATGCGCTCTGCCGCTCTGCAAAATCATTCAGGAATGTTGATGAGGAACAAGACGAAGAATTAAGTTGACAAAAGGTGCTGACTCGGCCTTCAGATTCCAGAGAGCTCAATCTGATCGAGCATCTGTAGGATGTGCTGGAATAACAAGTCTGATACATGGAGGCCCCACCTCGCATCTTACAGGACTTAAAGGATCTGGACACCTGACCTAAAGGACGCCTTCAGATGCCTTGTGTGTTCCATGCCTGGATGGTTCAGAGAGGAACCTACACAATAGTAGACAGGTGATTTTATTGTTATGGCTGTTCGGTGTAATTCTGCAGTCAAGAATAAAATCTGTCTTTGCAAAGTCATCCGAATAAAAATGACGTGAAGCAAGCATAAGTCTTGGAAAGCAAGGAAAAAAAAGTGATGAAAGAAAGTGACCAAAAGGCCAAAACAAGCAAGTTTGTTTTTCACCTGTGAAAGTGAGTTGTCAGGACGTATCTGAGCTGTTAGGAAGAAAACCCACTGTAGTACCTGCAGTCGTCCAATCGAAGGTGACGGAGATGTCAAAACACAAACCCAAAGACTGATCTCATATTTTGACAGTCTCAGGTTTACAATATAAAGAGCTCTCTCTCTCTCTCTCTCTCTTACACACACACACACACTCCCTCTGGGATCTGAATGGAGGAAATTAAAAGGAGGGGGGTAAACAAAAACAAATGAATAGACAAATACATGTAGTTGACTGTTAAACTATATCAGTGGATTGCAGTGTTGCCTCCAAATGAATAAATGATGGCATAAACACCATCTGCTTGTCCTAAAGCCTTTTTATTTCTCCAACCTGCCCGCTGCCGTCACAAGTTTGCATTGGAACGATCCATGTATGCATGCTTTTTTTTTTTTTTTTTTTAGATTTTACCACAGTGGAAGGACATGTCTAGCACGTATGTATAAAGACCAAATAAACAAAACAAATAAATCCTACAAATACAATCAGTTATTAAAATAATCCAACAAAGTCATAATCCAAGTTGTTGATATGGAAAGTGACAAAGTGACATTTCACTTAAGATTTGATCATTTATTCATTTTCTATACCGCTTATTTTGGACAGGGTCATGGGGGTTCTGGAGTCTATCCCAGGAGACGTGTAGAACGAAATGGGGTACATCCTGGACGGTGTGACAATCCATCACCAGGCACACACACATACACACACTCAGGCGCTCATTCACACACTATGGGCAATTTGGGAACGCTGGTTATCCTAATCTGCATGTCTTTGGACTATGGGAGGAAACTGAAGTATCCGGAGAAAACCCACCAATCACGGGTAGAACACGCGACCTACATGCACACAGACTCGAGGAGGGAATCAATCTCAGACCCTGGAGGTGCAAGGCGACAATGCTAACGACTAAACCACTGTGCCACCCAGATTTGATCACATGTACTGTAACATACTGTACCATAAAGAGACAAATCTAAACAAATTAATGATTCCTTGAAGCAATCTAATGCTTCCTTCAAGTTGTGTTGTGGAAAAAAAATTTGGTAATAAAGCCTGAACTCCATCATATTGTTGTCATTAAACAACAATTTTTAATGTTCGTATTGTAGCATGAACTCTGACTGTCCAATCTGTGAAGGCACCCAACAAACACCAATGCGCTGCCTACAGCAGATACAAGATTTTAAAATGTATTTAGCGTATCTTACTGAATCTTTTTTGACCCGCTTTAACATTTTTTAAATATAATTGAAATACTTTTGCTTGTGAGGAATAACAGAACACAGTCATGAAAGTAAAACCCCCTTTATTTTTCTATATAATTCCCTGCTACACTAATGCACTCATCCCAGCGTCTCAGCTGACTATGATCAGACTGCCTCTATCATGTCTGAAACGCTAGCCTCCCAGGAACTCCTTTAATAACCCAAACATGTAAAAATGGCTTGAAGCGAGGTCCGAACTATGTGGATTATGTGGCAATAACTCCCAGCTGAGTCTCTGTAACATCCAAGTGGTGTTGGTGAATGATTGTGTGTACAGTTCCCATAGACAGATGCGTCATTTAAGGACGTACTGCCTTCTTTAAAACGTTTGGACCATTCAAAATACATATTTTAATCACCAGTTAAACACTCATACTCAGTATAATTAAATGATTATACTGTACATTTACTATTGTGATTCTTTGAGCAGGAAAAATATAAGCTGAATAAATCTTTAAGTGGTAATTTAATTTTAAAAAGACAAAAATAAACGAAAAATATTTTCACAGCATCAATCGAAATAGTTTTGGTACGTGATCGTTTCAAGGCTAGAGACATGTTTAAAAGATACAGAGCGCATCTTTAATTCTAATGCAACATAAACATTAATCAATAGCACAAAGGTCTTTTTATCGCTTTAGGCAGACCTGACGAGTAACGTGTATGACGTAGACGGTGTTTGTCCGGGGCGTGTCCGTAATGACAACATATCCATGTCTGTTTGTTGTGGAAGCGTCTTGCTCTTTGCTGCCACCTAGAGTTTACTGTGCATGGTGTTCTCAGGTCGGTTGAAGTTCATCCAATAGAAACTGATTAAAAATGCATTTTAAAGCTGAAGCCCTGGAGACTTGCACCACAATTGAATCTTTAATAGATGCTTATGATTAAGTGGATGAGCACTTGGTGAAACAGAACATTCGAGCATTTCGGGCCTAAAACTGTACTTGGACCTGTGTGTTTGTATGTTACAATTAGCATGCGAGGAAATTAATATGCGATGACTGTAGCTTGAAATAGCAGATTGAAGGGCCTGCAGGGTGTGTGCACGTGTGTGTGTGTGTGTGTGTGTGTGGGACACAATCTGCCATTTTGCCATGGCTACAGCTCACACAGCCAAGCCGAGCCGAGCGTGGTGGAGCACACAGCCGTGGCTCTGCATACAGATGTAGCTACAACACACCCACCATGCGGCTCGTCGCTCAGATCAGCCCTCCAGCACACACTCCGCCGCTTAATGAAGTATAGACAGCTATAATTACACCCCGTTCGCTCAGAACCGGGACAGTTATTTATTTATTTTATTTATTTATTTTTTTACGGATGCGTATTTGATCAGTGCCGAGGCTGATCATGTTTACAGACTGCATGGTTTTCCATAAGGGTGTGTATTTGCTCTTTAATATGTATTTGTTGCACATGAGTGCCCTCTGGTGGATAGAGAAGGAACATCTGCTTTGCACCTTTACAATGTGAAACCTCATTACCTTTAACAACCTTGTAATAAATTCAGCACAAAAGAGAACAAGTTTTACAGCCATTTTATGAGTTATTATAAAGGAAATGTCGTTTACTTCTTGTAAAATAGGGGGTTGGTCATTAAACCATGTATGAGGAACACTATCCCTATCAGGGGTACAAACCCAATTAAGGGCTATAATTAAGGTGTTTAGACAGAGATTAGGAGCAAATTAATTATCATTTTGGTTTCCTGTTCGTGCATTCCACACCTCTCTCTTTTTTTCAGAAAAGGGGTTTAAATAAAAATAAATTAAATCATGATGAATAACATTCTTTATACACTGCCCGGCCCAAAAATATTCACCTAAGGTGTCCAATTAAATGTCCATTATTAAAATCTGGAAAGATAGTGGTGAACCATTTTGAAAAGATGTGGTCAGAATTATTATTTTTTGAATGATCATAATTGCAGAACAATTATACGTTTGGTAAAATACATAAACTGTGAAAAAAAAAACTACAGTAGAACTATATGGCTATGTGTAATAGAGAATGTCAGAGCATTTCCACATGCACAGAGAACTGAAGGAATTGGCGGGTTCTGAAAAAATAAAAAATAACAATTCCAATCTTCATCTTTCCAGTTTGGTCCTGAGTGGATCTTGATGTGTTCTTATGCTGTTATAGATCGTCCACCTTACCACATTTGTAACTACAGAGTGCTTGAGTCCCGTGAGCCTTTCTGTCAGCTCAAACCAGTCTAGCCATTTTCCTCTGACCTCCCTGATCAACACAGTATTCACGCCCACTGCTGTGTGAGAAAATCCCAGAAGATCAGCCGTTTCTGAAATACTCATACACCCTGTCTGGCAAGAACAACTACTGAACAGTTAAGGTCGCTTAGATCACATATGTGAATAATAACTTAAATTCTTGATCTGTATCTGCATGATGTTATGCGTTGTATTCATTTTTAAATGTTAATTTCTACCTTTTTCTTGGCTATTAGTTGAATAAAAACAGATCCAAATGCAGGTTAAATATGGCTAAAGCCTTAACAGCTAAGTGAGATTTGCTGGATAGCTACATGCCTATGAGAAATGGACTGAGTTTGTAATATAGCAGCTGCCACAAAATGTCTGCTGTGCTCAGTTGAAAGTTTTCTGTAGTAACCAATCATGTTTGTTTTGCATAATTTTACTCTGTAGCTTACGTGTCCGTAACTACACTACAAGAAGGTGCGCTTGCAATTTAGGTGGTTTGCGAATAACAGACAGTAGCCTCACTTGTACATGAAGAGAGAAAGACGAGCAGTATCTTCGTTAGCCTTATTTTTTTTTATTATTTTAGTTGTAACTTTAATTAATCATTAATTAATGGTTGATCGATTATTGATTGTTAACATGTTCGACTATCAGTTAAGAAAAACATACAAAAAATTATGGCCCTAACTTTTACAGCCTATGTACAGGTGACAACCAAAAAACATGTTAAGATGTTTTAATGACAAAAAAAAGAAATAAATAACAGGAAAGAGAAGGTAAGAACAACAGAAGTAAGGCCTGAAACATGATGCACACGAGAACACAAATGATAAAAATTGCCTCAGTCAGCAACAATGTGCATCTCAGGGAAATAGACTTAACTGTTGCGTTCTGTTGGAGGTAATCAAACTCAGTCCACAAGGTGGCGATATGAACAACTATTATTATTATTATTATTATTATTATTATTATTATTATTATTATTATTATTATTGTATTGTATAGTTATTATAAACAATCAGATTGTTTTCAAAGTTGTTCGAAGTTAACCCAAGAAGTTGGAGTCAGTGTTCTCGTGTTGTTTCATGCTATATCGCCCCTAATGGCAACAGTGAGACTGCAGCTTGTGCAGTCCCGGCCTCGTGTAGCTCGAAACATATGCCTTCACATATTTCTATGAGCCATGTTTTAGGCATAAGTGATTAACCCAGTGATTATTTCCTTGGGGTTCATGTTGCCATTTGATTTCACCTCAGGTGACGAGTCCGAGACAAAATTAGGCCGATGCTGATAATCATTATTGTTTTTACTAAAAAAAAAGATTAACTATTACATTATAATGCAATCTTAATTATACATGGTTGTTTGAAAGGCAAAGCTCTGTCTAGACTAGCTCTTTGTGAATAAGTTTAGACACCCCTTACATACGGTTTCTTAATCTGCATTACTGTAAAATTCAATGAAATCTACAGATCATTTGTGATGTGCTTTAGTAGGTTTTATATCAGAGATATTAGTAACTCTTCAGAATGAGAAATGCATGCTGTGCTGTGATGCTTTTAGAAATCCTGTTTGCTGCCAAGCAACAGTTGCTGAGACATACCTTATTGAGGGGATCTGTTGATAGCAGCAGTACTGCATTCTTGCCACCGGATGGCAATGTCACTCCAGATCACTGAAGAAAAATGGACGATCAGTCTAATCCTCAACATTAGATCCATCTCAGCTTCTGGAGGAACCTGCAATACAAGACTTTTTCCCCCTCCGTGTCATCCTCCGGGACTAGAGTATTGTAAGACTGGATGAGTATCAGTTGTCGGCTTTGAGTTCATCTTGATTGCGAACGATGTCAAATCATAAGTGAGAACCATCAGGAGAGAGAAACGCCATTCATCACCCGACGAGAATAATAACTGGCAAACACAAAGCCTTTAATTTTAGGCTTTTAAAAAATGTCCAAGAGCAGGAGAAAATTAGATCTGTTCAGGCATTGATTAATAATTCACTGTTGTTCATCACAGCAGTGTGCCAAAAGAGCTAGAAAGAGTGTTGATGTGCGCGAAAATTATCGGCTCATTATATAGCAGCAAGAATACTTTAAAAAAAATCAAAGTTAATTATTCTGACCGAGTTGCTGAACTTCGAGATGAAAGTTTAGCCATTTGAGACAATTTCTTAAGAAACCTCAATGATACACTGAAGGTGATTATAGCACGGTTTATTATTATCTTTATCATTATTATTATTATTATTATTATTACTAGTAGTAGTAGTAGTAGTTGTAGTAGTATTAATGCCAGGCGCTTCTGATTGGGACAAAAACAAAGACAAAAAAAAGGACATGTACATTTTATCCACAAGCACTATATATAGTGTATTTTTAACAAAGTGATTAAGTCAAGAAATTATGATAATTTTTGGGGCTAGATTGCTGTCTGATTAGATGATGTTTCCGAGAGCTCTTGTTTCCCTGGAACGAAAGAAAGCTGAAAGCCACGCTAATAATCAGAAAACCCAGTTGATTAAACGAGTGTAGACAGGTGCGACTTCTGGTTGGCTTTACACAAAAATGCTGCATTTTTCCCTGCAATATCTCCTGTCTTTTTTCACATCATGTCACTTTGTCGGTGTTTGCTAGTGTGCTTCACTCCACCTGTGTCAATGAAAAAGCTTTTAGATTTTGCACCATTAAAAAATAGCCAGTTTGGGACTTGTCAGACAGGACGTGTACAACTCTTCCCAGGAATTCGCCTGAGCTCAGGATCGAACCCTGGAGCTTTGAGGCAGGGTGCTTCATCATATCTCCCTAATTTGCACGGTATCCTAATTTCATTGTGTTATTGCCGGTCTAACACAACTACATCACAAACTATTATGATTTTCTACTGCTTTATAAAATATTAGCACGATTAATCAAATATAGAAGAAGCACTAGAGTTCAGATTTTCTAATTACTAAGCAAACATGTTACCACAAGCGCTACTGCTACTGAGATACTTCTCAGTTGTTGAACTTGGATTACGATGTAAAGCATTATATATGGTTATAACCATGACTCGATGTTAGACCTGCTTTAAACAAATCTTTTTTCGCCAAAAGTACTTCTTGTGGAATAAAACACTAGTGATTTAATTATGGTAAAATAGACTTTTAAACAACTCTGCCCAACTGGAAAACGTGCCCTCGATTCTTTCTTGATTCCCTAAATCTCAAGAAATTCCCAGTAATACTAAATAGCTTGAAATTACCGAGTGCTTGAAAAGAGCCATTAGCATCACCTACCAATTGAAGAGGAAGCATGGCTCTTAGTTACTTTCTTATTTTGGGATTTATACTGATATGGAATTATTAAACTCCGCCCCATAGACACGCCCCCTGATTAGATTAGCCTGTAGTCCCTTTTCGCTTTTCCTAATTCTAAACATGGTAAATAGAATTAGCGCTTAATTGAGGTTTGTTAAGTATTCCAGTGTTTTATCCGTCACGCTCGGTTCCATTTAAATGAACACGTCTGGAGTCACTCATGCGAGCGTGACAGTCTGTTTCCTGTGAGAGACCGACCTGAATGTGTGAGTCAGATCAGGTGAAGGGAGAAAGCGGAGGAGAGGGAAGGATGCTCATACCAAGGCTTCTGCACCGCACTGCTTTTCCGGATCATGGAATAATTACGGAGTTGTCAGGTGCGAGTGTATGATGGATGAACTGTCCAGAGGGAGTGAAGCGCACACATTTGTTCTTCATTAATACTCAGAGGGAGATCTATCTATCTATCTATCTATCTATCTATCTATCTACTCTCCGTACTCTTAACTCTGATACACATACAAATACAAATGTTGCTCATGATAAGCTAAATACAGCAGTAGCCTTAATTCCACTCTATACAGCTGTTAGTGAGACTTATCCAGGCTTAAATCGGGCCTAATTGTTGCTGAAGATCCGAGAGATGCGTTTCTCTCTCAGGCTCCTTGCGTTCATTCGCATGCTAAAAAAAAAATAACAGAATGAGATGAGTATAGGATGTGTGCATGAAGCGGCTGGAGAGCGCGAGAAGAGAGCGGAGAAAGAAGAGAGGGAGGGGATGAGAGCGAGGGAGCGAGATAGGGAGGCAGCCAATGCGCAGCTCTGCATCTTGAAAGAGAGAGAAAGGGAGAGAGGGTGGAGGAGAGAGAGAGAGAGAGAGAGAGAGGCATTCACTCTTAGACATCAGGAGCTGGCTGGACTGACCGAGTGTGATGCCACTGGATCTCGCTGCTGCATTTGCGCATCCAGCCTGTTGTTGAGAGGTCGTCCGGCAAGTGTGCGAGTGTATCGTGCGCACGAGTGTATCGAGTCACTCCCGAGAGTGTGCGTGCGTGAGTGTGTGTGAGCCCCCTGGAGAGGGGCTCAGAAGGTTGGGCTGGGGGGCGGTAAGGCCAGGTGGCTGTGAGCACCATGAGCGTGCCACTGCTGAAGATCGGAGCGGTGCTCAGCACCATGGCCATGGTCACCAACTGGATGTCTCAGACGCTGCCATCGCTCGTAGGACTCAACGGCACCACCGTGTCCCGCGCTGGAACCTCGGAGAGGATCGTCAGCGTGCGTAACCTTACCCTTTCTTCACACACCTCCTCTCCATCTGTTGAGCTTAAGTTAAGTGTTTTAAAGCTTAGGGCTGATTAGAGATGTGTATAATTTTTGCTTAAGAGAGATTAAGCTATGAGACCAGAGCTGGTTAGATGTGGCTGATTGCCAGTGATGCTCAGGTGGAGATGATTTCAGGCAAACAGATGCTACAGATCTCTTGAGATCCTGCTGAGAGGAGATCCTATCACTTTGTTAGTAGAGATGTATCGTAAAGGCTCGTGCAATTTCTGACACACTGCCATGATGTGTGGTCACATTTACTCTGAATAATATGAATGTAGGTTTGCATTGACGAACTAGTTTTTCCTTAACTCTTCAATGTACTTTTTGTAAATGATGATAATGAGGCACTACTCTCTGCTTGTTTTTCTGCTTAATTTTACATTTCTAGTGAAACAACTTGTTAAAACATGCCCCGTGATGTCATTGTCTACCCAAGTCATTGCTAGCTGCGAGTAACATTTAGGGGCGGGGCTTATAGCTGCATCGTTATACTAGTGATGAAAACAATAAAAAAACTAAACAGGGTGAGAATTACTGAATTTGCTCAAAGAAAACTCCAATCTAGCATTTCTTATGGATTCATATCAAAAAGGTTAACAACTCAATCCAACTCAAGTGTCTACCAATGTCTGTAACGTGCAAGCCATCATGACTGATAGTAAGGGTGTTTTCATACCTGCATTGTTGAGTCTGGTTAAATCGACCATGGGGCCAGTTTTCTCCCATGGTGCCGGTCGACTTGGCAGGTGTTAATGCAGCTATCAAACTCAGGGGGCGGACCAAACAACCCACACAGCAATAGGTACTGTAGCAAATCATATCTGGCGTGGTTCGTTTTTTGGTGGGAATTTGATCTGACCTCGATTCGGACCGGCTACGAGGAGTACCCCGAGAGTTTGAGAAGGCAGGTGCACTTTGCATGTCTTGTGTGCTTACAGAACATATCTTTGGGTAAACCAGTTGAAGTTCATCATGTCCTTTTACATGCTCAATAGTCACTCTTTTGTTCTGCTCAAGCACGTACCTTTTCCACGCAAAGTGTACATGTTTGGTTTGTTGACCAATAATCACCACAGTTATGAACAAATGCTGTTGTACCGTTGTTTTTGTTCATGTTGCAGAATCTTTGTCCCACAGTTACTTTCTCATTACCCAGACTTATTTCACCAATGAGCAGAAAGATCTCATCACGTTACTACTGGAGAGGCATTTTGGTTGGCTTGGGTAGTCAAGTAACTACCTTATGAGGACTGTCTTAAACCACAATTGAGGTACATATACTGTAAGTAACGTTACATTACAGAAGGCTTTGTTTGTTCTAAGTTTTCCTGCTCTGCACACCAAGCATGAAGTTTGTCACCCGGAATGCGAGTACAATGTACTGTAGGTACAATAAATGGGGCCAAATTCCACAACCATCGTTCCGTGCAGAAATGCATTCCAAATTCAGCTGAGACTCATATGATGCTACTCCAAGTCCACTGAACCAAATCAAGTTGGTGTCTTTCAAGGTTGTGCCATATTTAGTATAAATCAAACTCTTTTCTCTTCCTGGAACTAGCTGTATGGATAACCAGAACTTGATTTAGCTCGGTGGGACTGAAGAAGCTTAATATGAGTCTCAGCGGAATTTGGAATTAATTTTTACCCGATTACTTCACGCTCAGTGCGCAGAACAGGAAAATTTATAACAACCAAACCATGTAGTCATTTTAAACTTTTAAACCAGTTGTTTAAATTCTCAATGGCAGTATGAGAGGCAGTACAGAACTTTGGTGACCATGGGACCATGGTGATGTCTTAGTTTCCAAGTAACTCTTATGAAACACAACAGCACCACTCTGCTGTTTTATGTAAATTTATGTTTTATAAAACCTTTATATGTGCATAATTGTCATTTTCAAATTCTAATTTTATTTGTCACACCCAACTATACATAGTATTATATGCAGTGAAATGTTTATCATTAATATCCGTGACCCAAAAACAGAAAAATTACACTTAAAATTAAAATATTGACCTAAAAAATACAATTAACCTAAAAAAAATAAGGTGAAAATTAGGTTACAAAATAAAATAGAATTTAAATAGAAATTTAAATTATACAAGAGAAAAATGTAGAAAATAAATGTAAAAAATTTGAAAAGTATAAAAATATAGAAATCTAACAAAGTAGTGTGGGTATAACAGCCGCGTTGTGATTTGAACCACGATGTAGGAGATGATAAGAGGTGTCTGTCATCAGCAGTGTGATTTTGATGTCATTTCAAAGTGATGATTGTGTTGTTTTGCTTTTTTCTTTCACAATCAAAGAACCTTAAATGCACCCTGCTTTGTATTTCTGTTCATTTCTGTGTTTAGCCTCAATATGGTGCCTTTAAAGGAAAAAAAAAGAAAAGAAAAGACAGAAGAAGAATTGTGTCCTGGGGTTACTCGGGCTGACTGGCATCTCCCGGTCAGCCTCAATCAAATTAAAGAAAGAGGCTGCAGTGCTGGAAATGTAAGCAAATTTTCTGAGAGCTCAGAATATCCTAAAAGGTTCTTAAGTGGATGCTGGCTACAGACTCACCAGCACAAAGTGCACAAGTGTGTAGAAGGGTGCGTCTGCGTGCATGTGTGCGTCTGTGTGTCTGTGAAAGAGCGAGACACGCACAATGTGAAGTCAGTGCGAGCGAGGTGAGTGCCTTTGACATTTCCAGGATCATTAAAGGTGAGTCATGGTGTTTGGTGTCTATGGTGAAGAGTGCTTTCTGTGAGCATCTGCCCCTTTCTAAATGCCCCCGGCTCATGAGAGGAGCAGCTACATAAGGGGGGTGGGGTGGGGGGGAATTGGCTATTAATCTTGGAGTCCATCACAGTCCATTTCCCTTTCTCATCCATCAGGGGGAAGGAACACCATCCTTGTATCTTTTAACATCATCACAAGATCCAGCCAAGAATTTCGACACTGACTGATTATGAAAGTGGATAAATTATGACCATGAACAAAATATACAAATCCTTCTGACTCGGTTCTTGAATCTGATTGTGCGGAAGGTGTTAAGATGTTTATTTAGCATTTATGAATGGATGGGACAGTTGAGCATTTGAGCAGCGAACTAACAGCTGTTATCTTTAGATTACACAGGAGTTCATGCTTTTTATTATTAACATTACGAGAAAATCACTGATGATCATGTGACAAGGCAATAGGTGGCTGTTTGTTTTCTGTGTAAGCTGCGTGACTCAGAGCTACAATTATGGTGTCAGCTGTAAACGACACTGAGACACAACAACAACAAGTGACATTTAGATTAAGATTTTTTTTCTCGCTGTGATATGCAAATTAGAAATGAAAAAACACAAAACAAAATAGAACTATTAGTTCGGGTTAACATCCCAGACTAATCCTACTCCATGGGTTGTTCATCATCCTAGAAAATGTCTACTCTCACAACTTCACTTCCTACCTGTGTTTAGCTGCTTCATTAGCCAACACAGGGTACAATGTTCCTTTTAGAACAACTGGATTGCACACTCCTGCATGTTCTTCAAGATCATAGTCGCTTGCTATTGTTTGTGCATGCCCAATTAACCTAGTCCTAGATATTAAAATCCCAGCAAACAAGCAAGTTAAACCATAACTATGCTAACCAGGATAAAGAATGAATGAATGAACGTATCAGATAGTGCACCGTTCTTTGTCCAAGCTTAATACCTGACCATCTCCTCCATCGACTTTTCAATACTTCAGTCCTACTGGACACGTCTTATAATATCTCACATCTTAAAAAAAAGCCCGACAGGCCATGCTTTGATGTCAGCAATCACTACATAGGCTCGCAAGAGATCGCTTGCTGCTAGCTTGGAAAGTCTTACTAATGAGACAGATTATGAGATTAAGTCATACCAAATCAGGAGTTTTACGTAACATTCCAACACCGAAACGATTTGCATCGACCTCGTGCTTCACTTTCAGCTACACTGACTGCATACATAACGTAGAACTCCAAATTCTTATCTTATCTCAGAAAAATAAAAAATTGGACACTTTTTTTTTTTTTAAATAAAAGTTTATTGACCGCTTTAAGGATTGCCTTTCGGGAACATTCATAATGCACTGAATCAAAGCTGTTTCTTCTTCCACAGTTACCCACTTTGGGGTTGTTCAAAAAGGCATGTGAATTGTGAACTGTCCAGTAAAGTGCATGCAGATACCTAAGCAAAGCAAGGATTGAAATAATATGGGTATTAATTGCTTTTGGATATGTATCATCATATTTTTTACAAAAAAACAATAATAAAAATAATACATTCCTTTCCATTCATTTTTAATATTAAAATAAATTCCATTTTACACTAGTGTTTTCCATTGTACTAGTATGTGCATATACACTGATCAGCAATAACATTAAAAACATTAAAAATACAACCACCTAGATTTTGGGTTCTCCTTGTGCCACCAGGGCAGCTTTGGCCCTTTATGGTGTGACACCTGGCAGTGGATCCTTTATATGCTGTGGGTTGTGGGGTGGAGCCTAAATGAATTGCGTCCAATCAGATTAGGAGATCTGGGTAGATTAGGCTTTTTGCCTACATGCAAGTTTCTGGTGTGCCGGGTGTTCTGGTGTCTTTCACTGGTGTCCAATATTTCGCAATTTGGGCTCCATTGGCTTTCCTGTGGATCAGACCAGACAAGCTGGCTTTTGGTGAGCATGGTTGAGCCTTGGGTGCCCATGATCCTGTGACCAGTTGACTGTGATATAATTGATAATCAATGTTATTGTGCTAACGTTATGTAGCGTTAACTTTATGACTGATCAATGTATATTTAGTGGTATAGTTGCTATAGTATGTTGCTGTTGTGCCTGTCTCTGCCAATTTACTCTCATAGCAACACTCACGGTGACTTGGCTGTGAACACGGGTAATACTCATGATGGGAATCTGATCCGCTGATATTCATTTTTCATTTGCATAAAGTTAAGAAATCCTTGACTTTTTGTACCTGTTTCTTTAGAAAAGCTGATTTTCTTCATATCCCTTTTTTAGCTCACACTGTCACACTTTAATGATGAATGAATTTTGATTTAACTTGGTGTTTGCACCTCAGTGTAGGGAAATGTGTTGAAGTATGTGTTGTAATCGCACAGGTGTAGCACAACAGCACAATGTCTGTATCGTCTTCTTGCTACTGGTCCAGATATTTATATATCTATCTTTGGTTTAAAACATGAAGTAGGCATGGCCTAAACCAGCAAGGTTTTTTTCCCATTTCTTTGCTTTCATCTATTGAACAGAATTAAAAGATTCATACCACTATTTTCCCAACAAAAAAAAAACACTGGGAAGAAGAAAAAAACTCAGTCACGCTTCCTCAACCTCAGATGCATCACTTGAGATTGAAATCAGCCTTAAATAGAAATATGTTTGTGACTGTTTTTTTTTTATTTACTTTTTTATAGTCCAGCTTGAGCAGATATCATTACTATACCCACCCTCCTCCCCCAAATAAATCACCAACCAGCCCATCTCAGCCTATCATGCAACACCTACTGTAGCAACAACTAAAGAGAAACACAATGGAGAAAACGGTATTTGCCTGTTCTGTATACAGTACATGAGTTCACAGATTGCATACGATTGGCAAATGTCACTGTGATTGACAGGGGAGACAGAGCATGTCATCTCTCTCACCAAGAAAGGGACAGTTTTGCTGTGTTGGAGTCCATTGTGGTTATGCCATGCGAAACATGGCTCTTTGCCCTTACCTCTTTGTCTGGTGCACTGCCATCTCATTCACAGGCATCTTCTTGTTTGTACTTTGCTTGACTTATTCTTAAAACAGTTTGCTTGAATTCTTTATTAAACCTCCTTTTATCCTGTGAGTGCATCCCTCTACCCATCTTCCTGTTACACGACAGAATACTTTGCCTACATAATGGATGCAGAAGGAAAAATGAAAGAACGCCAACCTAGGAGTTGCATGTAGGACTCAAAATGTTTTCTCCAACATTGGTTCATCTATCCCACAACCCCATACAAAGGCATAATCCCACCAGTCAATTTTTTTAGTCAATTTTATTCAGCCAATCCTTCCCCTTCCCTAGCAGGAAGGGAGAACTGAAAATTTAGTGGACTATGTAGGGCTTCGCTAATGGATCTCATCCTAGGAAAATGAGGAGGCCTCACCTGCCTAATCTTAGGCCAAAAACAGACCTCCCCTGCTGAGCTCCAACCTGAGGCAAGTAAAGCAGCCTCACCTGCCAAGGTCCAACCCTTTAACCTGAGTTCCTTGCCAGGAAATGATGACACTTTGCTTACTCTGCCTTCTGGCTTTGATGACATCACTATATCTCTGCCTTCTGGCTTCATGATAATTAACCCTCCTGGCTTCAGAAATAACTGTAACCACACCTCCATCAAAGATGACACCGTCACTCTCGTGCCTCTTTGCTTAGCTTATGATAGTCCCCCACCAACCAGCTTGCCTGAGAACACTCTGCCTCCAAGCTCAGCTGACAATTTTGATCATGATGATGATGTTCTTCTGCCTCCCTGTTTGGCAGAATGTCACTCCACCTGCCTGCTCAGTTTGGACATTGCTCCACCTCCCTTTTGGCTGAGCAAGTCTGCTAAGTAATGAGGCAAAAGACTGTAGAAAGAAAGATGTAATGTTCACATAGAACTGATGTACATGTTGGAATTAAGTTATTTTTCCGTCATCACAACGTTTTGTTGTGTTATGCAGGATTGTAATCACTTTTAGTTACTTTGCATTTATCATGCATGGGCTAAGAATGTAGCATTAGTCATAACTGTTGTCATGTTCATTTAAGAGCCTTCTGAGCTCCTTCTACAACTTCCTCTAGCACTTTCACACCCTCCTCCAGAAGGTGCTACTACCATTCACTCCTCACAGTGCTACACTTTATCCAGGGACACTCCTGTATCCTGTGGCTTTTTTTTTTTCCTACCGGTTACAATTTCCATCGCTCAGGATGATCAGAAGTACATCCCTACACCCACATGGTCTTTGATTAATTCATGAGACTGGAGCATGTGGGTAATTTCCAAGCACAGGTTTACTCGGTATGGACAGACACATCTCAGTGAGGTAATAACGCTCAATCTGTTTAAATAGCACAAGCCAAATACAGTCATCTGTCTGGGGATGAAAAATCGTGACTGTATGGATGTTTTGTTTAATTCTCTAATCTCCAAAATGTTGATTGTCCAGATCTAAAACTCTTTAAGGGTGCACCCGCTTTATGAGAGCAAAAGTTAGTATTCCCTTTGGTTGTTCTAGGAAGAAGAGTACTTGACATTTATTTTAATTTTTCATCACAACGAAGTGATGTTATCCAAATTAAAACAGACGCACACACACAAAACATAGATACATTTTTCTTTTTCTTCTGACCTTCTCAGTCTAAGGACCTGATCTAATCTTGTAGAAGTGTTTAACATCTACAACAGTAAGAAAGGAAATTTTAGAAAGAATCTGTGGGTGGTGTGGTACTAGGGGTCTGAATATTGCAACTGAGAAGATCTAAAAGCTACTCTGAGGATATTAAAGTCATAGTAGATGTAATGAGGCCAAGTTGCGGGTGTATATGTCATTAAAGAACATTTATAATCATAGCACAAAGACGGCTGCAGATTTTTGAACTAATATTGTCTTATTACATAACAGTCTTTATATACACACAACTCTCTCTCTCTCTCTCTCTCTCTCATTTTTTATAGCGTTTGTTCTGTATGGAATTACAGGAGGCTTTGAGCCTATCCCAGGGGACTCAGGGCATTAGGAGGGATACACCCTAGGCCGGTGCCAATCCATTTCAGGGCACAAACATATACACACTCACACACTACAGGAAATTTGGAAATTCCACTTAGCCTGATCTGCATGTTTTTGGACTGTGAGAGGAAACTGGAGTACCCGGAGGAAACCCACCAAACACAGAGAGAACATGCAAACTCCATACAAACAGAATGTTTTCAAACCCTTGACCACGGAGATGCTAACCATTACAGCGCTGTGCCACATACATATAGAACAATCATGACTATTGTCATATCAAGGCCAGACTCATTTTCCCATGCTGCATCGCAGCCTACAAACATGGCCACTCCCACACTTGTCTGTCTGTCTTGAACTAAATGGACTCCAACCTTCCTCTCACTGTGAAGTATTGTTCAGTTTGTTTTTTTCGATAGGTTAGGCTCTTGTCATTGTGAGCATTTTTGACTTAGTTTTTGTTTGGTGTGTTTTGTTTTTTGTTGTGATTATGGGTTTCCTAGTTCGTTCTATTTGCCATTGCCCAAAGTTCTGCCTGTTTGTCCGTCTACTTTTAAATAAAGTACTTTTTTTTGTCACCTGGCAACAATTTAGAGTGTAATGATGGGGAACTTGGTGATTTGAAGAAATAAGCCAATAGCTACCAAAAATACATAGTGTTTTAAATATTTGCCCATGAAATGACAAAAGTGTGGGCAAAAAAAGCATGAGCATGGGTACTGTACTGGTCACCACAAAGTAAATACACTCCCTTAGAAATATTCTCCTGTCCATGGTCACATCATTGCTGTGGATGGGGTGTTATGTGACATTGGTGTATTCAGAATAAGAACAGATACTTCTGGATTAATTGAACTTAATGAAACTACACTGTCCTTATTTGGGAAGTTTTCCCATGTTGTATTTCATGATATGAACCATGTACCAAGTACCCATAATGCACTTTGGTGTTTGTGTGGAACAGTGATTAGGGCACCGTTTTGGATGCAGATGATGCACAGCAGAGCAGCGGAGCCAGACTATCAAAGAAATGGGCTTTCGAGCTCAATATTCTTTCAGTGTTTTGCTAATGTATAAAAGTCCACAATATAAATCAGAAGAGAACAGCATTCGTCTTTCAGTTGCAGTCGAAATGTTTACTGTTCATCTTAATCCATTTTAATCCGATCCGATTCAATAAACTGCAATTTGCACCTTAAAAGTCTCGATCTGTGAAACGGGACTCAGAAAGCTGTGTGAGCGTCACCAACTTTCTTATGAAGTGGGAGAAATGAACAGCAAATTAAATAATAAAAAAAAACCATAGCATTTTATTTTTATTTTTATTTATTTATTTATTTATTTATTTATTTCGATTAAAGGATTGCTGGGACATCTTGGCAGCCATCTCAGGAAAACTCCAAGCTTACCGGCAAACAAAAATTTAGATCTTCTTTTAAAGTTTTAGTTTCATATGGTGCATATTTGGTGGTTTTCAGCACTGAAGATCCTCTCTAGAGAGTCTAATTAAGTTTCTTCTTCAGCTTCAGAGAAGCCAGCAGGTGGCTGAGGATGCAGAAATAATGCTGGAGTAAATATAACGATTTTTAATATGAGAGAGCAGCACAGTAAGTGAAGAACAAAACATTGGTGTGTTATGGTACAGTAGGTAAGTAATCACTGACTGGGTGTCAATGACAAGTATTGGTGAAGTCCATGCCGAGGAGGATTAAAGCCGGGCCAGATAACAATAGTGCTCACACAAAGTATTGACATTTTGGACACAGTTTTGACATGTTCACTAAGGGTGTACTCATTTTTTTCTTTGCCAGTTATTTAGACAATAAAGTCTGCATGTTGAGTTCTTGTTAGAGGACAGTAAAGCTGTACTGCTATACAAACTGCACATTGACTACTCTAAAGTATATCTGATTTTCATTTCTATAGTATTGTCTCTTGAGAACATATAATAAAGTGATTGCTGAAATGTGAGGGGTGTACGTGCAGGTTATGAAATGATTTATTTGGGTTACACAATGGCATTTTAGCAGATTGCAATTTTTAGGTTAATTGTTAAGGAATGACATGTTGACCATTTTCAGTGACAGTTTCATATAATTTTGCAGTTTCATATAATGTCTAATAATGTCACTTCCACTTTAGTCTCATAATCAGACATTACATTGCAACCAAATAACAATAAATAATAATGAAAAGAAAAAACTGTTTATGAAGAATCTCATTCTATTTTACCAATACTGGAGATTCTTTCCCCCGCGACCTGACTTTGGATAAGCGGTTGAAGATGGATGGATGGAGATTCTTTCCCAAAAAAAATACTTTTCCTAAATGCACATTTTTATACATATACTACCTTTATGTGGAGCGTGCACTGTAAACTAAGTTGTTACTACAGAAATGGTCAAATACTTAAAAACTCCCTGGTTTCTTCTTTTAAACACCCATTGTGTGTATGTATGCACCTAATCAAACCTAATCAAATATAATATTAAAATATAATAATAAAATAAATGCATTTTCAACTGTGATATGCCTTTCAGCCAGAACCACTGTCCAAGCTGCTGATAAGGAAAATTAATCAGCATCCTTTGATCAGTCAGACCTGGGAATTCAATAGCTATAATTTCTTGCAATTATGTTGTTGTTTGTGTTATGTAACACCCTTTTTTTTGGCTCATATAAAGATGCTCATCACTACATACACGTCTCCATTTTGAGCGTCTAACCTTATTCGCCTCACTCTCAAGACAACAATAGACAATTAAGGGATTTGTTTTGAGGGTTTGCGTATTACAGCCTCTCCTAGTCACAATTACCAAATGATATATCGTGCAGCTCTCATGTGTGTAGTGTGACAGATTCGGTGCTGAAGCATATCCTGCAAATGTTGGCTGCTTAGCATTATCTTTAAATGTGCGGTAATAGGAAATGTGCCTCGGTGAACGTGCTCTGAGCGTGCTGCTTGGAAACCGAGCTATTTCTGAGAACATTTTATTTTCGCACGAGTTTACGGCACTGTTTTTTCGCTTCTATCAGACATTCTCTCTTTTCACCCTGATGGATGCTTCTGTGCTAAAAACTAACTGAAGAGCTCTCGTTGGCAGCTAGTCACAGAGGAGCGCATGCAGTGGAAGGTGATATTTATATGGGAACTAAAAGCAAAAGAAATACAATTTTGCTACAAGACAGACAGTTGAAGTGAGGAATCATTATTATGTGCAAGAGGGCAAGAAAAGCTGCTAACATTCAAACAGCTATTCAAGCTTTAACGCTCAAGTTCACCCCAAAGCTTGAGGCTTTTATAGCAAATGTCAATCTGACCTTGACAGCTGGATTGTTAAAGCTACTCTTTAAAACAAAATGTCCAAAAACCCATCAACACTGGAAAACAACACTGCCCTCAACACTAGGTCCCGGTTGGAGTTTTTTGGCAACAAGCTTTTAAGCTTTGGCTAATGCATTTGACACCTTGCAGCCATAACATTAAAACCAATAATACCACAAGCTCTCCAAAAATGTGCTGTAGTGTCTGGCACCAGGATATTGACAGCAGATCCTTTGCGTGGTTTGGGGGTGGGGCCTTCGTTGATTAGACTTGTTTGTCTGGTGCATGCCATCGGATTTGTAACTGGGGAGTTTGGAGGCCGAATCAGTGGCCTTGAGCTCTTTTGTCTGCTTGGGCCCCTGTGATGCTCTTGGTGTTCTGCTGCCTTTCTCACAGAGTGTTCTAGTGCCTACAGGACTGTTTTAACAATGCCATTCTACATTTTGTTGAGATATTATGTGGAATTCACTTTTAAGTCATTTTTAGACATACAGAAAATATTTCCTCGGATGCCCTATAAGAAGCTTGCTAAGCTCTGGCCAGCTGTTCTCAGATCTGCCTTGACACTACCTTATATAGCTACTGTAGCTTGGGAAGTAACTTGGAGTCCAATCCAAACTCATTACAGAGGTCAGAACATGGCAGGTGAATACCATCAGCCTAGGAAAAAATCCTAGACATTCTACAGACATTCTGTAGGCAATGAAGACATCAAGCTGTACTATAAGTCACATTGAGTTATATCGAGGTACATGGACTTCCATACTGCACTCTCAGCTCCAGAAAAAAATTTGCTTCTGTTGCTTTTGTGTTTTAATGATGGTTATATGATAAACACATAGGTATTATTTTGTATGGTCATGACACTAATATGCAGAGGGACCCAAAAATGTATACACACTTCAACATAAAAAATATATATATATATGTACAAAAAATCATGGTCACCTGATCAACATCAACAATGGTGCGACTACTGACATCTTTAGAGGAAACATAATACTACACATAGCTGAAATTAATTCAATTAAAGTTTTTAAAGGCATAGATAACTGTTGAAGTGTTTATAAATGTTTGGGCCCGTCTGTAGTTTATAAATTTACCTGGGCTAAAGACACAAATTAAAATAGTCCTTAATCTACTACTTTTTTGAGTTTGAAATCATTTTACGCTATAATAAAAAAGATAAGTAAAAATATTTTGATTATCATAAAGATTATCCCTGTCTTATTTTGACACTGTTATCAATTATCATTATTGTTAATGAGGGTTGAATTCCTGCCTCTGTGTGCGTGTAGAGTGCATTCTTTCCCCATGGTTGGTGTTTTTTTTCCCCATAGTGCAAAGAAATGCTGAGTAGGCTAAGCGTTCACAAAGTACACATGGACTGATAGGGATTGGCACCTTGACCAGGGTAAACCTTGGTGCACATTAGATGCACCTTCTGTCTAAAATTTCCTACAATAGGCTCCAGGCGGCCCCTGACCCTGTACAGGACAAAATTAATAACTAAACATTTTACTGATAATGTAGTTACTTTCCAGATGTAATTGCTTAAAGTTAAAACCAAAAAGATTTCAGAATCTCTTCCAATAGAACAAGATTATTTTGAGCTTGGAACTAGACGATGATTCAATGACTTAAATACTTATCACATGTACCTTATAGGACAGTGAAATTATTATTATTTTTTTTAAGAAGCTGGGGTCAGAGTGCAAGGTCAGCCAGGATACAGTACCCCTAAACAGATAGGGTTCAGGGGCTTGCTCACGGGCTCAACTGTGGCAACTTTAGCGATGCTGGGGCTCGAACCCCTAAACGTCCAATCAGTAACCATAGCTTTAACGGTTGAGAAGTAAGTTTATTAATTATATACATTTTGTTTATTTTAGTCTTATAACTTGTATAGCAAAAAATTTATAGTTATACCCTATGAATAACAAGCTTTGCTGAAATATAACCTCTTAAGTTCAGCAGTACTCCTTTAAATTGTTTTCCATGGTTTGGTTTGAAGAACATAGACATGATCCACCCAGAAGAGAAGGATTAGTTTCATCTTAGGGTTTCTTCCTCATGTTATCTCGCTGAGCTTTTTCCTTCTGCTGCCGACTCCAGATTGTTCAACAGGGACGAGCAATCAGATTTCTGTAAAGCTGCTCTGTGGCAACGTCTGTCACTTAAATCACTATACAAATAAAATGTAATTTAATACTCTGTACTGCAAGATTTCCAGATCTGTGGATCTATTGGATTTTTTTAATTGAATTTAAGATAGAAGTAAGATAAAGGTGTGATCAAAGTTAGGGCAACGAAGCAGGTCCACCCAATTGGCATTTTTGACAAAGTAATTTAAACAATGGCATCAAATCAAAGGCTGACTAAAATCCAATTTTCTGTGCTTTATTTAAATGGCCTGGATATTATCACAACTCTGTATAAGATCTCATATTCGATTGGATTTCCTGATAATATCTCTTGAGGGGGGAAAAGTATAGACTTGAAATATCTTTTGATTAATAAAATGCATCACACAGATGAATGCATATGTTTTATTCATTTAAAAGCTTTATTCAGTGAGGTTTTTTTTAAGTTCAGCCACAGAGAAAACTTTTTCTCTGATCTTTTTTCAGTTTAGTGAAAACTTTGGAAAGTTATATACTGTACAGTACCAGTCAAAAGTTTTAATCATTTTTTCAATAAAATTTTATTTATATAGCGCTTTTAACAGTTGTCGTTGTCGCAAAGCAGCTTTACACAATCAAAAGACAATACAATTTCTGTCTGTATATCTGTATATCTGTATGTCTGTCCAGCTGATTTTGTCACAGCATCTCACAAAACTGGCTCAAAATATTTGTGCCATATTATGTCACAGAAGGCATTGTTTTTTAGCGCTCTTGCCCTCAAAGTGAGCGTGGCTTAACGTGCCACTCAACAGAGCCAATCAACTCGATAGTTTATTGTAAATATACACAGAGTACGTGGAAGACACAGAAATGACCGTAATGCTCCTACAAAGCAGCATGGCTTACTCCAAAAAAAAGGTATGCAACCTGAAAACTGAATCTTTAAAGAGGTATGGACAGAACATTGTAGGTTTATTCTTTCTGTGGGAAGTTTAAAACCAGCTTGTTTCATATGTTCCAAAACCGTGGTGCTAATTAAAGCAGTAATGTAAAGATTATGTAATGAGACATAACAGTGCAAACATATCCGCAGCAGTTCCAGGTGAGGGCGTATAAAATACCCAAACTGACATTGTTATGCGCTTGATTTAAAATATTAAGGAAAAGTGATGTTATGAACAGTTATGTGCCAGAGGTAATAATCTACTTTAAACAGGGATATATACTGTATGTGCAAGTGGTGTTGGTGAATGATTGTGTGTACGGTTCCCACAGGCATCACTTCTGCATGTTGGCTACAAGTTATCTGTCGATTTTCAAGGATCAGGTGTGAGCAGATTGCTCACGGGAACGACTGCAGTGGGCTCTGAGCAACTTAGAAGTATGGCATTTGCACCATTCAAATGATTTACTAAGAATATCAAAGATTTTCTCATTAGCTAATGATCATGTCTGCAAGTGCAAAATATTTTCTATAACAACACTTATGTACTACTAGAAATGTGCTAAAATATTTTCTCTGATATCTTGCCACATATTTATTTCCTTATACATGCCTTATACTGTATAATTTTTTCTTCATCTTTTTATGCCCATGTATTAAATTATTATGGTTATTTATTATATTCAATTACTGAAAAACAATAATTTGGTCTTATTTGAGATCTTTTTGGCCAGGCAGTGTTCACGCGGTATATGTGGGACCTAATGCCTAAGGTAGTTTTAAAGTCATCACCTGGGTTTTGTCCAAGTATCACTGAGCATGATTCACCTGTGTCTGATTTAAGGAAGCCTATTTCAAATGATCCTGGATTTTATGAGCAGGCTTTGTCGAGTAACCACAACCGCATACTGTGTGTGGTTGTATAGAGAGACACATCAGCTTTGTCGCTAGCTTGGGTGTGAGTGTGTGGGTGGATGCTGGGTGTGCGTTCCTAGTTCAAAGGCCAATACCAAGGCACACTATCTCTTTGATTCTAGTCTAATAAGAGAGCAATGAGGCACAGGCCTGAGGAGAGTACACGTCTGCTTCAAAAGAGCAAGCCCAACAAAAGCTGGATCCTCGTGCACAACAGCAGCACGGCCTCATTAGACCCAGAGATGGAGCGTTAATATTATGTGTGTGGACTGATCCAGTGCCTTAGGGAGACGATTACGGTACCAAACATGGAAAAATAATGTGAGAAATTCCCATTACTGGCTAAACTAGTTGCTCACTGGGAATTGGAGCCATGTTGTTGTGGTGATGTGCCTCCTGCCTGTATCTGCCTGTAAAGAGAGCACCATATGGCCAGAACACAAGCTGGGCTGAGTCAGAGCGTGCAGTCTGCTTAGCAGGGACCTCAGCATGGGATGAAGCCAGAGCCAGAAGCACCGCCTGTGCCAAACCCACCAACGCACCAAACTGGCACGCCAACGCATACACACGCCAGTGCACAAACATGAACTTATTTAGAGAGTGGTTCTTGTCATAAAGTGAGGTTATTGTGGGTAATGAACATGTTATCACGTGAGAATACAAACACATATCAGAGGACAACATTTGTTAAACACACTGGTACACCAGTACACTAGCATCCCAATTAAACAATTCATGCTGCTATAAAAACGTACTGAATGCAGTGGTAAGGTTATTATTAGCATTTCAAAGGTTTTCAGAAATTTTCTGATAACAGTCTTAAAGTTTTCCATTTCACTTATTCCACAGCAACTTGGTAACACTTACATTTTTTTTTTAATTAGAACAATCATGACAGAATGTATTGTTTGTCCATCAATGAATTTATAAAATGTTGACAAATGTCCAAAGAACAATTAAGTTACGATTTAGCCATTGCAAAACAGAACATTCCTTCCCAACCATATTTTTTTTGTTTGTTTTGTTAAAAGGAAAGAAATATGCGGATTGTTATTTCAAAAAAATCAAAGAAGTTCAGCATCCTGTCAATCAGGATTTTAATGCTTAACCAGCAAGGTCCTAAATCAGATTTATTTATCAGGTTTATTGTCAAGAAGGTTTTTGCATACAGGAACATTGTCTTTGGTAATGTGGTTAAGAATTACAGGTAGTTAATGTTCTGTTAAGAATATACAGTAGAACAAGTGCTTGAAGTGTATGTATACAGTACCAGTCAGATTTGGATTTATTTTTCAACATAATGCAACAATACTACAATACAACAACTACGAAAATAACTCGTATGGCATTAGGTAGTGAAGTACAGTAACCATAGAATAAGAAGGTGTCCAAACTTTTGACTTGATGATTAAATTACATGTCCAATGCAAAGGCAACCTTTATGGCGATTAACATCTATTTGCACTATGTCCAACCACATCCTTCCTCCCTTAAGTTTCTGACAGGGTTTAGAATTCTGTTTGAGATGGACATAAATATGAGTTTATTTCTCCTGAAAGAAACTAACATACATACTATTAGCATGTTGATTTACTACAGAATGCGTAATGTAAGTGTTCAAAGTGTGTGTATAGACAGTGTTCGTATTGTTCATGCAGATTCTCTACTCAGATTCCCGGATCAAAGGTTGCTGGAGACTCCTGCAAAAGGAGACGATTTGTTCGCATAATGCAGGCATGGTTCGTGACGGATCTTCACAGTTGAACACACTCTCCTTGAACATTCCCCACAAGTAGGCAGCAGGTAGTGTAAGATCAGGGGACCGGGATGGGTATGGGAAGGAATTGTTCTGGCACGTTTTTAATACTTTGTCCATGTTCACCACCACTTCCGTATGAGTGGGAATAATACTCAACTATGAATACTTTTTCCTCTGTCAAGAGACCCATTTCCAACAATAGATGCACAACACAACTTCTTTTTCACTACTGGGAACAAGTGTGTCTGGAGCTACAGTATGCCGCGTTGACAAACGCAAATGTGCGTCTGAGATGCACAAGGTTCAGTACTGTATATTTTGCCACATACCGTATTATTATGCGTTGCATCTTATCTCCCAAATTATTCTACTGTAATATGGTGTTTCATATTCTCTGGTAGTCCAGTCATAGACAAGTAGTGATAGAAATGCAGCAACCGAAGATCGAGTCCAGTCAGGACTTCAGTTTAGTATTAACATTTGTTTTAAAGTCATTTTTGCAAGATTGTGTTGGGGCATCCACTTAAAGTTATTTAACGGTAACAAAAACAACCTATTACGAACATTGTGCCAACGTCTGTAACATTGCCAAGTTGACGTTGTCAATGTTTTGAAAACCAAAACTTCTTGCAGGAATGCTCTACGATAACAGCCAGTGTTGGGTGTAACGCATTACAAAGTTAGTTAGAGTACTTGGATTACTTTTTTGATGTAACAAGTAATCTAACGTGTTCGTTCCGCCATTAAGGTACTCAGTTATTTAGTTATTTTTTCAAAAATTTAACCAGTTATTCAGACAATTTATGAATCCGTGAGCCAGACAGCAGTCATTCCCAATCCGTTAGTGTGTGTGTGTATGTGTGAACCCGCGTGGGATCCGTAAGTATAGTTCATCATGATTCACCGCAGGGGTTATTCTTGCTGTTATACCCCTATGTTACCTATGTGGTTTGACTATGCGAGGACCGATGCGGGAAAGATGGAAACCTAATCACGGCGCCAAAACTCGCGGTGTATCATGATGAACCGAACTTACGGCCACCGCGCGAAACCACGTAGGTGAGATGGGGGTATTAATAGTTAACAGATTATGGGCCAAACTTCGCTGAGTGATGATGGTAGAATAATTATAAAGGTCCTGACTAAAACAACATGCATGAGAAATCACAAAGGAGTTTTCATTTTCTGCAGGGGAAAAGTACTCGAACTAGTTACTTTTATCAGAAAGTAACGCTGTAATGTAACTGATTACTTTTTAATGACAGTAGTTTTGTAATGTAATCAGTTACTTTAAAAAGTAACCTTACAGCTAATAGCTATAAGGTTTTAACAGTAAACTTAAACTTAATGAGTACAGCAGGTATACACACAGCTACAGTAGTTAACCATACCATGAGAAATATTAGCAATATTAACCTGAATAATAATATATTCATGATAATAATATAAAATCTTTGTCTGAAAAATAAAGTAAACCAGATACCAAAGCTAGCTAAACAGTTTTAGCCTGTGCGTTTAAAAAGATAGCTAACATTAGGCCATGGGTCAAGAGTGTGTTAGCATAAATGACTCGCCAACCATGCGATATAATATGGCATTATAAATAACAAAGCTAGCTTGTTAACATTAAACCGCTCCGATTTGGACAATGAAGCATCATTAGAGGGAGAAAGATAACTAAAGATAGCTAGATAGGTAACCATTTAGTCATAAATACAATAGCATATACTGTAAAGTACGAGGGAAGGGGATTCAGGAAAGGAAAGGACAATAGAGGAGAGAAAAAGAGAGAGCGTGACAGGTTTTTCTGCTACCCTTAGGCTAGTGCACTGCAATCAGGATGTGACTGCGTGAAAGGCATCATGATGGAAGAGAGAGCAAGAGAGCTGAAAAGATCATGAATAGAATATAACACCTAAGACCTGGAGCTAAGGGGGAAACTTAAAGATACAGTCTCTTTTGAAAGCATTGGAAGGGAAAATGCAATTCTTGTTGACATTTGGGTTTGAGGTTAAGAGATGAATGTGAGATAATTGATCAAAATTTCAGTTTTCAATTCTTGACATTTACAATTAATTGACATTTGGTGGCAATGTCTGCACCAAGCAGACGACTGCCTGCTATATTTAAATTACTTAAATTCTTCTGTAGTGAAGATTTGCCAGGCTTGTTCCTTTATTTTATTTTATTTTTTCTATTCATTCCCCCTTCTAGAGGTACGTGAAATGGACTTGGTTTTGTTAAGCTCTGCTGATAGACTTGGCTAATCTAAAACCTTATACCTGTTATTCCAAATTTGGTCTGAAGTCCTTTGTTGGGCTAGCAGTGCGTTTTGGGTCATTGTCTTGCTGTATGATAGTAGTACAGTGAGAGTGGTTTAGAAGGGAGTGTCAGGTTGACTTAGTGATTTGCAGCTTGCCGGCATCTACGGATTTGTAGAGGTGGTATGACTTTTAATGGTTTGTAGGTCCACTCTATCTTTCCATAGGTTTATCTGTAACTATTTATAGCCTTCCTTAGCTAGGTAGCTGTAATGCTGCTTATATAATACATACAGTACATGCTCATAGAAGACCTTGCATAAGGTCAGTAGACACAACATAAATGTGAGAGATGGCTAAAGTTACTAGCGCAATGCTTAACCTGAAGAATATATATAAAAGTGCATATGCATAAGGCGGCTTTGTTATTAGCACTGTCGCCTTGTACCTCCGGGGTCAGGGTTTGATTCCTGCCTCGGGTCAGGGTGCAAGGGGTTTGCATGTTCTTCCCACGCTTGGTAGGTTTTCTCCGTTTACTCCGGTTTCCTCCCACAGTCCAAAGACATGCAGATTAGGCTAATTGGCGTTCCCAAATTACCTGTAGTGTGTGAATGACAATTGGGCATTGAGCTGGCAACCCGAACCCTTAAGTAACTGTCATAGAAACAACACAGGATGGGGGTACCCGTTGCCCAACGTGCCGGATAGCCTCACCATATTTAGCCTTTTTGCTCCATAGCTAATGATGTCGGAGTGCATTGGAAACATAGCAGGCTACCATTTTGAAACCATAGTTATTCGTACCCATGCGATTGAAATGAAAGCTGAAATGCTGATCTAATTTCACATTTCTTTCTTAATCTAAACCCAATTGATTCATTGTACAGCATAAACAAATTAAATTTGCCTTGCCATTGGAATACTTTTAGAGGGGACTGTACACCCCCCGTTTTTGTCCTCCTGCCCGCCCCAGCCTTCTGAAACTTCTAATAGACTTCCCGTCATGCTCGTAAACTTGGGCAC
>JAOVVB010000030.1:3116702-3130970 GCA_028570985.1 Heterobranchus longifilis
TTTTATCCCCTGACTTTATAGTCACAAGCCCTTAGGGTCGGGCTAATGAAATGAGCTTGCGACTCCATCTTGCCTGCAGCCCGCACACGTCTCTAATTGGTTAATCTCACCCTCGCTCTGCTGGAAACCAAGAGCTGGCAGAAGCGCCAGGTCACCCTGAATGGTAGCTCTCAGGGCTATCGAGCTGCACATTGATTGCTCAATTGAATGCCGATATGGTGATTGACTCAGGAGAGACAACGAGAGAGAGAGAGAGACAGTGGGAGAGAGAGAGTGGGCGGATGGTGGTGAAAGAGAAGGTGGGGTGGGGGGGAGGGCACATGTGGCGTTTGCCAGCCGGGTAGAACAAAGGGACATGATTGCAAAAGGAGGACCAGTAAAGGTCATTCAGACAGAGACAGAAAGAGAGATTGGAGGACGTGAGTACACGAGTGAGAGTGGATATTTGTTTTATATGGAGTGTCGAATCTGTTATTGTAATATTGATGCTTTCTGGTTTGGCAGCAGCGCGTTGATGGAACGCTTGTAGAACTTGCAATGAAATCCTGCAAAAGATGGACAGATTGCTGCAGCAGGTCCTCATGGGTAATGGCTGTAATAGAACTGGTGTCACTGTTTGGCAAAGGATAGGCTGAGTGTGGGAGAAAGTGCCAAGCGCCCCTTAAAATCAAAGCTTACCATCACCCTCCGCAGCTCTCCACTTTCATTCCGCCCCATGTCAGTCTTTCTTCTCGTTTTCATTCTCACATCCTTTCAGCCTGATACTCTAAACCTGCTACCGCTCGGTTTCTTTCTCTTGACCTCCCAGGCCATATTCCACCATCCCCCCCTCCACTATCCTTACCTGCCAGCTCCATTCCTCTTCTGTGTCTTGTGCTGCTTGATAAAGCCATTAGTGTGTCCTGTTTTCTACGTTTAGCCTGACATTTCTGTGTGTCGGAAGACAGAGGTGCAGCGCCGTGTTAACTGGACGTGTGGGATTAAACGTGCTGCTCCTGACAGAAATCTCTAACCATTTCAAGAATCTCATCACTTCCGATGAATTTTCCATCTTGTCCATCATTTCCTCAACACCTCGGCTTTACGCTTTGCCATTATCCATGTGAAATATAATCACTTTTTAAATAAGGTGTTTTTCCTATAACAATCTGTGGTCACTGAATCTGCATGGAAACCTTGGTGACGCTTTTATTGACTGGAGGGAGACTTCACGTCCTTATCTAGCGCCAGTGCTCGATAATGTCTATAATGTGTTTCTAACACTACTGTCTTGTTGCACACACCCACCTGTCCCACCTGTTTGTGCTTCACGCTCACTGGCTTTACGTACGTGCAGGTTTTAAAATTAACAACTGCCCACTTGGCAATAGAGGGTAAGATTTTGGACACTCCTGGGAAACTGGTTATTTATTAATTAATTTATTTATTGGCTTCTTATTTTAAAAGCTCTGTATAGCATTGGGACTCTAATACGCTTCTTTAAGCACACCTTATGCAGCTTGAACTTATTTTTTTATAACCTGATACAGAATTTCTTGCAATTTGGAATCTAATTTCTGAAACATTATGGACATTTCGAAGACATTTACAGGGAAAAGTGTGCACTGTTTTACCTTTATAGGCATTTCCTTGAGACAGGGTTTTATTTCCTGTACTAACACACCTTCTTCAATACGTATCATACTGTTTTTTTGTTAAAAATAGCAGAAAAGCTGAACTTATACATTGGAAGAGTGTTGCACAGGGTTGGAAGTGTTTCTTGTTGAAAGAGCAAGTACTCCAAGTTGGACATTTCCCTATTTCTTATCTGCAGATGCATTTCTAGAACAAACACAATTCAATTTAATTTAATTCAATTTTATTTGTATAACGCTTTTAACAATTGACATTGTCGCAAAGCAGCTTTACACAATCGAAGGAATTATTTAAGTTTGCATAAAATGTGAATGTGTATGAATGAAAATGGTCAGATTGTCCCTGATGAGCAAGCCGAGTCCCATAAGCATCATATCTGACAATATGCTCCCGTATACAGTACTGTGCAAACTTCTTGAGCCACCCTCATTTCTTCATATTAATATAAAAATAAAATGTAAAATATAATTAAATGATTCAGATTAAATGAAATAAATGGGAGCAAATGTTTTACTGTAACAGGCTAAAGATACAATAAAACGACTTCGGCAGCAACCTCATTTCCCCTCTCGCCTGATCATGTCATCATCTGCACCTGTTTCTCACCGGTTTCTGCCTTAAGTTAGATGATTTTTATGTGTACTACAAATTAGTCATGCTGTATGTCTTAACAAACAAAGAACATGACTCTGAACCTGTTCAGGTACAGGGACTGGAGAGAGACTACCTTCTTCAAAAAAATGAAGAAATGAAAAGCCTTTTGCACAGTACTATACTGTATATAAAGTTAAGAAATAAAGCTATACATGTAGCTCTATCATAATCTGAACAACTGGAGATGGACATGGAGGTTCACATGGTCCACATGGGAGTAAGCTTAAGAATTTACACACAGAACTGTACAGACATGTCAAGCAAGTTAAATCTTGGAGATGGACATGCCTGATGCTCTGAAAACCCTTAGCCGGTGTGCAGATTCAAACACACACACACACACACACACACACACACACACACACACAATCAATGAAACCTCATATGTTTAGAGCTGCATATGCTGCCAGTTAGGGATGAAACTCTGAGATACTGAGATTGAACAGATAATCTGTTTAAAATAAATACAAATGCACATACCAACAGGTGGCACACTAATGTTGTGTTTGTTTGACTGGACAGAAAGTTTCTTAGGGCATTTGATTAAGACTGGAAGTGTGTATCGGGGCTGAGATCCTGCCGAACACATGCACAAAAAAAAAAAAAAAAACACGAACAAAGATGACCTTCATTAACATGAATGTGAAGCAGTCCTTATTAGCTGCTTTGCTTGGATCAGTGCATTAAATTAGGCTACTTGTTTGTTTATATATTGGAAATAGAGCCAATTAAATTTGTGAAAAAATATTACAAGCATATAGAAAGGAACAATAACTGTTTAAAAAAAACTGTTCTGCACACATCTCGAGTAGATACCAATTAAAAAATAACTTGAGTGAGTTAACAGACCTTGCCAATTGGCTGGGGTAGGCCACGCCCACTTTATATTTAAATTAAATTCCAGATGTGCATATATGGAGCACTAAACAGATTTTAGATATCTGCATGAAACCAGTACTGCCCATGCGCCTTGGTCACCTCTGCCTCATTTATAGCAGTAGTCGAGTGGTTTTTAGGAAGCAAAATAATTCCAGTGGACTCCCCGCTAGCTGCAGCTCCTCTCCATCTTCCTCTATTCCGTGCCTGTCACGTGCAGCGCTTCCTCCTGCCTCGTGTGATGAACACATGCTGCTCAGGTGACTGATGGGACATGATATTGCACTGAGAGGTTGCAGGCTGCTTGGGGCTATAGACGAAACCTCAAATCTGAAGCTAAAATGCATCTGACAGGAAGCTGAAGGAGCAGCGGGTTAAGACGAAACAGAGTTTAAGGCAAGGCTGCAGTGTTCCACTGCTAGGAGAAATTGGAGAAGATAAGATTAGATGTGCTCGTGGGCTGAAGGGAGAGGTGTTTTGTCTCGTCTGGAGATAGCCCGCAAATACCCCAGTAATAAAGGAGCAGCCACGGCTAAGCTCAGATGTCTTGGTTGTCTGGATGGATCGCTCAAAGGACTATGGGCTTGCGTATGTTTTTTTTTTTTCAGATACTGATGTAAAAACTGGATTTTAAGCTGAGATCTGTGAAAATCATTCCTCATGCTCCCATTCTTACACAATCTGAGACCTGGAACATGCCCATGTCATCAAGGAACGAAAACAACAACAACAACAACAACAACGCATATACAATATGTGATAACCTGGTCATTACATTAAGGTCATCAGCTGACTTCATTTTATTGCCACATAACATGGCTGAGCCTAAACCTGACCAACTGAAGCAAACCCAGATCATAACACTGTCTCCAGGGCTTGTACAGTTTCCACTATGCATGATGGGCGTGTCATGTTACCCTGACACACCCATTCCTCTGGAATAGGGTCACTCTGGACTCATCAGACCAAAAGACATAATCTTTATGCTCTGTAGCTAAGGCTTTTTTATGATTAGTCTCACTAACAAGTAGATTCTTATGGACACACAGCTGTTTAGGCCCAATCCTGTGCGTTCCCATCACATTGTGTGTGTGGACATGCTCTTACTTTCACTATTAATCATAGTATTTAAGTATAATGATACTCAGACATGATTTTTTTTCCTTCACATTTTTTCCCGTGAAGTTGACAGTCTCACTATCCTTTTAATCAGTGATAGGATGTTGTAGTGGATGAAAATCATTATCCTGAAGTGTTTTATTAATTTTCTTTCCAAATGTTGAATCACATTATACTTTTTCATATTTGCTAGTTCATTGCAACAGTAACTTTCTTAATGAACAATCAAATTTTCTCTAAATTCCTTTTAAGACTTTTTCTCTTCTTGGTTCATGTATTCATTTATTTGTCCACCTTCACTTAGCTCTTTATATAAGGATAAGAATTGCTGTGAATCCTGGGTACACCGAACATGGGTTGTATATGAATATGCCTTGGATGTGATGGCAGCCCATTTCAGGTCACCATGCATGCAAACATTGCTGCACACCAAGGGGATAATATGGGTAACCAATCCGGGTCTTTTGGAGGTTAGAGGACTCCAATGGAACCCAGATGAAACCCACATGAGCACGGGGCAGCTTTGCAGGAAGCATTAGTGACCCTGAAGCAGTGAGATAGCAACACTAGAAAGATAAATTGATTATGAAGAAGATATAATATCTGATATCACCCAATTGAGGATGGGTTCCCTGTTTTAGGAGAATCTGGCTCTTCTCAGGGTTTCTCTCAATTGTCTCAGGGAGGTTTTCCTTGCCACCGTTGCCCTCGGCTTGATCATCAGGGAATAAATTGCATTGTTTCCATGCATTTGTCATTTTTTTAAGCTGCTTTGTGACAAGGACCATTGTAAATAAACTCTATATAAATAAAAACATAATTTAATTTAATTATATGACACTCTGTTCCTTCAAAATAAAAAAGATGTTGTTTGGTTGGTGGTATATGGATGATGGTGTTTACAGTAGGTGGCATATCGAGTTTCAAATCTTCAAAGTTGAGAGGATCATGCATACAGTAACCTTTGTAGGCCTACAATATACAATATGTCCATATCAAGTAATCATTTAGTGCTTGAATGCCCTGATTATCGTTTGTCATATAATTTTGGATGTGTGTTAGCTCATGTATACACCATGTGTACTATGTGTAAAGCTGCTATGTGGCTAGGTTTTTTTTTGTATTAGCTCAGTTCTAACCTTGTCTGGTTGGTAGCTAATGTGTGACAGGAAGAGATATAGATATTGTCGTGGGAATTGGCAACAACTCACACAAATGGAATTAGTTTAAAATTGGGTAAAAAAAGGTCCCGGCTCATGCATGCCACTTCCTCTGTAGAAAAAGCCATCAACCAAATGGCTGCAGCAGAATCCCTGCTTACAGCTGGGCTTCGGACAAACGCATCAGCTAAATGAGAAAATGTTTGGCCGGGCCGCTGCATCTAGTGCGTAATATCTATTCCCTGTTCCATTATTGTATAATTATTCATCAGAAACCTACTGTAAAGTGAGCACACAGGAAATGAAGACCTCAGTGCTGAATTCAAAAGGTACAAACCTGTAATTTCTGAAGGAGTGTAAAGGGGCAGAGTCAAGATCATTTTAACCCCTGACATAACTGGATGACTTATAATGGATAATGGACCTCATGCAGCAACATGTGCTTAAATTTCTCTTAATTTTCTGTCATGAAATAAATTAAGAGCACTCAATGCCAGATGCATCTAATGTTCTTCACCAGCCCAATCTGCTCTTACCCAGGTGAGCGGATTGATGAATCCCACTTGATCTTACATTGGGGGCGCTTAGGATTAGCAGAGAATTAGTAAGTAATTAGCATAAGTAATGCCCCTAAACACAATATAAGGGCAGGTGCATGTCTTGCCGTGGGCAAATCGAGTGTTAGAGTTGGAGAGGTGTTAAGAAGAAAAAGAAATAGTTAAATTTTTTCATCAGTAGTGAAATTACTTTGTGATAAACGTAATTAAAATAAACACATGATCTTCCAGAGCCTAAGCCCTGGCGTTACAGGAAAATCAAAAATCCGGCATGTGGCAAAAGAACTGTGGTGCTGTGATTGTCGTGTCAGTTGAGGGACGCAAAGGATTTTTTTAAAAGTGCTTTGCTGGGACATGGATTGAGTTCTCTAAAGTTGTATATATTTTTTATATACAGTATATAATCATGTTGTTTCATAGTGCTTGTAGCAATTTATTCTTCTGTCTCATGTGTGCAATCTCTAAAAACGTCTGATCTGCATAAACCCGGGATGGACAATGCATCTAACAGCAATCTCTAAGCCATTCAGAAGCTTGTTTTTATAGTCTTAATTGGAATCTGTTGACCAATATTATCTCTTTGGTCCACAGATTATACAATACAATCATTTTAATTCCTCTAAAAACATATCATAATCTAAATTTGATTATATGACCCAATTTTTATGTTTCTTCATTTTAAAGCTGTTCCTGAGCATTGGAAGAACAATTTGCAAACTGTCAAAATGTTATTTTTTATTTCTTGTCTTGGTAAGAGTGTTCTCGAATACTCTTACCAATTTTCTCTTGCTTAGGAGAAGAGAAAAAAATTAAATAAGATTTTTCTTAAAAAAAAGTATGAAAAAAAATCATGGACATCAAAAAATAAGAGAGATTTGTATGAATATCGCTTCTTGCAGGAGGCCCAATGTTAATTTGCAAAGTTTCTGGTTGAACATCTTTGTAGAAAAAAAAACCAAGGGTTTTTAAAAAATCATATTTTTACACTTGTTTTCACCATAAAAGTCTTTACGTGTAACTATAGAAATGATGACATAAGTGTTTAATAATATTAATCTAAACCCAAGTTAATCAATACCTTTTTAATCTGAATCAAGAAAACAATAATGCCGTGGTATAAATGACCGTTTATTTGTTTATTCCTGGGTCTTCTCTATCCAAAGCTCTTCATAAATTGAAAATCATCAATTTATTTAGAACCAGGAAGAAATTTACAGTTTTTTTGCTAGTTAAATTTTTACTTGGAACTCTTTCATATAGGAAAGGGCTCTCTTTTAAGGTTCTTTAATATTGGAACATTTAAGGGTTCCTCCAGAGAAACAAAATGTCCTGGAGTTCATAAAAAACATACTTAAAGAATATGATTTACATCAACTAACCAGCTACATATGATTCATTAACACCGCATTGGCTGGCATTGGCTCACACTCTGCATCCTCCCACTTGGTCACACCCTGGGAATTCAGGGAAAAAAGAACCAAAGAGAAAAGAGAAACGCGTCTAGCATATCCTCAAGCACTGCAGGAAGCCTAAATAGAAAAAGATAAATAACTGTATACATGTGTGTGGTAGTCTAGCAGGGCACTGAATGTGCTTGCACTGTATTTTTAGATAGTTAAGCTCTCGTGTCAGTTTAGGTGAAGTTTATTTTTGGGGGTGGAGAATTTGCTGCTGAAAATAGGGATCCCCGAGTGCACAGATAAAACTGCTCTTGAATAGATGAGTAGGGTAAAGCCACGGGGGATGGAAATGGAGACAGAATGAAGACAGCAAGGGGGGGAAGAGGACACTGAGATAATAAACGATGAAAAAATTGTGGGAGTAAGGTGAAAACTGAAGGGAGGTTAGAGAAAGAGAGGGAGGGGGTGCGGAGGACGCTGATGAAGTTTGTGGGGTCAGTGGTGGTAATAAGATGTGGCAGAAAGCTTTGCTAGCACACAGGGAGGTAGCTAGTTTACACTCTTATCACATAGCACCCTGTCCACCAAGACATTTTAATCCAATGTTGTGCGTGTATTGGGGGAAGAGTGGAGTCGAGCACAGTACACCTTCTGAGTAGAGACAAGGGAGAAAGAGATATTCTGATGCATTATTTCAATCTATTTTATTCTATTTTTACCTCTTTTTGTCGTGTATGGCTGTGTGTGTATGTGGATATATGCTGGCAAGCATTTCTAATAGGGCTAAAAGGGATGCATTTATTCTCACACACTCCCCATCCAGTTAGCAGCTTCATCGATTTTAAGCATCTCCCTTTCCACTGAGTGTCCAACCTGATTAGGGCCAATGCCGCTCACAAACAGATGCATCCATACTTCGTCCCTTTCCATCTCTCACCGTTTGCCTTTTATGCTCTTGATTACATTCCCTCTCTCTATCTCTTTCTCTCTAGGCCTTATACCCAAGCCCGGAGGAAGGCTGGCAGATCTACAGCTCGGCACAGGATGCGGATGGAAAGTGTATCTGCACGGTGGTGGCTCCGGCCCAGAACATGTGTAATCGAGACCCACGCAGTCGCCAGCTCCGCCAGCTCATGGAGAAGGTGTGTGTTGTCTAACACGCTGCACAGCTAGCCATTGCTCGCCAGCTGACATGCACTAAATCAACAAAATACACATTACACATCTACAAGTACATACGGACCGCTGTTGATGTGGTACTACAACAAATACTACAGAAATCTAACCTCTAAATCTCTATACAGTTAAAATTTTAACCCATAAAAATTTTTTACCTTGGTATATGTACAATGGTACTCATTTATAATGCTTTTTTTGACACTATCATGGCACTTACAGTATTTGCCGATATAGTATATACTATGGTACACGGTTCTGCCATGATATAACGGTACATGTACTGTAGTATGATACTATCGAACACTTACCAGGATGCTTACAAAAATATGTTAGACATGTATATATGTCCTATAAAAGTATTGATCTAGTAACATCTGCAGTGCAATTTGACCTGTTATGGTACTCTACTGATGTTAATACTTAGTACTTTGGTGAATACCATGGTACTTATTGGGTAGCACAGTGGCTACCAAAGTTCAACAGGTTATCTAATATACAGTAGATAAATATTTTACCATATTACTGTAGATACCTGGTGAACTTGTAGCGACCGTGGAATGCAGTAAGTACTGTGATATTTACCAAGGTATAGCGGTACATACCACAGTACTACTGTGAGCACAGTACCATAGTACCTACCCTGGTACTTTGTAAAGTCAATTGCAAAGTACAAAATGTCACTCTTAATTGTATGGTATATCATGGTATAAACGATAGCTTTTAAATTTTGGGTATTTTGGTCCATCCACATGCCACATGGCACATCGGGTGACGAATGCTCCCCAACCTGAAAGTATATTTGTCGTTTCTGTGGCAGTTACTTAAGGAGTCAGGGTTGCCAGCTCAACGCCAGTCATTCAAACACCACGGGCGAACTGAACCACAACCCTGGAGGTGCAGTGCTAACCACTAAGTTACCGTTCCACCGAGCTATAGTTTACCATAATAAAATGTCTTATGGGGACGCAACAAACAAAAGTGCTTCTTGGCAAATTGCCGAGGTATAAGAGGAAGAAAACGTGACAAGACAAGCTGTTCCCATCACTGGAAAAATATTGATTATCTTCCTATAGCAACATTTTCTTCATATTTTACTCCTTTATATTTATAGCTACATTCACAGCCTTTTAATAACTTATGTAGAACAGCTTTTAACACCCCCCACACACATGCACGCACGCACACACACACACACACACACACAAACACACATACACACAAAGATGCAAAGGTATTTGAATCCATACCAAAGCTCACCTCCACACCTACACACAGGTTCGACTAATAGTTCTTAGTTGACTGGGTCAAACGATTAGTTCTCCATTAATTCTCATGTTCTCCATTAGTGAAGGTTTGTGTGAGTACATGAGGTAGGTGTGCTTCAAAAAGAGGGCATGTCCTAAATACCGCTGTGAAATTGGATTGATTTAGTCGTCCCCTTGAATTCTTTCTCCCCACCAGACTAAGAGTAAGAAAAAAACATAATAAAAAAGTTAAAAATAATCCAAGAAAGCAGAAAATGGAGCACACACACACACACACACACGCACTTACAATGTCGCACAGTGTCTGAACTGCCTTGACAACACACACAATGTCACAAAAGTCTTACTTGCTGGTGAACACACAACAAGCTCAACATTCAAGTCATGAGAACACTGTTGCTAAGCAACAGCAATGTATGGGAGCTACACAGGAAAGAGCCCGAATGGCACAGACTTATGAGTTAGCTAGCTAGCACGTAGCTGAAATCTTGTGTTATAATAGACAATGTAAAGAGTGACCGTGGAAACAAGACCAAATTGTTAAAAATATCAACATTTCCCTCAGATGCGTTGATAAATTACTAAAAATCAAAACTCTATGACTAAAAATTCTCTCTAGTGAAATTTTTTTAGCATCTTAGCATAAGAGACGGAAATGGATATTGCTTTGCAAATAAAACAAGACAGAATTGTCAAGAAAATCAACATTTCCCCTCAGATGCGTTGTTAAATTACTTATTTAAAAAAAGACAGTATGACTTAAATTTCACTGTAGCGTGAGATACGAAGTTCCATTCACAAAACAAACTTTGTGGCAATTTACCATGGCTCTGCTCTTTCTTTTTTTTTTGATGTTTATAGAAATGTCACTGTAGCGAAGTTTCACTTAGCATGTTAGCATCAGAGATGGAAACAAACTAAGTGATTTGGAAAAACAAGCAGAAATGACAATTTGTCTAAAACAACAACATTTTCCTTAAGATATTATGTTATTATGTTATTATATGTTAATATTTCTTTTTAAACAGAATGCATGAATAAAATTTCATTTGTACTTCCTAGCATTGAAGACGGAAATAAGTTAATGTTTTGTGACTTCAATAGCAAACGGGAAACAGGATCTTGGCACTCATGTATACAGCGCATGAAATTAATGTCTTAAGAATATCAATTGATTTTTGACTAAAGTTTTTTGAGTAGTTGACTAGTTAATTACTTTAAAAAACATAATGTCATGCAAATGTAGGTAAATATTACTGTAGGCTCTGACACTACATCATAACTCAAGATATTGAAAAATCCATCCATTGACATCCATATTCGTGGATAGGGTTTATGTAAAATCTAATGAACAGGTAAACATGACATGATTTTAAACAATTAAATACATTGGAATGGAATATTAATTCTCCATTTTTATAAATGCAGTAACATTATGACTAAATTTGAATATGTTATTCGAATTGAACAGATAATGCAACGTAAATGAGCAAAAATCTACATATGAACACTAGGTGAGGTATTCTGATTATTTATTTATTCATTTTTTTCCTGAAATCTTGCAAAAAAGCTCCAGGCTAGGTTTGTGTGTCAGGACCATCATCCCACAGGATGCAACAAAAACACCTTAAAAATTCTAAGGTTTTTACTGGCATTAAATGACAGTTTGTTGACTGACGGAAGTTTGTAGAACGGGTTGCCAGAGTTCATCAATATTCCCACACAAAGACTGGTAAAAACATAGTTTCCCACCTTTTTTCAGTCTGTTTATTTATTTTTTTATTGTTATTTTGTTTTTCCTTCAGTGGATTGCTCGAGTAACCTGATTTAACCATTGCCTTACTGAGCTTCAAAAAAAAAAGAGAGAGAAAAAAAGAGAAAACCTAACTGTACAGTATGTTTCCATACATTGAGCCACACAGATACTAGATAATACTATTGTGTTCCAATCCAAACATACACAGATTTCATTACTCTAATGATCGCCTGGGTAGCTGATTACAGTGAAAAGAAAATTACAGCTTAAAGTCTAAGTCTAAATTTTCTCACGAGGAGATAAATATAAACAAATATGCCATTATTTAAACTAATTTCAAGGTTAGACTGTTTTAATTTTGCGTATCAAGGTGATGCCTTGCTGTGTCATATCTCCAGTAGTGTTGCACATAAAAATCTAAATCATGATATGGTCCTATTACATAAGGTCAGGAATTTATTTAGAGATTGTCAATAATTTTGTTAAAATAATTTTGAGTTATAAATACTGGCAAACATTATCTTAATGATCATCAATAATATAATTGATGTCTTAATAATCATTTGTCCAATAATTTGCTGTTAGTCTAAATAACTAGATTTGGATACATTTAATAATTACATATCACAGTTTAAATCGCAATCATGATATGAGTCAAAATAATCGTGATTTGTCATTGTGATTTTTTTTCCATCAAATTGTGCAGTCCTGGTCCAATTCTGAACTTGTGTTACTGCCCGAGGAATGTGTGCTACAACAGAGTGCACTGAAGGACAATAGTTTACTGACCACAACAGTGAATCTCAACACTAATTAGGACATGTTGGCATTTGTGCTGAAGAAAAGGAATCTATATGGGAGGATCACCCGAGGTTGTTTTTTTTATATGCCATACAACAAGACCTGAGATGGTGGGGGAAAAAAAGAGAGAGAAAAATAGGCCAATGTGAAATTGGAGGGATAGATAAAAAGAAAGAGAAGAGGTAATGCTATGGAAGAGGTGCGCTCTTGCCTCAACATATCTGCAGTTTAATCAATGGGGTGGCTATGAGAATGAATATTAAAACTCTGCTCCCTTTATCTCCTAATTCATCTCCCTCCTGCCTCGTCTATCTGATTTTCTACTCCATCAACGTTTCCATCTTCTCTGCTTTATCTCTTCATCTCCAAGTCTATATTCCTCTCCATGTAACCTGACTGCGGTCAAACACTTTATCTTCGAACTGCTGCCATTAAAATTCCACACATGCCGCAAGTACGTCATGTGAAAGCATGAGAGAAGCTCAACAATACAGATGGCTGACCAACTCCTCAGATTGACAGGAAGAGAGAAAAAAAGGCAGAGGGTGTGCAGGGTATCTAGATATTGATATCACGCTCAAGTGGAAGGGTTTATCCTGGGAGCTGAAAGGAGACGGTGAAAAGTCAAGAGAGTCTGAAGAAATCAATGAGCACCTGAATCCGCCTCTTTTTCAGACTGGTAGCCATTTACCATAAACACTTAGTCACTCTCTGTCAGCCAGTAAAAATCTGTCTAGCGTGTGTACGATGAAATTCCCTGAAACCTGCCAACACGAGTAAAGAATAATGAGCAGTGCTGGGAAAAGGCCATAATGTAAAATGCATATAACACAGTGCATATTGAATATATTACTGAATTATTGATCACTGTAACCAGGACTGTGACTTAATACCAGGTAGCTGACATTTTTACTCTTGATCAGCTGCTGCTCAGGGGCTTCAAGCACTCTTTCTAAATGACATTATCAAAAAAGAAAGTTGTACTGTAGATTCACTCTATTTAAGTTCCTGGATTTCAATTTGTTCTTTACTTGCGTCAGTTGTGTTTTTTAGAGCATAAAACAATTTTCACACTATATCTGATTTTTTTTTTTTGTTTGGAAAAAGAATGTACTCCCTTCTGTAATTTTTCAAAACAAGCATTTTTGGATTCATGTTTTGCAGGCACAATTAGTGTGTTTCCCTTAGCATTATTGTGTCTAAAATTATGACAATTACTCACAGAGTGCCACTACACTGGGCGTGAGGTGGGAATACGCACCAGTCTATCGCAGGGCACTACCCGCACACACACACACACAAACACATTAACAAACTCATTCACACCTAAAGGCAAATTAGCACAGTCATGCAAGAAGTTGGTAGACAAATACTAAATTTGTTGTCATGCCAGTATGGCTAGTGTTTTGTCCCCCATGTTTTCAGATTATAAATGGAAATCTCTTTAACCAGGCCCTGAATGTGGACTGTCCCACAGACAAACAGCTAAGGATCTTGAAATGAAGATCTGTTAAGAACAGCCCCCTGATTCTATACAGTACCTAGCTGTAAGTGCTGTTAGAGCCAGTTACAGTGGTTCCTAATGTAAGAAAAATATGAGTGATTATTTGTGAGGTGTAAGCCAGCTTGTTTTTGGGACCTGGGTGAAAGAACCCAGAGGAAACCCAAATGAACATGGCAGTACTATGAGCTCAGGTTCAGGCACTAAAACTGTGAGGCATCACCCTTACCTGCTGCATGGTCATGCTGCCCCAAAGTGAACAAAAAAAAAGTCAGAAATGATAAAAATGATAGATAGATAGATAGATACTGTAGATAGATAGATAGATAGATAGATAGATAGATAGATAGATAGATAGATAGATA
>JAOVVB010000030.1:3146890-3158844 GCA_028570985.1 Heterobranchus longifilis
CCATTGTAGGGTGCACACACATACATGCACACAGAGATGGGAATCGAACCCGGCCCCTAAAGGTGCAAGGCAACAGTGCTAACCACTACACCACCGTGCCGCCGAAATACCCTTCAGATAATGCATTTTTTTCTTACTTCAAACTGCCTTCGTTTCACTCCTCTTTCAAATGTGACATCATATTGCCTAGGTTGTGCTGAAAAAAAGAATGTCATTCTATATTGCAAAAACATAGTAATGCAAAAAAATCTTGGGCAATACAAGAAAGGTGTCGTTTTAAGACGTACCCTGGAGACCCATGTAAATGTCAAAAAATGACAAAAAAAAACATCCATTTTGCAAATCAGGCCCCCTTAAACTAAGACAGGTTTCTCTTTTGAACTTATTTTAAATAGTGAGACGGAAAGTCAAAACCTGATTTATCTTTCTTTCGTTTTTATTTCTGCAAGACAGATTTCTCAATTAGAGACGGATTTAAGTGTAAGACTTTTGTTCAAAGAACCTCTGAGGAACTTGTTAACCAAGAGGTTTTTTTTTTTTTTAAGATCTTATTGCCTTGCATATTACTCTCCCATGTTGTATACAGTAGTGCTTAAATTATTGAGACAAATGTGAAATTTTGTGTCTTAATGATGTTTTTCAAGTGTTTAAAATAATGACACTCCAAGATAATATGAATAATTTGTCATTTCATGCAATGAGCTTGCTATTCACTTGGTTTATTCTTCTAAACTTGCTGGATCTGCCTGGACGTCGAGTCACAAAAATGTCTTCTTGGGTCACTTGCTCAATCCATGCCTGCTTGATTGCTTCCTGAAGATCATGCACAGAAATGTATCACAGATGTTTGTAATTGAAGCTCTATTGAAACTCTTAGTAGTTCTAGTTTAATATATTGTTAACATTAATGTGGCCTTAACATGCTATAATATTGGGCTTATATATGGGCTTGTTTAGAGATTGCCAGCTTGCATGAGAGTCGGCAACCTTGACACTCATCTTACATGATGCAGTCTCATCTTTGGAACGGTATGCGCTTTCATCAGTTATTTTTTGTCAAGTTTTGTCCAGGAAAAGAGGAGCACCATTCCTCCCCTACGCCACATTTTTTCAGGAACTGTATCTTGTTATTATTATTAATATTATTAATATTATTATTTTATTTATTTCTTTTTTTATTATGGTGCAACTATATAATTTCCATGGGATCCCTGAAAGGCACTTATAAATAAAATGCTATTATTACACACTGATCATCCATAACATTAACACATTAAAACTAATGATCAATTATAAACCTGTAAACTGGTGACAGGATCCTGGGCACCCAAAAGTCAACCTGTCTAGTCCAATCTCACAGAGAGGCCAATGCAGCACTTGCTGAAAAAAAGTAAATGCTGACCATGATAGAAAGGCACCAGAGCACCCAGTGCACCACAGCCTGTTCCCAGCTGGCCAAGAGCCCAAGACCAGCAACCCAACCTCTAAACTCTCCAGACCCCCAACTGATCAAGCACCCATTGGATTCTGAAGTCTGATCCATGGATCCACTTGGATCAGACTTCAGAATCCACAGCACTCAAAACATCTGGTGCCAGACACCACAGCACACCCCCCAGACCTCTTGTAAAGTCATGCTCCGATGGGCCGAAGGCACCTCAGGGGCACAAAGGGAACCTGAACAATTTTGAGCTCAATGTTTAGTATCGTAATGTTATGTGTATCATTACTGTTTATTTTTATTATGTAAATCTGAATCAGTATTCATATGCCATCTTTATTCTTTCTAAATTACACTAGAGATTTTAGTAAATACGAATGTGTTCTGCATGAAGAGCAGATACGTTCCAAAAACGGGGTGCACTGTTATGGTTATAATGTTTTGTTTACCGTTTTGTGTGGTAGAGGTCCTGATTAATTAAGAAAGAAGACTTTGAATAAAAAGCAGACAATAGCTGAAAAGCACAAAGGGTTAACAACTAACATTTAAAGTGTTATAAGAAAAGCACAAAGGGTTAACAGTTTAACATGTCTATGTGTGTGCATGTGTGTGTGTTACAAATCCAGGCTGCGGGAAGCTGACAGGCGTCAGTAACCCCATCACCATCCGCGCCTCAGGCTCTAGGTTTGGTTCCTGGATGACGGACACCATGATTCCCAGCTCTGATAACAGGGTAAGACCGACCAAGCCATCCTCCATCCTGCAAAGCACACAACCACTGTTCAGAATCTCTGAAAGAGAGCACTTACACTCACGTGCGCTTACACACAAATACACATACACACACACACACACATACACAGGCACATGCCCACATACGCTCTTACTCACACACACACATAATGAGTCTCCCACAGAGTCTGAGTCACGAGCGCTGGAAAGCTGTTCTCCAGCATGAAGAGAGCTGAGTCACTGTTAGATAGCCATCTCTCCTCCTCTCCTCCTCTTCTCCACTCACTCCACACTCACTCAACTCAATCTTCTTCCTCCATCCCTCACCATTTTTTTCCCGTTATACTCCCCCTCCTCCCCCTTCCCTCTCTCTCTCTCTGTGTCTCTCTCGCTCCATAGCCCCCTCCTGTCCTTGCCTGATTAATCGCTCCATCACTGAGCTGGATATTAACAACTTGTTTAGGCTAAAGTTGGCCATAATTAGCAGCAGCTCTACTGCAGCCTGACACAGCATAGATGATGTAGTAAAGCTTTCCCCTACCGGCCACCGCACATAACAAACAACCCAAAATAACTACTGCATAGGAGATGAGAACAAAGACAGGGGTAATAGATGAAGGGGGGAAATGCGAAGCAGAGAAGAGAAAAATAGGGCAGGGAAATTAAATCGAGTGCGGAAAGGAACGAAGAAATATTGTGTTCAAGATACACACTTTTTTTCCTTCTAAATAGAATAAAATTTGACGAAATATTCAAAGGAAGAGTAATCATACACAAAGCCAACAGTATAACAAGCTTCCCCTAACCTCGAGACTCGATGATCAGGACATAAATGCAGCGATTGTGGATTGTGGATAAAATGCTCCATTCTCTCACATATCAGTCTTAACTCTAGGCTTAATTAACTATCATTATTTATTATTCATCTAACACAGCTAACTCGGGTTGTCCTGTACTGTATTATGTAAAATATTAGGAGGGGTTTTGTTTTTTTAAGATGCATGCACACTTCCTGTCCAAAAACAGAAAAAAAAATAGTGTGGCGTTTGGATTTAAGTAAGCAAACACTTACAAAGAGGCTTTGATTGTAAAATTAATCTGCTGGTAATAATTTTATTCACCTAATAAATAAAATGATGCAGCATGCACCTTCTTACACTTCTTTCACAACCGAGTCGGAGGACTTACAGTGCCATTGTCGTGGAAAAGACATTACTGTGTCTCAGAAGGAACAAGTAATTCATCTGCATCAAGCAACCAAACAAAGAAAACAACTAAGGAGATATCTCAAATGACTGGAATTGGGTTAAGACCTGTCCAGACAAAACAAATGGACAGTAGACATCACGGGTTATGTTTATTATTAATGAAATTAAGAGCATAATGAGATGATAACTCACAGAATCGGGACCAGACAGCTGTGTGTCTACTGTATATGAAAACCACTTGTTGGTGAAGTTCATCAGAAAAAAGGGTTCAGTTTGGTAGGAAGTATAAGGATTGGGATTTGGAGCAGTGGAAAAAGGTCATGTGGTCTGATGAGTCCAGATTCCAGAGTGATGTGAGGGTAAGGAGAGAAACCCACTGTACAAGTCTCTGGAGGCAGTGTTACAGTATGATCTGGGGTTGCTTCAGTCTAGACTTAACAGTCTAGACCCAACAACACTATGCAGTAAAAAATGAAGTCAGCTGACGACCTGAATGTACTGAATGACCAGGTTATTACATCTACATTCTACATATTCCAGGACTCAGATTGTGAAAGAGGGGTTCTAGGAGCATCAGGAATCATTTTGGCACGTGAAGTCCTGACCTTAATCTCAGTAAAAAGTTTTTGAGACTTGCTGAAGAAGACTTTGAAAGTAGAAGACAGTTTTTTAATTTTTGTGCCCAGGCGATGTGTTTATTTTTGCATAACCTCAGACTGCAGTCTCATTTGATGCAGCTAATCCCTATCCAGATATTATCTTGGCATTCAAGATGCGTAAAATTCAGGTGTAGACAGGAGGAGACGTATAGGGAAATTATAGCATTATGTATCATCCTCCACCTTTGCCATCTGACAGACTTGCGTTCCGGATGTGGATCCAGGCAAGATAATACAGCAGACTGAATTTAAAAAATAATAATTTGGAATATCTACACTTTTCTTGTTCGCTTCCTGTAGAAGATCTGGTGTTGCAATTTATCTAATCACATGCATGTATGTAAAATTATCTTTAAACCAGAGATTAATGACAAATATTAGGTAGAAAGGAAAAAGTTTTCACAGACAGTTTCAGATTATGTTTTACAGCCATAAAGTAAATTAAAATAACATTAAATTTCATCATTGCGTTATCATCACAGTCGTCTTTCTGGTCATTTGTAAGCAGTAATATTTTTGGAACTGGACCTTTAGCTGAATGGTTTGATGGATCCAAATTATGTTTGCAGACATTCAAACGCTTCTGCTTCTGCTTTTCCGTGGACCTTTAGCTGGACAAGAAAGATCACGCAATGAGGTCGTTTATCTCTGCATCTAAAGATGGCATAAATGTTTTGAAAACACATTAGCTCTTGGATCAAATGCATTGATCACATTAATCAACATATAAATCAAGACGATCTTCCTAATCGCAGTATCGATCTACCCGATCTCACAGACATCGAGTCTATGCTGTCACCTGCCACGGCGCCGCTGAAGAGTAACAAATGGTCCTCTCCGGGTCAGACGGTGACGGATGAGACCGCAGGCTGACCACAGGACTCGTTCCACATCAAACACGTTGCTTAATGCACCGTAATCCTGTCATGCTACACATCACCACAGCATACTAGCAAGCTCAAACATACATGACGCCTGGTACGACGGTGCAAATATGATGCTCACTCTCTGCCTGGAGGATTAGAAGAAATAGAGAAGAGGAGGAGAAAAAAAGAGCAAGCAAGGGAAATGGAAAGTAAGAGAGATGAAATGAAAGTGGGGCCGAATTCTCAGTGGGATCTTATTATAGCGTGAAGGACGAAAACGAACAGCAAACAGTCGCAGTCTCCGTCGTCTTGCACCAAGAGCGCGGTCAAAGGCAGCATGAATATGAAAAGATTGAGATCTGTGCTGCGCGGTCTGTGGGAACCTCAGATTGTGCACAGAGAGAGGGAGAGAGATAGGAAGCATGGAGCGTAAGGAAGAGAGCGATGCTAACAGGATTGATTTGCTGCTGTGAGCTGGTAAAGGTCATGGCGCAACAGTAGCAGTGGAGTGCAGAGCACAGGAATATACACACTGAGAGGGGGAGAAAGAAGATCTTTGCATGTGCCACCACACACACACACACACACACACACACACACACTGCACAGTTAGAGCCACCACAGGTGATAAACCACACTTCTATTAAAATCAGTAGAGGGTGCCTCTGGACTTTTTTTTTCAATCCTCCTCCTTCTGTCCTATTTTCCCAGACGGAGTTCTGGCACACAGCCAGCGAACATTAGACAAAACACCCTAGCTGAGAGGACCCCTTCATTTCCAACACCATTTATTTACCTTACACCACAGCAATGTGGGACAATTTTACATATTTATTCATTTCTGAGTGACAGTGATAGTATGCATCCGTTTATAGTTATGAGGGCAAGTCAAAAATTATCCGCACTCTGGTTATATTGAAACTTCTGTCTTACCAGTGTTTTTCTTTTTCAAAGCTACTGTCTCCCCATATCTCTGCTGTGCAGATGTGAACTTACTACATCTGTTCATTTGTAACTACAGTGCGAAAAAAAAATGGATGCACCACTTGACGAAAGAAGACCAGCATGAAGTGATTAGTTTTTTTGTGGTCTGAGGGTGTGCCTGGTGCCGAAACAACTCACGGAAAAGCAGAAGCATTTGGATATCTGCAAACATAATTTAAATAGATACTCTAAGGAAAGTAAAGAGAATAATTTCTGGTGAGACATGGATTCATCACTACGGGTCTGAGAGTAAACGGCAGAGTACGGAACCGAAACATCCTCAATCACTGATGAAGAAAAAGTTTAATATTCAACCATCAGCTGGAAAATTGATGCTTGCAGTTTTCTGGGATTCTCAAGGGCCAGTATTGGAACATTATCAGAAAAAAGGTTCAACAATTTACAGTGCTTGTTACAGATGCTTATTGAAGAGCTGAAGTCAAAACTTTAGATTAAACGCAAAGGACTGCAATTCAAAGTTGTTGTGATCTTGTGTGATGATGCACGTCCGTACACTTTTGCCCATACTGTCGATACTTTGCAAAAAAAATTGTTTTGAGGTGTTAAAGAATGCTCCCTATAATCCTGATCTCGCTCAATCAGACTTTCACCTGAAGATTCACTTCTGATGAAGAATTGAAGTCAGCGGCGCATTCATGGCTTACAGCTCAGCATAAAACACCGTTTAATGAGGGAATGCGAAATATTTTTGACAGATCGACAAAGTATATTGAAAAGCAAGGAGATTATGATGAAAAATGATGTATTTGTCTTTTTAATGAAGTTAATGAAAATATATTCTACAGCAAGAGTACAGATAACTTTTTACTTACCCTCGTATAATCTTAGTTAGTTCCTGTTTTCACCTACATCATAGTCATGATAAAGAATTTGTCCTTCATCAGTTTCTGCTTTATATTTTTTCATTAAAGTTACAGAAGAACAAAAACCTCTTCATATCTAGAACACAAAAGTTGCCACTTTTACTCTCTTACAAAGCACTGGCACTGGAGACTTCTTCCAAAAATTTGAAATACATATTACTAAAAATTTATAAACAATTTTTAAAAATACTAAAAATGTTTTGAAACGAGCAGTTAGTTTACACACTTCAACATACAGGAGCAAGTTTATTCATTCACTCATCTCATTCACTCATCTTCTATACCGCTTATCCTGTACAGGGTGTCTCACAGTCCTGGAGCCTATCCCAGGAGACTTTGGGCATGAAGCGCGGTACACCCTGGACAGGGTGCCAATCCATTGCACCAACACATTATAGGCAATATGAGTACCAGCATGGAGAACATGCAAACTCCACTCACATGGACAGACCTGAGACTGGAATCGAACCCTTGACTCTGGAAGTGCGAGGCCACAAGGGCTACCTTTATTGGAATAAGTGGATTAGTATAAATCTCCTTATTATATTATTTGACCGCTGTCACACTGCTGACATCTAAAGCATGAAGATAAAAAATAACATGCATGTCTGAGTTTAGCTCATCTCTGCTAATCAACCTAATGACTCCTTTACTGAAACTGTTCTGGGCCACAGAGGAGGACATAAAACTCCTGCTCTCGCTTCGATCACATAACTCTGCCCTTTCATTCATTTTAATAGCCCCGTCTTTACTTTTACTGTTGTCCTTCTCTCCACTCATGGTTCTTCTCTGTGTTTCTTTTGTGTGTGTGTGTTTTTTGCTTTCACAAGGTGTGGTCAATGGACGGTTACTTTAAAGGGCGACGCGTGCTTGAATACCGCACGCTGAACGACTTCATGAAGGGTCAGAACTTCGTTCAGCACCTCCTGCCTCACCCCTGGGCCGGGACAGGTCACGTGGTCTACAACGGCTCCCTCTACTACAACAAGTACCAGAGCAACATCCTGATCAAGTACCACTTTCGTTCGCGCAGTGTCCTGGTGCAGCGGAGTCTGAGCGGCGCCGGCTACAACAACACCTTCCCGTACTCGTGGGGCGGCTCGTCCGATATTGACCTGATGGCTGACGAGAGCGGACTGTGGGTCGTGTACACCACCATCGCCAACGCAGGCAACATCGTCATCAGCCGTCTTCAGCCTGAGAGCCTGGAAATCCTGCAAACGTGGGACACGGGCTTCCCCAAACGCAGCGCTGGCGAGTCCTTCATGATCTGCGGTACGCTCTATGTCACCAACTCGCATCTCGCCGGAGCCAAGATCTACTTTGCCTACTATACCAACACATCCACCTACGAGTACACGGACATTCCATTCCATAACCAGTACTCACACATCTCCATGATGGACTACAACCCACGTGAGCGTGTACTCTACACCTGGAACAACGGCCACCAAGTGCTCTACAACGTCACGCTGTTCCAGGTCATCAAGACCTCCGGGGACTGAGGGTGTCATTTACACACACACACACACACACACACACACACACACACACACACACACATAAACACAAAACACACACAAAACACACCTGTGCATTACATATTTACCATACAAGTGCGTGTATATACAGTATGTATACAGTAAACCCACAAACTGACAAGAAGGACATGACCATGGCTGGAGCATAACTTTTCTTTTAACTTTCTTTTTTTTCTTTCCTAAATTTTCCATTTCAATCTTTATAGAGTGCTATTATTCACATATTGTACTAAGAAAAGAAAGGTCAATGCTGATATCCGAACTGAGATTTTTTTTTTTTTCTGTTATTTTTTTTTCTTTTTTGTGACAAGTAAGCATGACATGTTTTTGATTTATGGCCAAAAAAAAAGAATAAATGTCTGCCTTTAACATTTCATAACGTGTCTCTTTATTTTTCACATTGTTCAAAGAAAAGGTGAGAAGCACTGGATTTTTTAATTTTTGCTTTTAGCATTAAGGCAACCCCGCTTTCTCTCTCTCTCTCTCTCTCTCTCTCTCTCTTGCTACACCACCAGGTCCCTCCGGGTTGTCCATGCAGAAATTAGAGTAACAAAATTGCCCTGTAGAAGAACAGTCGGTGTACCTGACGAGGTTCCCTGACGAAAGCTGTCAGTGTTTTGGGGGATTTTATGGGCCATGAAGGGCAGAGTGGAGAGGCGCTAAATGAGGGCAGATGGAGAGATGGAGAGGAAAGAATAGAGGAATGATGATGAAGGCATTAAAATGCAGCTGTAGTGATGAGGTCGGGGACTGTGCCAATACCCGCTGCAATGGCAGTGTTTGCTGCAAACTGCTTGTTTTGTGGGCTTGTTTTTAGCATCTAAAGGAGCTGATCTTATTTTATTTTATTTTTTTTGTAGTAGTAGTAGTAGAAAGAAAGTGGAACAGAAAAAAGGAGATATTCGCCAGACTGAGCAGATAATGTATTCTGAAGACATAAAAATACAAACAGATTTTTTTTGTAAGAAAGCTTGACATAAGGTTTCAGGGGGCATCTTGTTTGGCAAAATATCTACTGAGATCCCTCCTGAGTGAGTAAGTGAGGTTGAGAGAAGATCAGATCCAGTATTTACACACTACTGTATGTTGACCCTGCTGACATTTTATCTCATTTTTCGCCAATGTTTCTTGAGCTACAGAGGTTCACTTCATATTCTATTTATTCTTAAAAAATACTACTCAAAAGATACTCAATTATTCATTCTCTTAACCGCTTATCCTGTTCAGGGTCGCGGGCGCCTGGAGGCTATCCCATGGCACGTAGCGGGGTACAATCCATCCCAGTGCACTATGGACAATTTGGAGCCCACCACCGGGAGGGCTCAGTCATCGTCTGTTCACTTTGTATCTGAACTCTTGTTTATTTACGCGAAACTCAGAGGAAGGAAAGAAAGTGTGTTTTTTTGTTTTGTCAGATTCTTGTTCTCCATAACAAGCTTTGGAGGAAAAAATCTTGTTTTACAAAATAATGATTGTAGAGACTCTTTTTAAAAATGTAAAATATCTCCATACTGATAACTTTACCATATTTCACACATAATCCAAGGTAAGGTAACTGAGAATGGTTCCAAAAGTGGGTACCTTGAAAATGTTATCACAATCGAAAAGGCTTGGCTTTGTCAAGGTTGGGGGCCAGTATATTAGGTTTTCATGGCGCCAAGAGGAAGCGAACCAAGCATGGGGGAGAAAATGCAAACTCCACACAGGTGGGACTCAAACCCTCGACCCTGGAGGTGTGAGAGCACAGTGCTAACCACCATGGTACAGGATTGCACACACTCGCACACCATACACCATGGACAAGTCAATCAGTGTACGGTGTAAATCTTTCAACTGTGGGAGAAACCAGGAGCACCATGAGGAAATTCCATGCACGGATTCATAGGCGAGATTTGATCCTCCAATGACTAAAAATACACAGAGGCACGATTGACTGTATTAGTAGCCATTCAAAAGGATTTAACAAGGAACAACAAGGAAAAACAAGCAGTAAGTTGACCAGGGATAATTAGAAGCCTTCATTTGTCACATATACATTACAGCACAGATAAAATGATACAGCACCCCTGGAGTAGAAAGAGTTAAGGGCCTTACACAAGGGCCCAACAGCGGTAACTTGGTGGAGCTGGTACTTAAACCTCAGATCTTTAGATCAATAAACCAGAGCTTTAACCTGCTGAGTTACCCCTGCCCCAAAAGCGTATCTGTTGGCCCTTTACAATATCATTTACAGTATATTCTAGTCAGGTGTTCCTTCAATCTCCCTACAATTTTACTAATGTTTTTTTTTTTTTAAAGTCAACATTTTGTTGAAGGTCTCATAAAAGTGAGACCTTCACCGAGGCTATGAAGAGGGAAGGAATAATAAACCAGGAGCAAAGGCAAGCGAATGACACACTTAATCACAAAGGTGCTGTAAAAGAACGACTCGAGTAAAATCAGAAATGACCCGTAACGGATCTGTCTGCCTCATCTGACTCATGGGAAAGGTCCACCTAATTGTTACTTCATTGGTGTTTAAGTGTGTGCGGAATTAGAGCTTTGATTCACATGAAACGAGGCAGAAATCGGAGCGGGCGTCGCTGGGAAGGAAGATCTGCGTGCACTGCCTCCGAGTTAAAATATTCCTCTTCGACTGAAACATGCAGAGGCAGGATTCAGGAAGCTACAATTCGATAACATTAGCTTCTGTGTGTGACTGTGTATCTAAAAGAGGCTCTAAACTCAGCAGGGCAGGTATCTGTGTTGAATAAAAGATGAGCCTGTAACAGCCTCTGTTGCTCCATATTGTCTCTTTGTCTTATGTGCAGAGAGAGACAGAGAGAGAGAGAGAGAGAGAGAGAGAGAGAAAAGTTATAATGGGAAAAAAAAACCTCTCTAACAGATTTCTATCCATTCAGGGGGTGTGCAGATGTATACCTGTTAAAGACAGCTATGGGTGTGTGGTGGTGTCCAAGAGAACAAGATAGCATTTGAGAGAGAGAGAGAAAGAGAGATAGAAAGACAGAGCGAGATCCATGGCGTGCAAGCAGCCCAGCATGCGACGGCGTTTAATTAAGACTTAGAGCCGAGGAGCCAATCTGACAGCTGCTTCATACGCAGCCAATTAAGGGAAGCAACAGCCCTCCCTTCCACTGCAGCTAGAGCTGTTACAACAACATCTATTATCGTAACACACGTCCACATTCTGCAGCCGTCCCCTACGTCTCCCTCCCGCGGGAGGGCACGGCTCACTCGACACTCTCGAGAACTCGCTACACGACTGAACACTCAACTACTCTGCAAATGCCACACATTCTTACCTGAATACAAATCTCACATCTGATGCTTGTTCTGAAGGTGTTCATTAATTTCCTGTAACTGACAGAAGTTGCAGCTGCAAGGTTAAAGCACTCCTACTAAAAAGCGATTGTTTCTATAGTAACAGCTCAAACACTCTGACATGTATCAAAGACCAGCTAATGCACACTGATCCAACGATAGAACAGATTAAAATGTGTTGTTCATTTATATCAGTGATCATGAACCTTTCCACCCAAACGGACCTGTCTGATTCATCCCGATGGTTGGAGTTCTCGACACATGGGGACCACTCACTGCTGCCTCGTCTGGTCTGGTTAAATCTTTTTACTTAATATT
>JAOVVB010000030.1:3158944-3179224 GCA_028570985.1 Heterobranchus longifilis
ATGCTTGGTGGGTTTCCTTTGGGTACTCCGGTTTCCCCCCACAGTCATGCAGATTCGTCTAATTAGCGTAGTGTGTGTCCTACGATGGATTGTCCTGAATGGATCATGCCGTAAGTCTCCTGGAATAGGCTCCAGGCCCCCCGCAACCTTGTATACAGGATTAAGCGGTATAAACAATGAATGAAGTTTTGTCATGCAATCGTTTAAATAGTTTTAGGACTGAAACTGCCACAAACTATTTTGTACCCAAGTCTCCATCCATGAACAGTTGGTAGCCTCAACAAAATGGACTTTTTGTTAACTGAAACAGTTTTCTGTTATACAATTTCACAATCAAAGTCATAGTACGAAGTTAAAGAAGGGATTTTCAAAGAAATTAGGTTGTGTTCCACACATTTCTTTTCTCCATTTTTTCTTCCTCATGATAATTCGGGAAGTATTTCCCTCACCATTATAACCTCCAGCTTGAATATACAGTAAAGCTGCTTTGTGACTATGTCCATAGTTAAAAGTGCTATACAAATTTATAAAAGAAACAATATAATTAATGATATTATTAAGCTTCCTTCAAAGATCCCTGTTTAACTTTTTATGGAAGGAGTCTCCAGTGTCAGCATTACAGCAGAATGTGTGTTTCTTTTTCTCATCTAATTAATCTAATTAATCTTAAGAGAAAAAAATAATGAGGGTTTGGTGAAGAAAAAGCTTTTTGGAGCTGCTGAAAATCAAATGATTACAGGTATAAAAAAAAAATTCATGAAAGATCCAGAGAATAAAATGTAATATTATATAGTATAAAATGTACACAGTTTCAATTTGGGGCAAATTGCTCTATTATGTAGTGTTACATAAAAATTATCAACTTAATGGTGGTAAAAGTAAGCCAGGTGAATGATAGCGCACATCGCATCTCTTTTTATTACTTTGAATGTATTATGTATATAATTAAAAATGAATTTCTTATCATCATCTTATTGACGACTATAGCATAGAATCCTCTTGTACACCATCTGTGATTAAAAACAGCACTCCATGATTCCTGATTTTAACTAGGACATCTCTCCATAAACAAATGAGACAGTCGACGACTCCATCTACTGTAGATTACTTACCGTAGTCTACGTCTTGTCCAAACCTATTACAAATAGCACAGTATTATGGGATATGTAGTAAAGCAAAGTATGCTATGGTGGAAAAAGAAAAAGAGTAATAAAATGGTCTACTGTAAGAAAATATTCTTGGCAAGTGTTTGGTGATTTCAATTTTAAGAAAGACATATTAGGTTTTTAATAAAGCTGAAGACAGATTCTGACTTTAAAACCACTATCTGCAGAAGGTCACATGACATTACAATCTAGCACAGATATTTAAGGTACAATCGTTTGTATAACACGGTTGTAATAATGTTTAGTGATCATAGTGATCATTTCTGTAGCAATACAGCCATAATGATTAAAGACTAGTACAAAGTGAGGTGACCATCTCTAATTTGGGTTTTATTAAACAAAGACCCTAATTAACCCCTAACTGCAATGTGTGCTCCTTACAAAAAAAAAAAAAAAAAACGCTTTTAATTCAGACATCAGGACTGGATTTCTGCCTGCCTCGAAACTCAGGCAGGGAGAGTTGATTAGGCCAGGAATATACGGATCCAATTAAAATGGGTCCCAATTAAAGTGTTTGAATTAAAACGACCTGAGCTAGCCTGAGCTTTACTCAAACTTCTGGTAGATTTTAATTAATTACGATCATTACAAATTGGTTAGAATTGAGAGAGATTTTATGAAGTCTGCTGTAGCACGAGTACAGCACATGCAGTGGACGTGTTAATCAAGGCCTCAGTCTGTTAAAGTGGAGGATAGATGGAAGGAGGGAGAATTGGAATGAACTGAAGGAAGCAAGGAAGGAAAGAAAAGAAGGAAGAAGGGTAGAATGGAAAGAATGGAAGGAAGGAAGGAAAGAAGGAAAGGTAAGAAGAAAAGAAAGAGGGAGGGAAGGAAGGAAGGTCAAGGAAATAAAGAAAAGGATGTACTACTGTATGTGAACTGCAATACTATTTTCATTACATATTCTTCTATGAATAAATATATATTCATAAACTTACATTTATAGCAATTATTGATTACATCACTTTTTGACAACTAAATAAAAAATTAACAGTTTTAAACAGTTTTACAGTTCGGAAAGGCTGTATTCTTTAATACACATAGGAAGAAAGAAAGGTTAAAAGAAGAGGAAGGAAGTGAGGAAGGAAGGAAAGAAAGAAAAGACGTAAGGAAGGAAGGGAAATAATTAAATCACTGCAAAACCACTTGCTGGATCCATGCCATGGGATGGTACCAGGTGATGGCCGCGGTTCAAAATGACTTTTCACATTAGACTTTTCACATAGTGTGCTGAGGTTACTAAAATAAAATACATTTCTGAGTCACTGATGACATCACTGAGTCAGGATCATACACCAATGCATCTGAAACAAAATGCAAAACACAAAGGCCATTTTAATAAGGCTATTAACAGGTGGAAATGGCAGCAGAGGCAAAGGAGAGTGCTGAAAGTGACTGTAGATATGAAATGAGCCAATGAGATGAACAGCGCTAAGGAGAAAGATGTGTAATTTTATAAGCTGGTTTTTAGAGGAGGTCATTTTTGAACTTAAGTCATTGAAAATGGAAATGCTTCTATCTAGAAGAAAGAAAAGCCTTTTAGTGTTTCGATAAGCCAGGATGCAAAAGCAAAGAGAGATGGAGTGGCTTTACAAGGTGATGATGATTCTATTCACTCATTGGCGAGGATTTATACTGTTTTTCCGCTCGACTGTTTGCCGTTAATGCCACAGATACGCCATCTACATTTGTGGTTGGGTTCATAGCAACGAGACATCCAAAAAACACCCTTTAAAAAGGTGCCTTAAAAAGTGGAAAACATTGGCAGCAGGACAGAGAGTGCACAAAGCCATTAATGCTGGAACTGTTGCCTTGATGAAAATGGAGAGAAACATGTGCAGGAACAGATTGCGCTGGTTGCTTGATATCACATTGTTTCTTGCCAAGCAGGATCGGACATATTGTGGGCACAAAGAAGACGAATAACGAATAAAGAGAATTTTCTTGAGATGATTGAGATGTTGAAAAAGCACCAAATTAAATGAAATCCTCCCTCCTCACTCCGCTGCTGGCCAGCCATCACATTATAATATTATTATTGCATCTTCATGGGCACACTTCTGTATTTACAATGTCTGATACATCAGGTGGCAATGTGCAAAAAGTATGTTTGCGAGCCACCAAGAAACACAAAGAAAAGAAGAGGACAAGGAGGTCAATCTTTACGCTATGTGTATTATTAATAATTGGAAAAAAAACATCTGGAACAACACTCTCACGTGCCTTCCTACTTTATCAGCTATAGCTGTGTAGGTCATGAGATGAAGGATAAGATTGGCGTTTCTGTGCAATTTAGAGATGGTGATGTTGTGATAAAGAAGTACACCATTAGATTGGCAGTTCATACTGTAGACTACCAAATATTCTGATCTTTGGTTCATACTAATGTTAAGCAAACTGATAATTTAACTTTTGGTGTGTTGCTTCAGGCTCATACCATCGAGATAAAACAAATCAGAATGTAATACAGGGTAATTCAAAAAGAATGAACCAATTTCATGACTAATTGCTTCAGTTCTCAAGCATCATTATGGAAGTCAATGACCATTTGAAAAGGGAGTTATCCCTTATAAGTTTTGAATGGCTGCCACGGGGGGCGATTACAGGATAAACCTCGATATGTTCCAAAACTTCTCTTCCCTTCACTGTAAGAAAATTCAGCATAAATAAATTTTTCAACAAGATGGAGCACCGCCCCATTGGCACATGATGGTTCAAGCTTTTTTAAATGAAAAAGTGCCCCAGCGATGGATTGGTTATATGTAAAAGATCGGGTATATGTTCCACCGCTGCTCACTAACCTCGATGACTTTAAACATCGAATAACAACATTGATCAACCAGTGGGTCGTGATCAGCTGATACGCACCTGGGAGGAATTCTCTTATTGCATTGATGTTGCCCTGCTGCAGGTGGTGATGGTCACATTGAACACTTGTAAGACGGGAAATAAAAGTTGATTGTAAGTAGAATACTTGTGACTTGGCTGGAGTTTTGTGTATTAATTTTCCTTAATAAAATATTGCATAGTGAATCGGTTCATTACTCTGTACTGTACTGTATATGGCAAACCCATGACAAAAAAAAAACACATATGTATTTAAGTTATTTTGAGGTGAGGTCCCTCACCTGATAAATCAAACTTTAGCCCGTGGGTACGGTTGGTTTTCATGTTTGATTCGAACCGTACAGTACCATGTTCGAGACCACCTTTTTAATCCTCAAAACTCTTACACAGGTGCTGCTGGTATGTGGTGACGGTGGAGGCTACAGACATTCAAATGTGCATTTGGGGTTTGTACAGTATGTGTCATGTAGATCTAAAATTATCATAACTTTAAAAATATGTCAAATTTACCACTAAAGGAATATTTATGTCCCAAAATGTTGAACTCACCAAAGGCTTGTATTAAGTTTTGGTCATAAAAACAACTGAAAATTACAATTAAAACACATAAATGCTAAAATAATAATATAATAATAAAATGAATTTGAATAATATTTTATTGTAACTTTATGAACCTCTAAATTATAGATTTGTACAGTCATCCCACATTTTTTTATTTTACATATTTCTTAGTGTTTTTGTTTTCTTTTCTTGCAGTAAAATCTTTCTCTCTTTCTATTCTATCCTATGTTTCCATTTTTGGGTTATAAATAGCCATAAAAGCATTTCACTGCATATTATACAGTACTGTGTGATTGTGTATGTGACAGATAAAATTTTAATTTGTGACGCATTTTCATTTTTTTTTTGCTCAGTCATGTTAAAATGAAATCAAATTCTGTTCATCCTGTTGCCTTAGTTGTGCTAAAAAGAAAAGGATATGTCACTCCATACGGCACAATCCTGACCCCAAGGTATATCTATTAAAATATAGTAAAGCAAAAATGGCTAAAAATGCTCTGGATTTTAAGGGCCACAGGGAATCAAGGTCATGAACGGAATGAAGTGTTCGCATTAAGCAAACCTACCAAACTTTGAGGTCAAGTATCCCGGGATCTGTGCCTCGGCCCATAGTGTAAAAACACAACCAGTTTGTTTACTGGCGAACCATGTGAGGGGGAAGCTTGCCATGGACAGAATGTCTGCAAAGTACTTGGGAATCAAATTCTATATCATATACTGAGAAGCTGTTATGGCGCAGGGGCGGCTCAGCGGGTTGGGTGTTGGAGTACTGCTCAGAAGGTCTCAGGTTTAAACCTCAGCACCAACACGCTGAACATGGCCTTAAACACTCTTAACACTGCTCATATGTGAAAAGTCTGTCTGGGTAAGGGAATCTGCAAAATGCTTAAAATTTTCAAAATGATCACGTATTTAAAAATAATCAACAAGAGGAATATTGAAGTGAAAGAAATATTTCTAGCACTTTTTTTCCCTCTTTAAGCAGGTAAAAAAAAATCTGCTGAACACAGTCCTGAAACCCTTCAAAAAAGAAAACAAAAAAGGGAAGTGATGGACTGGATATAATGATGTGCTGCGCTCATGGCTGGAATCCATGGAGGTGTACAAGCCATTCTTAAATAGAAAGAACAACAAAGCTATCTTTAATAGATGTTTGGACCATTGGCTTAACTCCTGTAATCAGCACACTTTTGCTGAAATTGCGGTGTGTGACATTTATTGGACCCCTTTGAGACAAAGTTTTCTTTCTTTTCTGCTTCCACTCATTGGTGCGATGTGTTAACGACCATAGTGAAGTGTCAGTAAAACAGTGACCAACAACACACCACTGTGCTCATCCTAATCAAACATTTCATAGGTTTGTGGAAGCTCTATGTGATCCAGATGAAAAGTTAGTCACAAGAGAAGCTTTCCTGCTGTCTGTGATTTCAGTTCTCTGTGCTACCTGTACTTCTGGTGTGATGTACTTCAGGAAGTTAATCTTACACAGCAGTAGCTGCAGACTAAAGGCTTAACTCTCAGCGAGGTGGTGACAAAGCGAGAGGCGCTAAGACTTTTAATCCATGAGGAGCGCAGTCAGTTCAGGGAGAATACCATTGAATAGGCACTTTTGAAATGAGAGGAATATATGAAGCAAGTAAGAGGGTGATGAACGTGTGTACCTTCATGCTGTACTTCAGATCAGAACCAGAACCATCAAGAAGCCAAAAGCAGCCAGGTTTGAGGCTGTTCAAACAAAGAGTCTGATATCTGCCACTGAAGGACGGTTAAAGATGTCTGTTCCAAAAGTGACTGCTTTTAAAGATGAGGTTTCTGACAAGGAAATTTTAATGGAAAAAGCCAGGCTAGGAAAAGCACCCGATAGCAGAAGAGATTGATCTGGAAGAAACCAAAGAATGGGCAACATTAGACACTTGGCTAAGTGGGGTTTCATAGAAGACCTCCCAACCCTTTTACTAAGCTAAGCTAAGCACTAAGAAAGGCAGGAGGAAGCAAAGGGCAAAGACAAAATAAAAGAAGGGAGGGAGTAAGGGAAGGAGAAAGAAAGGAAAGAATAATGGAAAAAAGTAAGAAAGAAAGAAGGGAAGCAAGGAGGGGAAGAAGAAGTGAAAGCTTGTATTAAGGAGAAAGTGAAGGAAGGAGACAGACAAGGAAGGAAGGAAGGAAGGAAGAGAAATAAAGCGAGAATGGAAGAAAAAGAATAAAGAAGGAGGAAATGAAGACGGTAAGTAAGTAAGGAAGGAGGGGAAGAAGAAATCAATGAATTATAGAAGGGAAGGATGGAAGTAGGAGAAAAAGGAATGAAAGCTCAAAGCAAGTAAGGTAGAAAGGAAAGAAATAAAGAAAAGAAGAGAAGAAGGAAGAAAGGAAAGGAAGGAAGAAAAAGGCAAAGAAAGAATTGACAACAGGGCGACATTTTCAGCCCTGCATTCGAAATTCCTTTTTCTCCACCTATACTGTATCTATGACTAGCACTCCCTCTACTTTCTCTTCACCCTAAATCCTCCCATGTCCTTCTCTTTATCTCAGGCCGGAAATGTCTCTTAGCCGGAGACAGAGGTGTGTGGAACCAAGAGAGGCAGAGCTTCATTATGTTTTCCCTTCTCTCATTATGTTGGTGGAAATGAGGCACACTAAATGGCTCTTTAATTATGTTTCCTAAACTCTTGTTGATTTGCTTCTCCGCACTAAGCTTATTAACTCCCTGATTTGTGAAGGACGGTAAGAAATGAAATCTCCTGCTCTGCATCCGAGGGTCATTTACTTTCACAGCAGCACCTTTCTGATGTACATACGAGATCCACAGAGTAGTGCTGATTTCACACGCACGAAACCGAATGCATTCACAGGCATGGTAATGACATTAATGCACGTGTATGAGATCGGCTGCTACCAGATTATTCAAGTGGACATGGTATTAAAGATGATTTCTTGTCCCTTCAGCCACATTTATTCTTCTATTCATTCTTTAGTAAAAGACTCATCTTTAGGGATGTCCTGGATCCAATGTATAACAACAAGACACACTTGAAATAAAAAATAAATAAATAAATAGTACCAACATGCTTTTGGGAAACAGGAAGGAAACCAGAAACCCCAGGGAAACCCACACAGAAGCATGTTTTTGTATTACTTTGCTAAAAATATAAATAATATCTTAAAAATATATTAAAAGAAAAAAAAAATGTTCCAACACACTAATCCCAAGCCATCAAAAAAACTTTTTACAAAGCAAAAATTAGTCAGATGTTTTGCAGACAAATTAAATCTTATTTGTTTTTTTGTTAGCATACTATTTATTGGGAATTTAATATTCTACATTAACTGTTCACTCATAAAGAATGTGGTGATCAAGTGATGGACAAAAATGTGAAGTCATATTACAAGCTTAAGCTGTAAATCTTTTTAAGCGTTCACATAAAATGGATTTGTCATCCATATTTTTCCCCATATTCTTCTAAATTGGTCTTCTGCCTCTCTCCACCCATCAGCCAGCTCGACCCCATGACATGATAGTACTGACTGGGGAGGATGACAGCTAGCACGTACTTCCTCTGAGACAATATGCCAATACAATGCTGTCACAAAGCAATGTGAAGAAAAGCACCGTCCACCCTCTCCTGAAAACATGAGCTCACTTACCACCCTCTACCCCTACAACCTTTAAAAGAGAACAGGCAGTCTATCGGTCCCGGACTCTTGGCTGTTACATCATCAAAATTGGAATTCACAACCATTAGATGATTTGGGAATTTGGGATTTTTTTGGGGCTCAGACAATTATTTAATTTCAATATCTCAGCACACAGGATACAGTCTACCATGAAAACACATGAGAGGTTTCAGAACCTGGTACTCTCTACTAAGGAAGGAGATTATTGGATGAAGAAGAATAATTAAATGAAGATAAAAAGTAAAAAATAATTTAAAAAAGAAGGGAGGGATGAAGCAGGGAAGAATGAATGTAAGAAAAAAGGAAGGAGGAAATGAATAAAAGAAAGGAAGGAAAAGGAGGGTAAGGCAGGAAAGGAAAAACATAGCAAAGAAGAAGGGAAGAAAGTAAAAGAAAAAGGGAAAGAAAAAAATAAAGAGAAAAGGGAAAAAGAATAAAAGGAAGGGGAAAAAAGGAAGTCATCCTTTCTTGAGTCATTTTAAGACCTACGTACGCCACTTGACACTTGACTAAGGCAGGAAGAAAGGAAGAAGTGAAAGAAGGAAATGGAGGAAAAAAGAAAAGGATGAATGGAAGGAAAAAGGGAAATTATTAATGAAGATATACTGTAAAGGCAGGAAGAGAGGAAGAATTTAAGAAAAAAATAAAGAAGAAAAGAAAGTAAGAAAGGAAGGGAGAGAGAATGCAAAGAAGGAAAAATGAAAGTGGAAGGAATAAAGTTGACATTAAGGCAGGAAGAAGGGAAGAACTGAAAGAAGGAATGGGAGTTACTGTAAGAAGAAAAGGAAGAATGTGAAGAAGAATGAAAAGAATTGAAGTTAGAAATGAAGGAAAAGAGGAAAGTTTTAAGGGGAAAAAAGGAGACAGGGCGCAAAGAAGAAAAAAGAAAAATGGACAGAAGGAAGAAGGCAGGAAAGGTAAAAGAAAGCAAAGAAAGAGTGAAGAATGGAAGGAAGAAAGGAAAGAAGGAGATCAAAATAACAAAAGAAGAAAGGGTGGAAAAAGAGAATGAAGTTAGAAAAGAGGAAATTTTCTGACCTGCAACATAGTTGGGATCTGTAATATAAAATGATTATTCCCTTTATTATCTATTTGCATAACTGAAACACCAAATCATATGCATGTTTCAGCACGTGTGAAACAAAAATCATTCATCAGTCACTCACTGGCAGTGAATAAAATCCATCAGGGAAAGAAGTGAGAGTGGAACTCGCATACTGATAAGCAGGCGAGAAATGTTCATACACAGACCGGTTAGATTTTATACACTGATAATCTAATACATTTATACAATAGAAAACTCAGTGTTTGGAAACTCTGGATCGTGAATGAGATGCCAACTCATCACAGGGCACAGGTGCAAGCCTACGCACACACTACAGGAAATTTGGAAACACCAATCAGCCTATAGTGCATGTCGTTAATCTGTGGGAGAAAACCCACCCAAGCACAGTGAGAACATGCCCACTCCACACACAGAACACGAGGCGAGATTCAAACCCCCAACCCTGGCAGTGCGAGGCAACAGCACTAAAAGCAGATTAATTTACTCCTTATTTAATCCATCTTTGTATGAATGGTTGTTAATAATCATAGCTACAGTAACTGACAAATTAATACAACAGGCAGTCAAGTTAAACCGGGTGATTGTGATAAAATTTCTGGTGAATGAAGTGACATTTACAGAAGACTTCAAGCATAGTACATGTACAGTGATGAGACTCATAGCTGCAGTAAAACGAAAACGTTAAATGGTGCAAATGTTTTAAAAAAGTCAGTATGGCCATGAATGATGAGGTCCCTGAATGAAACCCACTAAGCCAGGGGAGAACATGCAAACTCCATGCTCATAGACGCGAGGTGTGAATCGAACACTCGGCCCCGGAGGTGTGAAGCCATAGTGCCAACTGTGCCACCTACCACCGCTGGTCAAAAACAAAACCTTACATGTTAATTAATTAATTTATCAAATAATCTTAATCAACACACTTCCCAACTTTGATAGCTTGATATGTGCAATGATCAATTAGTTAGAAACTATATGCAAAGAATAATAGCTTTAGTTATGTATATTCCTATTAGATGACTAGAAAAAATAAGACGGATTATTTCCACAGTTTTTTTGTTCACAACTTCACATTGTTATTATTTTGTACACCCAAACACAATATGGCAATATCCACCAGAGAATGGTGGATTAAAATAAGTACCTTTCTATTTTTCCTTTATTATACTTATTTATTTACTTACTTACTTATTTTTGGTAGGAGGCACAGACTTAATGAAGCTCTTGGTTAAGAGAAAGAAAGCCTGACAAGTAGCAATAATAAAATTTCGCCTGCTCACTCTTGCAGCTCAATCAATAACATTTCAACGAGACTTTAGCACTGTCTGGAACATTAATAATACCTACTGTGAATGCACACACACACACACACACACACACACACACACACACACACACAAAATGACATTCAGATTCTGCTCACTACCTGATCTGGACCTGAGGCTTAATGGTTTCGGGTTGTATTCCCGTGCCCTAATACATTTCTAACTCCCTCTGCCACTCGGCCTCCCGCTGCCTTCCTCTCGCTGGTTACGTCCCGGGAGACAGAGATAGAAATCTGTATTCAGACACACTGACTCCTTCACTACATCTAGAAGGTGCCATCTGTGTGTGTGTGTGTGCACTGTAGAAAGCTGGGCAGGTGTGTGGAGGCTGTGGCATGACAATATATCTTCCCACACAAACAGCAAATGCATCTCCTTATCTACACATCAAACAGCACAAAGTGTCAGGAAAACAAAAAGACACACAGAACAGGGGGGAAAAAATCAGGACACCATTTTAGGGGAATAAATTGCTAAGGGGTGTGCAGTTAAATACTGTAGGAAAATATGAAACATTTAGGTGGTAGTCGTGTTTACATGGACAATATTTCTTCAATATGATTGAAATCATTCTGATTAAAGATTCTGCCATAACTGTTTACATATACAAAAAAGATAAGATGTGTGTTTACACACTCAAAGCATCTAATCAGAATAGTACAGTACTATATGACGTGTGCAAAGTGCTTCTGCCCTCTGTGTTTAATCTGTTGGAATTTATTTATAAGACAAAGAAGAAAAATTCATATTTTTCATGTCTTTTAATGCTACTCCTACATGGAACAAACTTACTCAAAAAGAATATATTTATTCTGACAAGAGAGAAATGATCAGATCAAATGTTTACATGACTAATATTTACCAATTAAACAAACTATCGAACGATTACACCCCCACATTCTGATTGAAAAATTAATGTCCGAATCCATGTGTGTTTATTCTGATTGGGATATTAACCTGATCCTTAGTGGAATATTAGGGCCCATGTAAACACCCAAAATGCACATAATGAGTTGAAACAGAGTACCATCATCACCGTAAAAGCGAATTATTTTCCATTAGATAAGTTATTCTGTTCATATCAGAAGAACTTGCAGACACATTTTTTTTTCATTAAAAATAAAGCTTTTGTTTGTTAATGGTTACCCTTACCAGAAAGCAGCCCTGAAGAATAACTTTATTAAAAATTATTATTATTATTATTATTATTATTATTATATAAGAGTGGTGGCATGGTGGCTTAGTGGTTAGCACTCTCGCCTTGCACCTCCAGGTTCTAGGTTTGATTCCCACCTCGGGGTCTGTGTGCATGGAGATTACATGTTCTTCCTGGTGGGTTTCCTCCAAGTGCTCAGGTTTCCTCCCACATGTTTTCCACAAAACATGTAGATTAGGCTAATTGAGCATTTATATGTTTGTGCCCTGCAATGGATTGGCATGCCATCCAGGATGCCCACGCCCCATCCCTGGGATAGGCTTCAGACCCCCCACGACCCCGTATACAGGATGAGTACGTACGGTATGTAAGAGATTTTCGATATGATATGTGTTAATTCTACTCTCTTCCTCTTGGGTCTAACTAATGTGCTACAGTAACTCTCCCACGCTCTCTTTCTAATTCCCTATTTATGTCTCTTTCTCTCCCTTCCCTTCCCTTGAGCCAACACTTCCTGGTTTTTCTCCTGACGGATATCTGTACAGCTTCCACTCTTTGTTCTTCAGGATTTCACCCGGACTGTGTAAAAATGGTTTATGTTTTTGTAGTAATGGATGTATATGACACTAGACGTTTGGCCAAACATATATTGTATATACAGTTATTAAATAGAGAACTTTTTGACAGACAAAAAGTGTCTGTGTCTTTGCGCTTGTCTGTGCTGCTCCTGGCATCAGTAAGCTTATGAAAGCACAGTGGACAGACCAAGCAAAGCATTTATTCATCTACAAAACTTTAAAGCTTTACAATGTGCAAACCAGCGATACTGGAAACTCCATCCATAAAAATCTCATCTCACATGGAATGACACACAAAAATAGTTGAATAATAACACTTTTAAAACGCACTTATTAGACTTAGATCATGTGACGTATCCGTCATACAAAATCTGTGAATTAATTCATCTTATAGAAACAATACGATTCGTGTTAGAATGAGTGTATTAATATAAACGCATGATTTGCTTAAGCTGCTTTAATAGAAAAAAATAGTGCATATAGTGGTGACAGGCAGGCCACGTCATACTGATTAATTGTTCTTCCTATATCAAACCCTACTCCAGGCATTTATTCACTCCATGACATGACATGCATGTTATTTATTACATCTGAATTACACCATTTAGACACACTCAAAATCTTTTCTTAGGCTGAGGAAACTATTACAGATGGTTGGTGCTCAAATCTCACGGCGAAGCGTAAAGCCACGTAATGACAAATATAAGGCTTTCTTTCTACATGAGCTGCTCTGTGCATTACGAAGAGCAGTGGAGCGGTGGAGAAGAAATCTCCATTCTCACTCCAAACCAGAGATAAATGAGGACTCTGTCTGAAAGGGAATGAGACATGGAGAGCCAGGCTTAAAAGCATAGAGAGAGAGAGAGAGAGAGAGGGAGAGGGTTGGAGCGAGCAAGACAAAGTGAGAACAGGAATAAATTATGAAGAAAGAGGAAACACAACAGAGAGTAAGGTAAAAACAGGTCATATTAATACCTAATAGTAACATCTGTCTCATGACTGAGCTGATCCCAAGTGGACAAGTGGATAAAATGGATAAATGCATACACCTGAGTTCCCTGATGGAAACTTTTACACATTCCAGCATTCATTTTCATGCTAATTTCTAAATCATGTTAAAGCTGCTTTCACACTCACTTCCCATGCAGCGCACGTGCTATGGAATGCCGCCTGGTGGAATGAGGCCACTTTTAAAATAAAATGCCATTTCTTAAGATTTTGGGCCACTGCAGAGCTTCCAGAGTTGAACCTTGTATTGAGTGCAGATTTTTTTTTACCTCCTACCAACCAAAAAAAAAAAAAAAAAACCCAAACCAAAACAGTGTGAACCAAATAATAATAATCATAATTATCATAATAATTAATACTGATACTAGTTAAATATTAACTAATTCAATTAATTAATTCTCTTAATGATTCTATAGTTCTTTTTCCTAGTACAACACCATTTTAAAAACAGAAGATTAGAAGTGTATTATGTTATTTAGAAAACACAGGAAAAACGTCTGCAATGTTTGTTTTTGTTTGAATTGGCCCCTTGTCAGTCATTTTATACACTCTACTGTGCTATTATGCTTGTACCAAAGTATAGGGGTCAGAATATATCATTACAAAGAAAAAAGGAAAGCAGCAACACCCCGGAACATACAGTACTCAGGAATCAATCTGAGCCAGATTCGGCCTGTTCATAACGGTATAGCTTCGCTTTCAAGCAGCTTTACTTTTCTTTCTTTTTAACTAGCGATGCTAAAATGCTAATACCCATGCTTAGAGATTTTTTTTAAAAAATTTTTTAAAGACAGCATTGGCACCCATGTACAATCATTAGGAGGCAATCTTGTGTTTATAGTAGAGCTTTTAAGAAATAAATGTTAATTTGTTCTTGAGTTTGATGTCATTACAAACCTTGCTAATGCTAACTCTAGTCAACATGCTAACTGTTGCTGTAAATCTTTGGCTTGTTCAGCTGCACCTTCTTAAATATTAAAGACCTAGTCTTGCCAAATTTGGGGAAATCTTGCTTAATTAATTTTTGATGCCCTAATTTGAACTAATACTTGTACTTATTATTACATATTTAGTACTATTAAGTACTAAATAAAATACAGGTTTATTGTATTAATCTTTATATTAAAACCAGTCCCTCATTTAACTCACCTTACCCCACTAAAACAAAATCTTCTATTTTGTTAAATGGAAGTGTGTGTTTGAGAGAGCGAGAGAGAGAGAGAGAGAAAGAGAGAGAGAGAAAGGAAGAAAGAAGAAGACAAAAAAAGCAGAGCTAATTGAGTGTTCAGAAATTGTGGATTCAAAGTGAAATCCCGAAAGACTGCTCATCTGCCGTACACAAACATCAAAGCCATTAGAATTCATACACTAGGTCTATTTCTCCCTCGATGCCATACTGCGGCATAATGCAGGCTTGTTGAATACAGATTCCTTCCCCGATTTCCTTTAAATCTTCATTTATTTTATAGAGTTGGGACACGGTTTGTAGACAAGCTCAAAATTGCCACACAATCATTTAACTGTTAAAAAACAAAACTCGTACAGGCAACCAGTTAGTAGGAAAAAAACGCTGCCAGTCATTTACTTAATAGTCTAACTGTTCGGTGATGGATGTAGGGACTATTAAGTCTGATTGCATTTCATTTTATTTGTTTAGCACTATTACCCAAAGCCATTTTCAAAAAGTAGCATTAAAGAAATTGAAAATTAAGCAGAAATGTGAGGAAGACGGCTTAAAGAAGAAAAGACTCAAAATTCTGTTCTGGGCAGGTGTGCATATTTGGATGTAAACCAGTATAGTATACAGGTGTAGAAAGGTAAAGACGGATAATGTTAGTTAAGTGTGTTATAAGTTCTGACCAAAAAGAACAAGAAGATTCATCTCATATTTGCCAAAAAAGTCAACCCTAACCGTAACCCTAACTTTTTGAAAAGTGTGCATCTGGTTACATCTGGCGTAAAAACTAACACAGCATTTTATAAAAAATAAATAAATAAATAAAAAACATCATACCAACAGTCAAACATGGTGATGTTAGTGTGAGGATCTGTGGCAGGATTTGAATGACTTGCCATAATTGATAAAAACATGAATTCGGCGCTCTACCAGAAAATCAAAAGGAGAATGCCTGGCCATCAGTTTGTGAACTCAAGCTAGAATAGGATCTGAAACGCACTCGCAAGTCCTCCTCTGAATAGCTAAAAAAAAAAAAAAAAAGGTTTTGGAGTGGCCTAGTCAAAGTCTGTACTTAAACCCATTGCGATGACCTTAAACAAGCTGTTCATGCTTGAAAACAATTCTGCAAAAAAGAGTGGTCCAAAATTCCACATCCTTGTGAAAGACTTTAAGTCAGTGCCAGTTATTAAACGCTTGATTGCAATTGTTGCTGCTAAGGGTGGCACAACCAGTAATTAGGTTTAGGGGCAATTACGTTTTTACAGTCAGGTTTGGACAGCTTTCCCTTAATAAATCCTAATTTTAAAAACGGCATTTAGTATTATCTTTGCGTAATATTAAAATTAGTTTGAGGAATCTGCAGAATATATAAATGTTTTGTGCATGTAAGCACAAAAATGAAGAATCTCTGAATGACTTTCATCAGATTAAAGAAATATTGTCCATGTAAACGAGGCAGAATGAGGCAGAACTACTGATGCAGTTTTTACAAATCTACAGAATCCTGGTAAGATTATTCGCTGTGTTTTAGGGATATAATATTTAAGTGATAAGTGTGGGCCCAACCAGCGCAGCAGGATGTGAGTAATAACTACATAAGCTCAAAGCAGAAGTCAAGGATGGACCAGGCAGGCCTGCAGGGCAGAGAGAAACCACAGTAGTATATGTACGTGTGTCCAGATCAAGCAACTTGTGTACAGAGAGAAAGAACAGTGGTTTAAAATGGTGTATATTTTATATTAAAGTACACAGGGAGGTCTGGCTATAAGAGCAAGTAAAGTCAAGTCAAGTTGGCTTTTATTGTCATTTCAACCACATACAGTTCAATACGCCGTGACACGAAATGGTGTTCCTCCAGGACCAAGGTGCTACATACTGTACATGTAACATAAATGAACAAAAACTAACTAGCTAACTAGAACACCTAATTAGCTGACTATCTAGGACAAATCGAATTTACATCATAAATTATTAAAAACTATTCAAAACTATACAAAAGACTTTACTATATAAAAGATAAATATAAGTTACGGAACTGTGCAAACAGGAGCAGCAACACGAGAACAAGACACAAGGCAATAAACTGTGATATACTGAGATAGTGTGTTGAGGTAGTGCAAGTTAATGGCATAATAGATAAAAAAAACAGTAAACATGTCTTGTGAGTAGCAGCATAGTCGAGAAATAATATAAATATTTGAGCAAAAAAAAAGTTTGTTGTTGAAAATTTGCTGTGTGGTTGTAGATCAGTGTGTATGCGCATGTGTTTATCAGTCCAGTTGCACAGTATGGATGTGAGGGCCCGAATGCTTCGGTACCTTTTTCCAGATGGCAGGAAGGTAAGGAGTGAGTGAGAGGGCTGTGTCTGATCAGCCACAAAGCTGGTGGCTTTGCGGATTCAGCGTGTGGTGTAGATGTCTGTGATAGAGGGAAGAGAGACCCTGATGATCTTTTCGGCTGTCCTCACTATCCGCTGTAGGGTTCCTCTGTAGAAGATGGTAAGAATCGGTGGTGGAAGCTGGGCCTTCCTCACCCTTCTCAAAAAGAAACGACACTGTTAGGCTTTCTAGTGCAGAGAGCTACAGTAGTGTTGAGGGACCAGGTGAGATTCTCCTTCAGGTGGACACCAAGGAATTTGGTGCTGTTGACGATCTCCACAGGGGAGCTGTTGATGTTCAGTGGAGAATGGTCGCTCTGTGTCCTCCTGAAGTCAACAACCATCTTTTTGTCTTATTGATGTTCAGAGACAGGTTGTTGTTTTTACACCAGTCCATTAGCCTCTGTACTTCCTCTCTGCGTTTAATAAACGCTGGACTTTTGTAGGAATAAAATGTCGGACTAGCCTAACAAAGTTAATAAGCCCATAAAGAAGCCCATATACATAAAGAAAAAGAGCGAAAGAAGTCGCTCACTCACTCGTCATTTTTGCTGATGAGACCCACCACAGTCGTTTCATCAGCAAACTTAATAATTTGATTGGAGCTACAGTATGTGTCGCTACACAATCCTGAGTCAGCAGTGTGAACAGCAGAGGGCTGAGCACACAGCCCTGGGGGCCTTAGTTCTTAGTGTGGTGGTGCTGGAAGTGCTGTTTCCGATCCGCACTGACTGATGCCTACCTGTCAGAAAGTCCAGGATCCAGTTCAGAGGGAGGTTTTCAGGCCCAACAGGCTCAGTGTGGGGGAGATGGCGTTGTCTGTTGAAGAGTTAGGACAATATGCAAACATCAGCGGATCCAGTGAGGGGGGCAGCAGGTTCTTGATGTGTCTCATGACGAGCTGTCGAAGCACTTTATGATGATAGGTGTGAGTGCAACAGGACGGTAGTCATTGAAACAGGAAACAGAAGACTTCTTCGGTACGGGGACGATGGTGGTGGACTTGAAGCATGTGGAAATGATGGTGCTGCTTAGAAAGATGTTGAAGATGTCGGTAGAAACACCTGCCAGCTGTTTAGCACATTCTCTGAGCACTCTGCCAGGGATATTGTCTGGTTCAGCAGCTTTACATGTGTTGACTATGCGTAGAGTTTCTCTCACATCAACCGTGGTGAGACACAGCACCTGGTCGTTGGGAGGAGGGGTGGTCGTTCTCGCTGTCCCGTCGTTCTGTGCATCAAACCGAGCATAGAAGCTGTTCAGAGCATCTGGAAGGGAGCAGTCACTATCACAGGCATGTGATGATGTCCTATAGTTGGTGATGCCCTGCCAAATGCGACGTGTGTCACTGCTTTCTTTAAAGTGGCTGTGACTATTCTGGGCGTGTGTATGCTTCACCTCCCTGATGGCCCGGGAAAGTTTGGCCCTTGCTGTCTTGTCCCCCACTCTGAAGGCGGAGTCTCGGTCTTCAGAAGTGCACACACCTCTGCTGTAATCCATGGTTTCTGGTTGGAGCGTGAAATGATGTTCTTGGAGACAGTGACATCATCGGTGCACTTGTTGATGTAGCTCATCTCTGATGACATGTACTCCTCAAAGTCAGTGAAGTCGCCATAAGTTGCAGCCTCTCTGAACATGTTCCAGTCAGTGTTCTCAAATCAGTCCTGAAGAAATGGCTCCTGCTGGCCAGGTTTTCACCTGCTTCAGAACTGGTTTTGAACACCTGACGAGTAGTCTGGAATTAGCATGGGGGGGACGGGGCTCTGCCTGATATGCGCCAGTGATGTTTGTGTAAACAAGATCCAGCGTTTTTTTCCCCTCTCGTTGCAAAGTCCACATACTGATGGAATTTAGGGAGCACTGACTTGAGATTTGCGTGTTTAAAATCTCCAGCAGCAATAAACAGTCCATCAGTGTGTGTTCTGCAGTTCAATGATCTTTGAATGGTTAAAATCTCCAGCAACAATGAACAGTCCATCAGGGTGTGTGTTCTGCAGTTCAATGATCTTTGCATACAGTTCGCAGAGTGATTTCTTAGCATTAGCACTGGGTTTTAAATGTGCACTCCAATAATGAAAGCTGTGGTGAATTCCCGCGGTAAATAAAAGCAGAACGAAAAAAGAGAGAGTCAAATGGAAACACTGTCATGAGGATACATTGGGACCTAAAGAGTCCCACCTTTGTATAAAACATCCCTCTCTGAACCCATTAACCCAGATCGCTTTACCTCTTTAGAGAATCGCCATTCTACAAAATGCCAGAGTCATCAAATACTGTAGGTTGTCAGCCTTGACGTAAAGATTGAGATTGTGTCTGAGTACAAAACAATAAATGAAAGGCTCTCTCTTAGCAGGGAGCCTTTGTAAGAATCACACACACACACACACACACACACACACACACACACACACACACACACAAAACAAAAAACAAAGAAAAAACAAAGAAAAAAAAGATGTAATGTTAGCCATATAAAAGCTGAGGACATAACCTTCCACTTGAGTTGAAAGATAAAAAGGAGTCAAGTGCAAATACTCAGGAATATTGTACAGTCTCAAGGCTAAGAACTAATCCATCAGTTCTAAGGAGAAAAAAAAACATGTAGAGCCAGTTACACGTTCTTAGACTCATTCAGACGAAGGAGAAAATGTTGGAATAGGAAATTTACTAACTGGCATGTTTTTAGAAGATGGAGAACATGAACAGAAAGGATTGAGCCTTAGACCTCAATCCTTTCTGTTCATGTGCTGCAAAGCTGCAAAGCGGAGCTACCCATTGCACCACTGCGCATTATGAGGGGTGTTTGAGTCGAAGAAGGACTCAGAATAACAGAATAACAGAACATAGTTACAAAAGTAAAAACTACCTTTTTTCTGCATATAATCCCCTTTTACAATAATCTCAGTGTTACACTAGTGCTTGGATATCATCAATGTAAAAAGTTTTCTCAGTACACTCAAGCCATGATTGGACAGCCTGCTCCATGTCTGAAATGCTGGCCTCCCAGGAACTCCTTTAATGGCCTCCTACGAACTCCTTTAATGGCCTCTTAAGGCAAGTTAATATTGTAAATATTGGCTTTAAAACATTTTTAGGTCATGCAACCTGAATTATGTCTCCTGACATCCTGAATTATGTCTCTTGGTCTCTCAGCAATGGTTGCCTGTGACCTTATTATATGATCTACAGGAACTTGGGGAGATTCTTCATATTTGCTATACCCAGGATCACTCAAGCAACAGGGGGGATTTGTGCATGGGTTTCTTCTGGGTTCTTGGGTTTTCAAATAAATTCACTCACTCACTCACTCATCGCAACCGCCACCCCTCCCACTCACAAGATCCAGC
>JAOVVB010000030.1:3179324-3189636 GCA_028570985.1 Heterobranchus longifilis
GGGATTTGTGCATGGGTTTCTTCTGGGTTCTTGGGTTTTCAATTAAATTCACTCACTCACTCACTCATTGCAACCGCCACCCCTCCCACTCACAAGATCCAGCCTGTTTTCCCCTCTCGTTGCAAAGTCCACATACTGATAGAATTTAGGGAGCAATGACTTGAGATTTCCATGGTTAAAATCTCCAGCAACAATAAACAGTCCATCAGGGTGTGTGTTCTGCAGTTCACTGATCTTTGCATACAGTTTGCAAAGCGATTTCTTAGCATTAGCACTAGGTTTTGAATGTGCACCCCAGTAATGAAAGCTGTGGTGAATTCCCGCGGTAAATATAGACAATTTATCTGTTGATTTTCAAGGATCAGGAATTCTACTTGCTGAATCTTCATGGGAACGACTTGGCTCTGAGTGACCTTGGCTAGGATCGACATTAAAGGAATGCACAGCCTCCTTTAAAATATTTGCATTGTTTTTTGCATTTTACTTTTTACTCCTGCAGTCTCATCATTGTACTGTGCTTGGAATCCCGGGTTGAGTCCAATGCTCCTCGTCTTATGTATTAATAATATGTATTTGTGTCTATTTATTTCAAGAGCAAGTGAATCTTCCTGTACTTCTGTACTGTAAATATTGGCTTTAAAACATTTTCTCTCATGAAAAAGTTCATACATCCTGCGACAATGCTTGCATTTTTACCCTTTTGTATTTGCATATAAATATTAAGGAGATCTAATGATACCTGTATGCTCCCGTTTTGCTGAGGCTAATGAGAAACAAACAAACACATGCACACATCCTGATGAAATTCATTAGCATGGAAATTGGGGCAAGGCCATGGTCATGCTGCTTCACTGATATTCTCATTAAGTGAATTTGCCCCGAACAAGACAGTGCAGTTTGCTGAGCTGGTCATCACATCTTGCTCCTGTCTGTGAATATCAATGAGACCTTATCAATTTTACATTCATCACAGACAGGCGATGACACCCGGAGGAGACCAGGCTATGGCTACGGAACCTGTACACGACTAGGATCCCAAAGCTACACACGGTCCCATTCATCAACACGCTGACATCAGGCCACACAGCAAACCCCAGGGTCCTTTCCACAAGAAAAGCTTCCAGTCTGAAATACCACAAATATGTCACACACAGGTACCGTATGTACTCTACTTGTGATACCCTTCCACTGACATATTTACAGTTTCAATGCAGCTATTTAGTGTTATGTGTACAATACACTGAAACTTAAACACCAACACTAACCTTAAAACATTCAGTCTGTTTATGTCATTTTAATAAACGCTGGACTTTTGTAAAAATAAAAATGTCGGACTAGCCTAACAAAGTTAATAAGCCCATAAAGAAGCCCATATACATAAAGAAAAAGAGCGAAAGAAGATCTGCGGTTGTGCCACCACACATGAATGCACACACACGGCTTATATAGGTAAGCTCAGTGGTACCTTTGAAGACTCATTTCCGGGCCTCTTGTACTTCAGTGGTGATGGATAAAAGCCTGTCAGAGCAAGCAGAGACTAACCGAGAGTCAGATCAAACACTAGAATCCATTTAAAGCAACAGGGACTGAAATGGGTTCTGCATGTACACCGGAGTTTTAATACCATACCTCTAACAGTACATTCCATTATCAGCGGATGATGAGGCCACTTCAAAGAGCACATTACTATGCAGATCCCTGAGCTTACTAATGATATTCATGCCACTACAAAAGATGGGGTGGATCTTGTAGTCTTTGGCCATGCAACCTGAATTATGCATGTAGATCGGTTTATGCAGAAGCATCTACCAAGTACATTTTAACCTGTTTTGTTTTTGCTATTGCTAACAGAGCAACCCAATCCTTCTCACCCAGAGAGCATGACCAATTTAAATCTCTTGGTCTCCCAGCAACGGTTGCCTGTGACTTTATTATGTGATCTACAGGAAATTGGGGAAATTCTTTATATTTGCTACACCCAGGATCACTCAAGCAACAGGGGGGAATTTGTGCATGGGTTTCTTTTGGGTTTTCAATTAAATTCACTCACTCACTCACTCATCGTCATTACCGCTTAATCCTGTATTCAGGGTCGCGAAGGCCTGGTGTCTATACCAGGAGACTTAGGGCACAAGGCGGGGTACACCCTGGACGGGGCGCCAATCCATCGCAGGTGCAAGGCGACAGTGCTAACCACTACACCACGTGCTGCCCAATTAAATTTAATTAATTAAAATTTTATTTGTATGGTGCTTTTGACAGTGGTCAGTGTCACAAAGCAGCTTTATAGAATAAATAAATCAAAATAAATGGAAATAAATTCGAATTAGTTACAATCTCTCTCTGATGAGCTACCTGAGGGCAACAGTGGCAAAGAAAAACACCATCTACTGTAAGTCCAAGAAAGTCCAAGACTATCTTCATGGTCAGGTGGAACCATCCTAGGTCACTACATGCATCCCAACCAGATCATACAGGGCCATCCTCAGCAGCAGCCAGTGGCCTCCATTCGATGAGAACTCCAACCACAAACCAGGTTTTCATCCCACCTCCTAAAAAACGTCAGGAAATTCCTTGTTAATGCTTGACTATTGTCCCATCCATAATGTATATTTAGACCAATGTTCCTACCGCGTCCTGTGACTTCAGCTCCAACCCTAATCAAACAAACAAGCTAATCAAGGTCTTCAGGATTACTAAGGCTACAGGCAGTTTGGAGCTGAAATCTGCAGGACTGCAGTTCTCTAGGACCGAACTTGCCTACCCCTGCTCTAGACCCACTGTGACTCTGACCAAGATAAGGTGCTTACTAAAGATCCATCCATCCTTCCATTGTTTATGCTGCTTATTCTGTGTAGAGTCATGGGGGCCTGGCGACTAGGAAACTTAGGGCCCATCCTGGTAGGGTGAGATTCGAACCCCCAACCCTGGACGTACAAGGTGACAGTGAACTAAACACGAGTCAAATTACTGCCTATTGAATAGACAGGGTTTTATCTTGTCTTTCTTTTGTTCGAAATTCATTCACTTGAATTCTGCATGTGCATGTAAATAGAATTTATTACCATTTATAGTAGAGTACAGTACTGCATGACTTGAGCTCTGAGCCATAGTTGCAAACATCAGTACATCAGTGCTACTGTAAGCGAAAAGCATCTCAAAATGTCAAATCTACTGTAGTTGCATTTTCAGTTGCAGGAATCTGAGTGGACACAGACTCAAGGCAGGTGGATGGAGACTTGGAATACACCATCTGGACACACCATCGCAACCCCCACCCCTCCCACCCACACATACACACATGTCCTCATTGTAATTCATGACAGTAAATACCAATATATATGGAGAATCATTATCATTCCTAGCAGATGTCTCTTTTAGCCCACTGATGAAGCCTGGGTATTGGGTTCTGGAATTAATTAAATATTTCTCTGGCAATAGATGTTTCCGATATAAATGTTTCTGAAGGAATTGAGGTCAAAATTCAGGCAACTGTTGAGATAGCTAATAAACTCTCCCACACTGTGTGTTAGGTCTTATCTCTCACCTGATAAAGAAAATGCATATGCATATGATTAATGCACACTGGACCTATTCCAAGACAGAATAGTTTGGATGCATTGCTAAGGTTAGGATCAGTCCATAGTGGACTGTTAATAATGTATTATTTAAACACCCAGACTATTGTTTTTATATTATCGCTTTGGCTTAATCTCCTCGCTTTTGGGCATCTAAAGCCCTGCCTATCTCCCATGAAACCCATTTGTAGCCGAGGTTGGCAGTGTAGGGACATCAGAGCAACTGTTGTGACTTATAAAGTAATTAGGAAGCAAACAAAAGGCCACTGGGAGCAATTAACCCTCACCCCCTCTGTGTTTAGTTTTGGCTATAGTGGAACGCTGGAGTCGATGAGAGGAGGTGAAGAGTGGAAGTAAAAATTCAAGTTCATCATGCACAGAAGGAGGTAGAAGCAGGTTAATAGTGAGAGGAAGCAGGCAGGAGAAAGATTGAGGCAGGGGGAAAGGAAGGGAAAGGGTGAATAATTATGTAAAAAAAGGAAGAAAGACAGATCAAGGATGCAGAAAGAGGGAAAAACAGGGACAACGATGGTGAAGGAAGGATAAGAATGGATAAGAGAGGGCAAAGGAGGGAGTGAGTAGGGGGCAGAAAAGTAAGAAGGATGGGTGGATAAGCAGAAAGAAAGACAAATAAGAATACAGAATGAAGAAGAAAGAATTGACAAACATGAAGACGAATGGATAAGCAGACAGAAAGAAGAAGAAGATAGCAGAAGGAGATAAAAAGAATAGACAAGCCTGATGGAGGAGGGTGAAGCAGGGAAAATAAAGAAGAACAATCCAGAAGTAAAGAGAAGAATGGAGAAGCAAGAATACACATGGAAATATGACGGTGGCAAGTCTGCAGCAATCTTTGAAATAAAAGGACAAAACATTAGAATGATGTGAAACAAAAAGATAGGAAAAGGTTCAACAACAGCAATGCCTCATATCTCGAACATATTTCACAAGAGGCCTGAAATCCAAACAGCTGGCTTCCCCCTCACGGCTCTGCTGTCAGAGACACAGAGTCCGCGACAGGCAAAATGAGAAAGAGCTACACAAAAAAAAAAGGCTAAAATCTATCGCTTCAACACTACCACTTTGTATTTCGAATCAGTATATTGCCCCCTTTATCCTGCCCTCAACTTGCACACAGGGGGAATAGGGGAGCAGCAATGGCTTAATTAAGGGATTAGCGATTGCCTGTAAAAATATCCTCATTTTCTGATTATATGCTCAAAGCTCATTGAGAGAGTAAAAGGAGAAACATGCTGGGAACGATGCCGCCATGGTTACCGCAAGATATTGGCAGAGCAAATCAAAAAATTCACCAGAGAGAGATGCAAAATATTATTCTGTCCAGTGGCATTTCCCAAAGTGTTAGAGTTGATATGATTCTCAGACATTTCTCCAGCCTGTGTTAAACCCTAAGAAAGTAAATGTGCGAGATGAAGAAAGACAGAGATAAATAAAAAGGAGCATTATTCTAAGCATGTTGCAGTCAACAGCTTTGGCAGAGCCATGTATACAGCCTGCTGTGCCGTATCTCTAATGACTTAGTGTCAGAACGAGAGAGAAAGAGGGAGAAAGAGCGAAAGAGAGACAAAATTTTTAAACTGAAGATAGCGACTTTCTCAATGTGGAGAAAATGAAAAATGTAACAGTAGCTGTGTTTTAATAATGCACAGCTGTCTTTATCTGTGAGTGTGTGTATGTGTGTGTGTGTGTGTTTTCAATTTGATCTGTTTCATCTTTCAAACTGTTGGCCTGACTGCTGTTTAATTCTCATTCTCTCCTTATAAGTAAGTGACTGCAATGTTGTGCTAAAAGTACAGTACACTATGGCCAAAAGAATATGGACACATGTGGATGCAAAGGACTTCAAGCATCAAGTACGATGATAAGACTCTTAGCTGCAAGAAAAATGATTGGTGAGAACGTTTTAAAGAAGGCCATACCTCTGTAAATGACGATCGCGGCCAAGCTGGCTCAGTGCCCACTGCAGACCTTCATGTAAACTTTAAGTGAGTGTGATGTCTGATCTTTAAAAAATGACAGATAACTAGTCACCATCTTGCATAAGAGACGCATCTGTCTGTGGGAACTGTGCACACGATCTTTCACAAACACCACTTGCACATCACAGGAACCCGGTGGGAATTATTGCAACATCCCCCCATACAGCCCTGACCTCACTCCAAGCCATTTCCACATATGTGGGCCATTAACAGGGTTCCTGAGAGGCCAGTGCTTCAGACATGATGCAGGCTGCCTGATCATAAGTAAACTTTCAAACCTTAAAAATATCAAAGCCTTGTGAAATGCTGGGACAAGTGCATTAGTGTAGCAGGGGATTATATAGAGAAATAAAGGGTGTTTTTACTCCCCTTTTAGTATGGTTTTTCTCAGGTATGAAGCGATCACTTACTCAGAGTCATGCAGTTCGTCCACACGGAACCTGAGATGACCTACTGAAAGCCCGATGCTGAATGAATTCTAAAACAACGTGTACTTAAATCCGCTTTGAGATCTCACCGAGGCCTGGTTAAATCAGTCCGTGCCTGCGGCGTTCTCCAAGCCTGCATTAAGATATGGTGTTTTAATTAGCTAAAATATACATTTTTTTTACCAAGACTCATGACAAATGGGGTAATATTGAACGGGGTTCAATTTTGAAAGTATTTTTGAAAGTTCAATTTTGGGGGATGCCAGGCTTTCCATGTAGTTTTCAAGCAATTAACTGTGGTAAGGTTTTGTGCACTAAGCACTTTTTATGTTTAATTGTTGATGCAATGAGCAGGAATGTTACTAATGTTTATACAGTATGACATATCTTCAACCCAGACATTTTTGTTATAAAATAGCAGTTTTTTTTTTTTGCAAAGCAAGCCCTCATGTAACAGATAGCAGAGTAAGTCCTCATGTCCGTGTTGCCTTCTGGCTCTCCCTTTTAGTTACACTGTCATAGTTAGTCCTGCTGGATTCTCGGCTCCGCACTAATTATACATTCACTTTTTACATTATGTGATTATGACTATACTCTCTCTCTCTCTCTCTGTCGAGCTATACATGCGCTGCCACTTCCTGAGTTGCCAGTGATCCAGACCCCCTCTGCCCTCCAGACGTGATGCATCCTGGTGGCCCGTTTCTGATTGGAGAGCGACAACCTAGATGGTTTTGATGTTAACGTTTTTGATATTATGGCTGATCGGTGTATCTGGGATAACATAGGGACACCAACAATATACCAACAGTACTGTAGCTGGAGTTGAAGAAGAATAAAACCGTGCAAAAATAACTGTTTTTATTGGAAAATCAATCAGTAACCCTGCATTATTTATTGAAAGGTTGTAAATGAACAAGACAAGTGAGATCCGGTGGTGAGACATCACACAGGAACCCGCAGAAAGGTTTAGCCTGGCCTACTTGCAGCTAAACAGCCTGCCATTACCTCGCTGTTCTCGCTGGCTTCCAGTTCAATCTTTAATGCGGGCATATGGACATATTAAACAAGCTCCATCCTTCTCTGCCTGTTCCACCAACCTGACTCCTGGCTGTTAGGAGCTAACTCAGTTTCCACCGATTGAATACAAATCAGATAGAAGCCCATTAGGGTATGGCACAGGAAAAAAGAAGGGGGAAAAAACATCTCTGGCTATGAGGTTTTAAAGACAGGAGCAGGCATATGAGCCAAATATTGCAGCAAGACTGCTGAAGCCCGGATCTTATCATGCAGAGCTCTGACAAGTCAGTGAGCGCAACACTGATACATCCGATATTCAGAGATTTTATATGTGTGTGTGAGCACGGAACACAGTTCTGCACAAATGAGGGAACCTTCCTGGAAGCTCTGACGATAAGGAGAGATATGAGGGGGCCATTTTGTCCCTGACAGCAAGAATCCTGTATATTCTGGTGTTATTGGACTGCAAACTGCATCAGTGTATATGATAAATCTAGAATAAATCACTTCTGGGTGTGGTGTTATAGGAAAACAAGTCGGCATTTGGGTGCTGTGACAACTGACTTGTAGTAGAGTTCCTTGTACTATCCTAAAGCTCATTATTTTTTAACAAAAGCACATTGTAAAATGTTTTGTTCCCTTTCCTAACGCAGCTATTTGTCACCAAATTAATTAATAACACCACATTTGATCCATTTATAGTTTCATTTAACGTACAGCATTAAACAGTTGTTCCCTCGACAGCTTCTATGTTGCTGGCTCTCTGAAAGTTATTCATCAAAATGACACTCCAGACAATTCTCCGCCATGAACGCTATACGTTTTCCGACATTCCCGAATTTGACCCGGAAATCCAAAAGAGATAGTCTGGGTTGAGCACAGCTTTTAATGGATTAAGAGTAATCATTTTTGAACCATTGTAGCAGGTTGGGCAGCACAGTGCTGCAGTGGTTAGCACTGTCACCTTGCACCTCCAGGGTCCGGGTTCAATTCCCGGCCAGACTCGATTTCCGCCTCTGTGTGCATGGAGTTTGCACGTTGCTTGGTGAGTTTCCTCTGGGTACTCCGGTTTCCACCCACAGTCCAAACACATGCAGGTTAGGCTAATTGGTGTTCCCAAATTGCCCATAGTGTGTAAATGTGTGTGTGCCCTGCGACGGATTGGCACCCTGTCCAGGGTGTACCCCGCCTCGTGCCCTAAGTCTCCTGGAATAGGCTCCAGGCCCCCCTGCGACCCTGAATACAGGATAAAGTGGTATAGACAGTGTGTGAGTGAGTAGCAGGTTGTAAGCTATTTGAAGATGGACTGTAGTGGTTCGGAGGTTGTTTGTAGACCTGGTAGGTGGTTCTTGTCTCATGAGTTCAATAATTATATTTGAATCCAGCAATTATACTTGAATATTGAATTCCCTGTTTAGTAATGACATGCACAGATTTGCGTTGTCACCACTGGCATACAAGTCAAACCGGGACTTTTGGTTGTGCAGAAAAACAGAACACAGTTACAGCATAAGAGTTTATTTCTCTACATAGTATAATGCCCTGCTACCCAGAGTTTCACTAGTGCTTGGAAACCATCAAGGTAGAAAGTTTCCTCAGTATGTTGAATCCATGTTCAGACTGCCTGCTTCGCATCTTAAATGCCGGCCTCCCAGGAACTCCTTTAATCACCCAAACATGTGGCTTGGAAATGGCTTGGACAGAGTGCTCAGGACTGTACAGGTTGATATGGGCTCCGAGCTACCTCGGTCGGGATCGTCGATCACAGATGTACGGTCTTCTTTAAAACTTTTGCCCCATTCAAGTGTTTTACTACGACTAAGCGTCTCATCGTTGCACTGTTCTTGAAGACTTCTGTAGATGTCAGTCAGGCTTATGCTTTCACTCACGAGAAATTTCATCAGAGGTCCGGTTTGACTCGAACACCCCTGTGCATGAGTTTCACAGAGTGTGATTTACTTCTGATGTGTATAAAATCACAGTAACTCATCATTAAATAGACATAAAGACATAAATTTACACAAACTCAGGAGCAAAAGTAGAACACGAACTTTATATTTATTTGTTTTTTTCCATTATTCCAGACTAACTGAATTTTCATGAATGTAAGATTTCTTGCCCCTGCAAACGTCCCAGCGAGTGATTTATGAATAAATTTGTTTATAATTAGCTCAGGAAATGCGTCCTAAATTAAAGCCTAGTTTTTAAACTCCAGTAGGGAACTCGGGACGGCGAGTACAAAACCTTCGGAAAGCAAATACAAAAAAGACAGTAAAAGATGAAAATGATGCGCAGCTAACTCCTAACCAAAGAAATTCCTCTAAATTAATTGTACCCAGCGCGTGAAGAGCGAAGATGAAAAACAAAAGAAATCTGCCTTTATTTTTCCCCATGTTTGCTTTGATACTTGCATTGATTACACAGAATGGGTTTGCATTCCTGCGTGTTTATTTGCCTGCTCGTTGTCAGCTGATGGAGAAAATGTGTGTGCAGCTGCACACGTCTTAGCATAATCCTCACTCGAGGAGGCAAAAAGAGAAAAAGAATAAAAAGACACCCAAACAAACACAAAAAGCAAATGGGAACGATGAACATGATCCAGACTGGGGGAAAAAAAACTGAAGGAGGAGAGGAGAAAAATATGCCACATTCTTTTATGACGTCTCTCTCGTCAGTGCTATGGGGGCGAGCCAGGGATGATGAGAGAAGAGCAGCTGATGAAATGATTGCAGGACGGAGAAAGAGAAAGAGAGAGAGAGAGAGAGAAAGAACGATAAAGAGACGAGACGGAGGAGAGGTCGAGTCTGTCCGCGACTCGGGACGAGTGTGTAATCATCTCACACTTCTCATTTCCTCTCATTCACTGCTGCTTTTTTCGTTCACATAGGAAATATCAACACAATGCACACATGCACAGATATAGAGCGTCTCTGTGTGTTATTGTTTGAAGGCATATTTGCACAAGTGCTACACAGAGCGATGACACACACCGTGGTGCAGAGGGTCGAGTGGTCTTGAGAGCACTCACACAGATCACACCAGGCAGCGTACACTCTCTGTTAAAGTACCAGAGCTGAGAGAAATTGCCTTACGAAAGCAAAAGATGCACAATTTGATCCTTAGATGGTGAGCATGCAAATACACACACACACATACAAACACACACACACACACAGAGCATGTCAGGTCAAGATCAAGCTCAGAGCCATTTGAAAACCATACCACAGTTAATTGCTTGAAAACTACATGGAAAGCCTGGCATCCCCCAAAATTGAACTTTCAAAAATAC
>JAOVVB010000030.1:3196940-3208104 GCA_028570985.1 Heterobranchus longifilis
ATTTCGCTGGAAACCCTTTCCCCCCGAAACACCAGTGGTGGCGGTGATTGAACCACGGCCTCCTGAGGGTGCTAGGAAGGAGTTTATATTCCTTATTGGAATTTTTACGCGCCCCTCCCCGGGGGGAGACACCCTCATGGTCCTGGACACGTAAGCCTCAGGACTCCTTTTTAGAGGAGATGATGCTCCTCAGGTCTGGTCTCCTTGAGGCGGACTGCGAAGCACGGTGAGTCCCGCTGCAATCTCTATGAGGGGGTGCTGGGCTCGCCACACTTTCCTTTTGTGCTTCCTGCCTGGCGAGAACCGGACCTGGTCAGGACTGGGTGGCCGACAGTCCCGACCCCTGAGCACGGCGGGGGAAAAATCTCACAAAGGCCTGCTTGTAGAGCTTCGCCTCGTGAAACCTAGTGGCGGAGGTGTTTACGGCATCGCCAAAAAGGCCGGAAGGTGAGATGGGGGCATCAAGGAGGAAAACGTGATCCCTATCCTTGATGCCCGTGAGGTTAAGCCACAGCTGTCTCTCCGTGGCGACCATGGCAGCTATAAAACAGCCGATAGCACGGGCTGTCTGCTTGGTGGCACGGGGAAATAAATTTGTGGCTCAGCGTAGCTCCGCGAACGCCGTGTCGTCGATAGACCCGCCAGTGCTCAGATCTCTCAGTAGGTAAGCCTGGTATGCCTGCCAAGCCATGGTGTGCAGGGCAGCACCAGCCTGACCCGCTGCCTGAAAAAGCTTTTCCCACCAACAAAGATGTTAGTCTACACGGCTTGGTGAGGAGTGTCAACTTTTTCAGGGAGGATGAGCTCCCAGGAGAGAGATACCCCGCAAGCGTCTCTTCAATCTGGGGCATCATCATATAGAATCGCGCTCTCCGCATCAACGATTTCGAACAAATCAATGTCAATAGCACAAAAACACTGGATGAATATGGCTTATTCCATGAATGAGTTAACTCATCATGAAGTTCGCCAAAGAAGGGGAGGGGCCATCGTTGAGGCGAATTGAGGTGTAAGCGTTCGACCGCTCGTGTTACCACCTCAAATCTCAAAACAAGAAAATTTCTCCGCCCCTTCACAAGAAGCGCCGGAGCGCACTTGAGAAGTGGACGGTAAAGGCTCATGATCCGGCGAGAAAGAGCGAGAGAAAAGGAAGATTCCGTCTCATGCATTTCCGCCAGATCTGCACGCGCGAAATGCGCCGCAGCTCGCAGTGATAAGACACTTTCTATTTTCGCTTTCTTTTTGCTTTGAAAAGTGCTTGCACACACACACACAGACAATGCGGTCCTTGAAGACAAAAAGACCCGAGGATGTTTCTGGTTCATGCTTATTTATAACCTCCAGGTGCACCTAATCAAATGACGTCACCTGACCGAGGTTATATATGCCAAACTTTTTGTCGTGTTTGACACACATGCTTCAACAACCGGTCACGTGAAGAGCGTTCCCATAGCGTTTTCACGCAGCATCGAGTGTAGCTTTTAAAAGGGAACATATTTTTAAAAAGGCACGACACAATGGTGTATGTGACCCGATGTGAAGCACAGGGCAGGAGTTGATTATTGTCCAATAACCTCATGTCATAATGTGTTTTATAAATGCAAAGAAGAAAAGTACAGAAAAATATATCTGAGGAATAAAACACTTGGGGTGTGATATTACATGAAACAATCAATAACTTCAGTTATGTTTAGTGGTGTGAGGCAAAGCTACTGATTCTACAATAAAGTTGATTTTTTTTCCAATATCAGATGCTCCAAAGTGTTTTATTACTCTTTTATGCGTGCAATTTGCCACATTAACTTTTTATTTATTGGGAAAAAATGTCACATTGTAATTTTTATAGTTATTTATAGTTGTGGCCCATTTAGGAAAACACATTAACTCCTTTTACACTTATTTATCGCTGCTATAACATGCTGTGCCTTTTTTCTTTTTCTTGAAGTTAGTTATAAATGCAGTGCAGCTTGTTAAAAGGAAGACGCTTAAGCTCTTGAATCTAAAAATGACAATCAACCTATTCACAACAACAATGATAGCACATGTTTTTTTCTGTTTGCAGATCATCTACATTTAAGTCCCTGTGTAGGTCATTACTAGAGAAACATACAGTATAAGAATGTGTGTTATAATACAAATTATACAAATCCTTCTGACCAATCAGAATCAAGAATTCAACAGCATTGAGGTTTAAACACTAACAATTATTAATTATTAAATTCTTAATTCTTATCTAGAAACTATTTTTATCTTAATTTATTTGAAAGTTTTTTAAATGTTGATTTAAGTACATAACTTTTAATTAATAAATAGATTAATTAATCCATTAATTCATGCATTTATTTTCAATCCACTTTTTTCTGTGTAGGGTCTCGAGGGTCTGTCTATCTCAGAATACTCAGGGCGCAAGACAGGGGACAATTTAAATGAGGTGACAACCCACTGCCAGGCAAAAACACACACACACACACACACACACACACACACACATGCTAAACTCAATTTGGAAGCACCAGTCAGCTTACTGTGCATGCCTTTAGACTGTGGATGAAAACTGGAGTGTCTGGAGGATACACACCAAGCATGGGAATTACACACAAACTCCATACATTTGGACTGGAGGTGAGATTTAAACCCCCGACCCTAAAAGTGCTAACTGCTAAGCATTTGTGCCACCGGCAAATGTGTGATCTAATGCACTACATGGCACATCACTAAGAGTCGTTAATAATCCAAATAATTCAAGAAATTAAACATTATGCTTCCCCTGTTTATCTTCAGCGCTGCTTAAATTAAATGATTATGTTAATCCCTCTTATTTATCTCTAAGGGGGGTTCAGGAGGACAAAATTAGAAATCAATGAGCCTTAATTAATGCCACTTTATTGCTCCAGAGTAATAAATGTTACTCGTAGGAAGTGACTGTTTTTTTTTTTTAACACAACTACATAAAAGTTCAAAACTGTGTGACAGTATAGGATAAAGCTTTCCCTCGACAATCCCTCGAAATCGACCTGAATATTAAATTGCATTCAGCAATTTATAGACTGTAAAGCATGTAGGATAAACATATTCAACAGGCCGTAATGATTGCATAATACTTAGCAGGGACATTATAAATGCTTCAACAACACAAACAACAGATTGCTTTTTGGTTAAAATATATATATAATAACAAAAGCCACAGATGTGTGAGAATGCAGTATTGAAGAATAGCTCTTGTCTCTCACGCACACCGCATGGATGATCACGGGTTTGCTGATGATGTGTTCTCTAAGTGAAATAAAGAAGCGTGCGGATCCGTTATGCAGTGGAGGTTTCACAGAAAAACAGATTAAATTGCATAACCAGGGCCATAATGCAGAGTCTTCAGAAAACGAACGAGAGCCATTTGCTTAGAAAAATTACACCGCAATAACGCACAATGTTTGTTCTGGACTCAGAAAGCTGTTTTGTATTTCAGCAGAGAAAACGAGTGAGAAAGGGAGAGAGAGAGAGAAGGGATGGTTGAGATGAAAAACAAGACAGGGAAGTGGAAAAAAAAGGGGGAAGATGGAGGGAAGGGAACAGCGGCTGTGAGTACAATCAGTCACAGATGCGAGTCATTTGTCTCAGTCTGAGACGCACTCATTCAATTATTCTCGAACTGTTTACTTCACTGTGAAGAGCCATCTACGCCGGTTAGAGATATTGATTCGCTTATTTTTACCCCACACCATTAAACACCAACATGAGAATCTGAATTAAAGCATTTCCACCGCAGCAACAGCTCTACACTAGTAATACAGGCTTGCACTTATTGCATGTGTTCTGATTGAGTTTTGGGCCGAAATCATCAGGAAGCAGGACGCAGCTATTTGTACTTTTAAAGATTCGGTGTGTGTGTGTGTATGTGTGTTTTTTAAATTGCGAAGGAACAAGGAGGCAATGAGGTAGCCCGCAGCATTTACAGCCAAAATGAAGTCCTTGGTCATGTTGGCAGCTACGCTTCGCCGTGCCGCACCGCACCATGTCGCTTAGTGCTTGTGCCCTTGCATTTTGCACGAACCTTTTCCATCACACTTGTCTTCACGATAAAGTCGTCTAATGTAGCCGCTGTGTTATTCTATATGAGGTGCATAACTCAGATGGAGGAGCAAGGCTGCAAAACCAGCAATGGAGAAAAATAGAAGCTAAACAAATGATCAATCCTAGGCTGTTTAACCAGGGACAAGAGGAGCGTACAGTAGCCTCTAATTTATACAACCACTCTGACAAAGCATGCTGGGATTTTTTTTGTTTGTTACACTGAAAAAAACTATACATCATTATATTCTGTCTTTATGTTTAATTGAAATGTTATAGATGTTAGAAATCAATTGTACATAGTTAATTCTGTTAGCCCTAACTGCACACGCAGTCCTTTCTGTGGCCAGTGGTGGCTCAATTGGTTAAGGCTGTGGGTTACTCATCAGCAGTGTTGGGGGATGTTACTTTTTAAAGTAACTAATTACATTACAAAATTACTGTCATTAAAAAAAATAATCAGTTACATTACAGTGTTACTTTCTGATAAAAGTAACTAGTTAAAGAACTTTTCCAGAAAATGAAAACTCCTTTGTGATTCCTCATGCATGTTGTTTTAGTCAAGACCTTTATAATTATTCTACCATCATCACTCAGCGAAGTCTGGCATAATCTGTTAACTACTAACACCCCTATCTCACCTACGTGGTTTTGCGCGGTGGCCATAAGTACGGTTCATCATGATTCACCGCAAGTTTTGGAGCTGTGATTACGTTTTCCATCTTTCCGCGCGTCAGTCCTCGCGGAAGCTCACGGACCTTGCAGAACTTTGCGGAACGTCGGGCGGTCACTCGCGCTGGCTCACGGTGCATAACACTGCTTTTCACGGCGAGTCAAACCGCATAGGTGAGATAGGGGTATAACAGCAGTAATAACAGGGGGGTGGGTGCTGTCTGGCTCACGGATTACGTCTGAATAATGGATTACATTTTTGAAAATATAACTAAATAACTGAGTACTTAAATGGTACTTTGTAACGCATTACACCCAACACTGTTGATATAGAAGGTTGGCGGTTTGAGCCCCTGCGTGGGCAAGTTGCCACTATTGAGACCTCGAGCAAAGCTTTTAACCCTATCTACTCCAGGGGCGATGTATCCTGACTGACCCTGCGTTCTGACCCTAACTAGGATATGTGAAAAGATTTCACTGTGCTGCAAGGTACATGAGACTAGTAATTAAATCATTATTTTGGACGACCACTGACATTTCCTCCAACTTCCCATATTATTAAAGCATCTAGATTAATTTACACATCCTCATGACAATTAATTTGTGACTTCACCTGCAGAAAGACATTAAGCACTCTTAATCAACATTAGGCTGCTTTGTATCTTCGTTGATAATTGCGTTCAAGGTGTTTTTCAGAACCGAAAATTTACAGAAAGATTACCTCATGATTACCAGATGACCATACCGGGTTATGTGTTGCTTTGTCACAGAGATAAAAGTGTAACCTAGCAACTGATAGCTTCTGTTCTGTTAATTATTTTCATATGCAGTATGTTGTGGTGCACTTTGAATTTTTAGAATGGTAACTCATTCAAAAGAGAAGCAAGCATCTAAAAATGGATGAAGAAGGATATTAATTTGCATTCTAATAAATTTGATTTAGATAGTGGCTTAGTGATTAGCACTGCAGGCTTGCACCTCCAGGGTCTGGGTTTGATTCCCACTTCAGGGTCTGTGTGCATGGAGTTTGCATGTTTTCCCCATGCTTGGTGCATTTCCTGTGGGTACTCCGGTTTTCTCCCACAGAAACATATGTAGATTACGCTAATTGCCCTTTCCAAATAGTACACAGTATGAATGAGTGTGCTAATGGATTGGCACCCCATCAAGAATGTAACCCTGCCTCGTGCCCTAAGTCTCCTGGGATAGCCTCCAGGTCCCCCGCAACCCAGTAAACAGGATGCAGCGATAGATGATAGATGGATGAATGGATGGATGGATGGATACTTTATTTTTCCAATCCCAGGCATTTAGTAGCAAAGAAGACAGGAAAACAAAGACTGGTTTGTAGATGTGATTGTATATCAATGTATATCTTACATGTAAGTAGACACAGGGTTAATGTCTACAAATAGTAATAAGTTAAATGCCGTTACAACAGTGCAAATAGTAAGAAATGTTCAAAAACAGAATGAAAGTATTGGTATAATATGTAATACTGAGACTAGTGAGCAGACCCTGAAGGTAAAATATGAGTGATGCAGGTAGCACCGTCATGTATATAGCAAAAGAGCCTTAAGCCTAGATCTCCCAGTCCTCATTCCCATACCCTTGTAGAGAGGTGTTGAAAAGCCGAAAGGCTCTAGGGATAAAGGATTTCCTTAGTCTGTCAGACTTCCTGAGCAACTTTGTGACTGAAGTCTTCCATTAAACACACTTTTCTGCTTGGAAAAAACTCGTGGGTGGTTGGAGTTGACCATGATGGACAACACTTTGTTTAATGTCCTTCTGTCCAGTAGTCCCTCAAGAGAGTCCAGCAAAACTTGTCCAAGCATTTCTTTCTTGCTGGATTATATTCTTTCCGTGCATGTTACCCCATGTGAGGGTAACATTAGGTAATGTGACAAATCTCTGGAAAAGAAATTTTGTTTCCATTCCTGATCGATAAACTCTGTGAGAACAAAAAAATCTGTCTCATACCTGTCTTTACTTCAGTCTTTAATCTTCTGGGTCTCTGAGAGAGAATGGGCCACTTCTTGTAACCAGTCATAATGTAGAAGGTGGGATTTATCAGAAAAAGAGTGAATCTTAACTTAACCTCAACTTTGTAAAAAAGTTTACTTCTTCTTCTGTTATATTTGCGACAGATTATCAGATCAGCATCCATGTCCACACTAATAATGGAAGCTCTAATTGGTACGATTTCAATTGTGTTGAAGAGATATTGTAGATGTAAATGTAGCTAGAGTCAGTGCTTTGTAACTGTCAGCAAGTTTTCTGCCGTGCAAAGGTCTTCAGGATGAAGGACATCTGATATGTGGTTTCTCAATAGCATGACAAGCTGCAGGGTAATTTTCTCTCATTAACTTCAATAGAGATTAAAAAATACCGTAAGTGTCTGGTAACGGAATGAGTGAATGGAAGAATCCTGTAGATGTTATAACATAAGCGATAACAAGAATCTTTCTTGTGAATGTTCCTTAATATTGCGTTTAACTTGAAACAATTAGAAAGAGTTATGCTTATTATATATAAGGATGTTATTCAATATTACAAATTAATAAATTGACTAATCTTTGTTGTATTAAGGGAATAATATATCACCACAATTTTATAGGTTTTTATAGGCACTCTGATTAACTTATCAGCTATTTAGCCTATCCTAGGAGACTTAGGACACATGGCGGGGTACACCCTGGATGGGGTGCCAATCCATCACAGGGCACACACACATACACAGACTCACACACTACAGGCAATTTAGGAACACCAATGTATGTCTTTGGACTGTGGGAGGAAACCCACAAAACACAGGGAGAACATGCAAACTTCATGCACACAGACCCAATGCGGGACTGGAGGTGCAAGGCGACAGTGCTAACCACTAAGCCACTTTGCCGCCTAATACAAAATTTATGTGGGTTCATTTTTAATATAACAGTGCGTTATTTTTTCCTTAAAACAGCCTCTATTAATGGCCTACAACCAAGGCATTGTGACCATACATCTGCTGTATCTGTAATGATACCAATGTAGCCATCTCCAGTTGCGCATAAATCACTGAGTGTGATTTTATCGCCAACAAAACCTGCTTCTAAGCAACACTCGCTCTGCTGAAAGAGGGTGAACTCCGTGTTATTGATGTTTCAAATCCATGGGAACTGAAAGCACTGAGTAATAAGAAAGCTGAGATAAGAATGCAGCGGCGGTCCAAAAAGGAAGCCATGTAATCTGTTGAGCACTGACAGCGTCTTAACTAAGAAAGTCATTCGTGCCTGCAGCCATGTGCTTTGTCTGCAGAAAAGCAGATTTATAAAAAGATTTCCAATCGTAAAATCTGATTGCCATTTGATAACTTATAATTTCCATCACTGAGGATGCTTGATCGGCACTCGTGCACTGAGACCTGGAGTTTTAGCTCATTGTTATGCAGGATTCTTTTACAGAGGCCTTCTCATAAGTCTGTGATTGAGCTATGGAGAACAACCAGTACCTCTGAGTTAATAAGCTACGCATAATACAGCCTTCTGAGTATAATAGCTGCATATATCGGGTGTCGGCAAGAGCTGGAGGATGTAATGTGTTTAGTTAGGCATAGCGGGGCATGCTAACTCTTCGGAGCAGAAGCAGCATAGAAAACAGTTATGAAAGCAGGTCGGGCAGAGCCTCGTCGCATTTTATATGTCCTTTAATCTTTCCTGCACCTCTGATATCCCTTAAAACGTGTGCTTTCTTTAGACCATACGAGTTGAGAGTTAATTACACCACCTCATATTGATGACTATGAGGCATTCAATATATACGGGAATGTCCTACAGCTGAGCAGGGCAAACGCACTCTCTGGCAATTTTCATGAAATGGTCAGTAATTTTGTGACCTCCTAGTGCTTGTAGTAATATAGTGATGTCTGTCCTTACCCAGTCCCAAGGGCAGGAAAGGCAGTGGAGCAGTAGATTTTAATCATTTTTTTGAGTGGTGTGTCTGTGAGAGAGAGAGAGAGAGAGAGAGAGCGAGTGAGAGAGAGAGAGATTAGCAAAAGACTAGTAGTCGAGGAGAATAAGGTCCTTGGGGTAAAATTCTGGGCAGGCAAAGATGACTTTTGATCACAAATGAGGCAGCAGATGAAATGTGGTTTGAATCATAAATGCCAGAGTGGAGAGATATAGAGGGCATGACAAAACGAAATGCATTAACACTTATTAGGCGAATATATGCTTAATATGTGTGTGTATGTGAATCTGTTTGATGTTAAAGTGGACAAATTCTAGCAAACAGACAAAAAAGACTGAATATTCTGGCTAACAATAGTTTGCCTGCACCATCTGAACGCTTTCACAGCAAAACGAGATAAAAAACATTTTCAGACTTTTACTCACTTATTTACAATTATTTCTCTCTGAAACATGATGTTGTCTATAACAAAGTATTTAATCTGAATACTGCTACATATCCTTCTTTTAGAAGTTTTAAACATCCACAACATAGAATGGCTGCATTACTGTGGATAGCAAAACATGACATGTCCTTAGAAACCAATTGCATCACTTCCTGCTGTCACATGATCAGTGAAGCAGAAACTACTGGCTTTGCAGAATAGTGGATACCATGAGTGAACTACATGTGTTTAATGGATTTTTGGAGAATGTTGAAACCATTAGAAATCAGGAAAAGAAAAGAAAATGTTTCAACACCGAAGAGAGACGCAGGCTTTGTGTATAAGCGACATGAGATATACTGTAAGCACTGTGCATGGGAAGCCTTTGTTTGCTACATCTGGTTCTGTTTGCTACGTCCTGTTTTTCTTTGGGATTTATGATTTATGGGATCACAAGTATATGCAGTCTGAACAAGCATTATTCAGGGCATACCTTTACTATGACTTTTACTGGTGTATCCTTTGTTGCAAAACTCTATCAGGTGGAGTTATAGCATTTTGCAAAACCCACAGTTAATTTTGTTTCACAGTTTTTATGCAATATTTTGGCATTCATGCTTCTTAACACCATTGTGATGCAAAGAAAAATACATAAAATTATCTGTTTTTAATACAGATTCATTTGTTGTTGTTTTTTTCTTATTGTTCCTAAGGCTGCAAAAAGGAGTTATCTCATTCTGCTGTCAAACTGTTCATATGTTCTTAAAGAAACAAAATATATTTTACTATAACAACAAAAATCTCAGTTGATTAGGTAGGGAATCTTCCTATGATGATGGGGTTCTGTAAACAAGGAGCCATTTTAGCCAACAAAACAGTCCATCTGCATAAATACATCTACCTTTCTATCTAATAGATCTTGTTATCTAAGTATGATTTTGTCAAACAATAAACATGAAGCTTTGACCAGTTTTTTTTTTTTTTTTTGATAGTTCTATTTTGTAATTGAGGGGATCTCAGACCGTAGAATAAAATTCCACAGAACACACTATTTCCACTTGTATGCTACCCAAGGCAGTAGAAGGTCAGTGGTTATGGTGTTAGATTACTGATTGGAAGGTCCCAGGTTCAAGCACCGCTAAGTCGTTACTTTTGGGCCCTTGAACAAGGTCTTTAATCCACAACTGTTCAGAAGGTCCTTAACCCACAACTGTTCAACTGTTCAGTCTATAATGAGACAAAAAGTCGCTCTTGATAAGGGTATCTGCTAAATGCAGAAAATGTAACTACGCTTTCAATAGAGCAATGTTCAATATCATAATTTAAAGTTCTTTGCAAATGTCTTAAAGACAACTAAATGGCCATCAAAAAGCAATGGCCAGAAACCCCCAGAAATGTGTGGGCTGGGGTAAAAACATTTTTAAGCAAGGAGACCTACAAATTTGTCTGACTTACGTTAGTCCTGCTCCAGGCAATTCTACAGAAATGTAATGAGAAGTTTTAGGAAGGCAATCTTAGAAGTATGATTAAGTTCAAGCACTGCAAACGCATACTAGCAAAAGTATATAAACTTTTTATTCACTAAAAATCAAATACCGTCAATTAAAGCTCAAAAAGGTCGGTCTCTTGTCTATTCCACTGCCTGGTGAGAAAAAGTCACACAGTTCAAGAATCCGTTGACCTCATTTAACTTTAATTATGGTGCACAGTGGGTGGCGAATTCATGTGTGAAAATGATTCCTTATACTCCCAGAACTACATTTTTACAATCTGAGTCCCAGAATATGCCCGTGCCATTAGGTAGGGGGAAAAAAACTCCATTCATGTGCTACTCTGGTCATTCAGTACATTCATTTACATTCATGACTTCATTTTATTGCCGCATAACATTGCTGAGCCTAGAACTGACCAACTGAAGCTGAACTGACTTTTAAACATGGGTGTGATTTCTCCCTTGTGATATCTCTCTCATGGATCTTTACTACAGAGTTGAAGGTTCAGCACAGTCCTTGCAGGTTTTAATAATGTGTTGGACAGCTCTTAACCAGTGTT
>JAOVVB010000030.1:3238526-3251597 GCA_028570985.1 Heterobranchus longifilis
ACGCTCCAGCCCAAGGGACCTACGCTCCAGCCCAAGGGACCTACGCTCCAGCCCAAGGGACCTACGCTCCAGCCCAAGGGACCTACGCTCCAGCCCAAAGGACCTACGCTCCAGCCCAAGGGACCTACGCTCCAGCCCAAGGGACCTACGCTCCAGCCCAACAGTCCATTACTAAAGTCTAGCAGCCCATTAGTCCAACACTAAAATAAAAGCCCCAGTTCCAGAGCCCAACAATGCAGCATCAGCAGGAACAAAGTGTGGCTTCACTGGCTAGCCCTCACTGTTCTCTAAACCATGGAGGACAGCCAGTGGATTACACAAAACAGCTGTTATTTAGCGTTTCCTTATCTGCTCAATCGATACTTCATTATATTTTATAAAAATGATTTACAGTGTATATTCATCAATGGCAACCTACAGACAGTACCTGGCTTCTGATATCCGGCCATTACTTGACAAACTGTATGAAATTTTACAGGTCTTATACTGATGTTAGCGCTCACTCACTGAATGATTAATGTCTTCCCTCACAGGGTGTTAATATAAAACCATAAAAGGTTGTTCATTTGTTCCACAAGAATAATGTGACCAGGCAGCAAAATATTTTTAACAGGGAATAATGAGATAGGGAAGTGTAATGTAAACTGTGGTAACATTTACAGAAACATGGGTCTGTCTGCAGGCTTTAGATGATGTACACACACATATACAGATAGTCCCTTAATACTATGTTAAGCTTTAGAATACCTTTAGCAATCCTGGATTATGTTATATTAGCTAAATTCAGGGCTTAGTTCTATGAGGGTTGAAGTAGCAGAGCCACACTTTGCCCGTTAACCGCTTGTAATAACCACATGGATATAACGTGCAACATCGCAATGGAATGAACAACAGCAAAACAAATGCATCCCAGCCAGAAACAGGCCAAAACCTTCATTTGGTATTTAATAAAGGACCAGCGTTATTGTGCCTCTGACTCTCATGGCGATCTCCTCATGCAGATTGCATAGATGCTTCATCTAAGAACATTTTCACACTTTTGTTTTGGTGAGGTGTAAAAACTGTTTTTATTCGTCGCGAGTGTTCAGAGATCTGTATCAGGCCAAATGGAGACCATTTGATACACATGCTGAATGACAACTCGAGTATTAGGTCCGATCTGAAAACCTTCTTACGGTCTAGAGTGCCTTATGACTTAAACAGTCAAACTCCCCTAGGAGTAAACTGCATACCATTCTATAAACGTGTCATAAGGAAAAAATAAATAAATAAAAAATGAAAACTTTCTATTATAAGCCCGTCACAAAAACAAGCCCAGATTCTGTCCTTGGTGTGGACTTAAGTATTCAGGCCAAGTGTAAAAACGCCCTGAGAGTATATCTGGATAAACCAAGTGGTAAATATAATCTGCTTCTTCTAAAAGCAGCTCCTGTGGACCTGTGAGAGGAGACACAGTCCAGGGAACCCTTTACCACTCTGATAAACCCTGCTCTGGTGTATAGAAGTTTTTTATGGTGCTTTTGAAGCTCAGCTATGTTACTGATAAGATCTTGAGTAGCTACATGGGACAGAGGCACATGCTGAACTGACAGAGCAAGCAGAAACAGACAGGGGGTAGAACAGCCATCATGTGCATGCGGGTGAGGGCAAAAAGGGAAAGTAAAGAAAGAAGTCAAGCCATGTAGGAGAATGCTCAGTGATTGTACACTGAACAAGATCAAACGGTACTCATTCACGAAACGCATCTGTACTGGAACGAGCAAGGAGCAAAAGGTCCCCCGATACTGATGTTCTGGTACCGGAGACAGACAGCAGACAAACGCCTGCCTGACTGTCTGCCTTCCTGCGTTGTCATGTGACTGCTGAAAGATGAATGTGCTCCCTGTTTCAGACTTATTCTCATGGGATTTCTTACTCACGGTAACCAAGTTAGCCAGATGCCACTGCTGCTATCTTTCCTGATTCATGACATTTCAGAAAGGTATGCTGGGAGTTGCGTTAAGCATCACTCAAGCAACTCCTGTCAAGGGCGAAACAAATGAGTTCGCAGCCAGAGAAGGCCATGCAAAAGAAGGGTGCTGGCGAAGAATGTGTGTGTGCCTGTGCAAATGTGTTTGTTTTAAAGAAATGCAAGAGGGAGGGGGATTTCAAGGTTATGCAAAGTTGCTGGAGACCATCCCTGCTGAACTGGACTGCTCAATTTATAAACTGTACTTCTGTTTTCACGCCACACAATCTTTATCTGTTTTACGTAACAAAATGAATACGTCATTTCCCTGTAAGAATTCCTAATTTCATATGTATGCATTACAATTAGGGTGACAATGACTACATGAGACAATAAGACACTAATATAGTTTTAAGAACAATACCTTTTTTTTTTTTTTTTTAAAGAACCACACATCAAGTGTATAGATAAGAGCATATTTAGAGTGATGCTGGAAAAAGCATTAGGAGCAATGTCATGCAGATGTGAACAGGCATGACAGGAAATGAAGCTGGTTAGATATGTACTGGCTACAGATGGAAATTATGTTAGCTTCGGTTTAAATCGCTTTTAACTCTTAATAGCAAAGATTTTTATAAGCTTAGGGTATAAAATGTATACGGTCAGGTCCATAAATATTGAAGAAAAAAAGAATATTTTTGCCATTTGGCCTCCTCTGTAAACCACATTGAATTTGACAAAAGTATAACATTAAATATTCAGGAATTTTAGCAATTCTCATACACCTACATACATTTTGGGTGTCTCATAAATAATGGAACAAACTAACATAATTACAAACATAAGGACTGCCTTTAATACTTAGATGAAACCCCTTTGCAGTCAAAAAAACTGCCTGATTTGGCCAGTGAAGAACATCCCATTTCTTTGCCTTCCTATTTGATGGTCCTTATCAATCTGCAATTTGAAGCGGCATCCTATCAGTTTTGCAGCATTTGGCTGGATCTAAGTAGAGACTATAGTCCTGAACACTAAAAATTCATCCTGCTACTTTGCTACCCATCAGCAGTCAGGTCATCAATAAATACCAAAGACCTGGTTCCATTGGCAACAATACAGGCTAATGCCATAGCACTGCCTCCACAATGTTTGACAGATGATGTGGGACACTTTGGATCATGAGCTTCTACTCTTGTTTGGCATCAGTCCATAGAATCTGGCAAAATCTAATCTGGCCTTTCAGCTGTTGAGCATTACCAGTGGTTTGCACATCGTTATCAAGCATCTGTATTTACTCCAAACAGACGCTGACAAAAGCCATCTCTTAAGTGTAGACTTTGACAATGACACGCCTACCATTTCAATAGTGCTTGGCTAGATGTTATGAAAGGGTTCTTCACCATGTACAATGAAATCTGCAGACATCTACTTTAGTTGTCTTTCGTGGTCTTCCAGATGTTTAGCTGCTGCTCAGCTTTCCAGCTAATTCCTTCTTTTTAGGAATGTTGTATTGGCCACTTTCAATGTTTTTGCACCCTCTCTAATAAGTTTAATTTAGTTTTTTCAGCATAATGAAGAGGTGTCTAGGCAAGTGAGAGTAGACCACATGTTGAGATTGAGTGAACAAATACCAAATGCAAATGTAACACTCAAAACCATCTGCTTGATTAGTCATGGAGTAATGAGCGAACAGGCGACACCTGGCCATGCAATTGCTTATTAGTCATGTGTCCCATTATTTCTGAGCTCTCAAAAAATTAGGTGTGTGTATGAAAAAGGCTGTAATTCCTGAATGGTTAATGCCACACTTTTGCCAAACCCCTTTAATTAAACCTTATACTTATTTATTATTTAACTCATACTGTACAGGAAATATTACAAGGTTGTTGTTTTCTCGTTTGTTTGATTGTTGTTTTAAATACTTTTTCAGGATGCAGTTTTTAGGCTACATTCACATTACAGGGCAAGTTCTTCAATTGTTTTAAGGAACAGAGCCACACCCCTCAGTTTAGCTGTTTCAGAAGATTTTTTTGTTAACACTGCTATGAAATCCCTGTGCTGCTGGTTATGACTGATGACATCACTTATGACCACCACGTGAAGAAGAAAAAAATTATTCCCATCTGCCCAATCTCATTCAAGTCTCATGACCATCAGGTATCTGATTTACAGGCGATCTAGGACCACATACGAAAGATCCAGATGTGAAGAAACTAAATTGCAGGTAAAGACAGCCCGAACTCGGTCACAATAGGGTAAAAAAACTTGTTAATTACATTGGTAATGTGAATGTAGCCTTTGCTCTGGTGATCCAACTCCTGACAGTGATTGCAGAGGTTGTTTTCAAGGGCAAATAAATTAAATGAAGGAAAATGTTATTTAAAAAAACATAACTGATCAGCTAAGGTATGTTTGGTATTAAAATATTGAGTTTTCTTTTTAGAGATTTCATAGCTCTAGTGATGAGGATATAAATGTTCTTAATAATAATAAGCAAAAAAAGGCTTTGCAAATTGATGTTTAGGCTGAAACGAAAAGGTTTTTTTTGGTACCATGGTACAATGTTTTATACCATCATTTAAGACTAATTCATAATCTGTGTTATTCAGTGGATCTCATCTTTTACTTGGGCTAGTTAAAACAAGTAGTAAGCAATATCTAATAAAGACAGCCATAATAACAATATTATGAACATAAAAACAATAACAACAATAATAATAATAATAATGGTAATAATAATAACAATAATAAAAACATATCTCATTGGGTAAACTATTAGGGAGGTGAGGGTGTTCCTACCTTGCTCTTCTTGCTGAACAGCCCAAAAGGTTTGCTCTTTTTTTTGCCCAGCATTTCCATCGGGCCTTTGGGTGTGCCCAGGCTGCTGTCAGATGAGGCCCGGTTGATGCCCTGGCTGTAGTCCTCAAACTCCAGATCGCCAGGACGCTCGAAACCTGATTTGTGCTGCTCTATGAGAGCCAAAGAGTCCTAGAATCGCAGAGATATTTTACTAGTGATATGAGATAGGAGGACTAAAAACAACAGATGGCATCACAAAGCCCAATTAAACACAGCAAATAATTTAATCTTGAAGTCTTTGAAAGATAAAGAGAAACTAGGGCCTGCTAGCACATTTATATCAGCCCTATCCCGGTATTTCACTTGGATAGATCGATGCCTTTATACGTCCAGTGTTTCCATTAGCGAACTCTTATGTGCTTAAGGGTAGCTAGCAATAATGAGCAAGAGCAGATAAGGCTCTGGGTGAATCATCAGCCCTTGTAAGCCAAGCTGCCACTTTTGGGCACTTAACCCACTCTGTAGTCCAGAAGTGCTGAAACATGCTTCTCATCTTAATTAAATAACCAGTTGGAATAATGTGTGGTGTGTCATGTGAGTCCAGAGTGACTGAACAGTATTTATCTCATTATATATCTGAGCAGTTGAGGATTATGAGCCTTGTTGATTAAGGGTGCTGGGTTTTGAACCCATGACCTCCCATGGGTGAGAATTTGGGAGTGTTCATGTTTACTAAGAAAATTCCATAACATGAGAAGTGTCTTCCCTTAATTCGCATTTTGAAACTGGAGATGTAAAGTAGATTAGTAGAGTGAAGAAAAAACAGGGGAAAAGCCTAAAAGTCAATGATTAAGAAGAAGAACTCAAATAAATGACCCACAGTACAGGACATGGTCGGCAAGTATAGTGAAAAAAAAAAAAAAAAAAGAAGGAAAAAATTTGTTTATATGTCACATGCTGTGTAATGAGACGTGTACAGCAAAAATGAAAACCATTCGTAGTCTGCGAATTAGAATCGTTGAGGATTAGAGGTAAAGTTGCTGATAACACTATGAGACCTTATCTTAGATCTGTTTTGATTCGGGAGAACTGTTCTTCCTTAACGGTTATGTTACACGGCAGATGAGGGGAAGCAGAAGCTACTGTAGATTTTTCGTGTCAAACTGGAGTAACACGGGTATCTGGAAAATGTAAAAGAAGATCCTGAATGGAAGAGGCTCACATTCTTTTCATTAACATTGGTGCCAGCTCTGGTGATGCCCTCCAGGCACTTCCCTATGATGGGCATGACTTGTCTTTCCGTGTCTGCAAACAGGACGTAGGTTTGTGATAGCTTCCGTACACGCCTCTCATCCATGTCCTGCAGCTTCTACAAACAAAACACACACAATCAAATGTCAGAAAAGGTTATATGGAAATTGTCAGGTTTACAAAACAATAGATACTTGATATTGTGTGTGCAGTTGGTGCCATAGTTACTCACGGAAAAAATAAAGACCTGAATTGTTACGTTATATATTGCTTACATTAAATATCTGTGGCATGTCTGTGAAGTAGAACTGATTCTGTTCCTTGTTGTATTTCTGCAGCTGGGCAGCATAGTCATTCTTACACTCTTCTGCGATGTGTGCACGCATATGAGCCTGCTGTTTAGCCTACACACACACACACACACACACAAACAGAGTCTGGTTAGTGTAACAGATGTGATCAGACCTGCTTCGTAAAATGTAATAATAATAATAATAATAATAATAATAATAACAATAATAAATAAACAAAGCTTCCTTTTCTTTCTCTCAGAATGAATCTCCCATCTTATACACCAGTTCTGTTCATTTAAAAATAATTGAGAGAGTTAAAAGAGTAATTGGGGAAGAAAATATAGAGGCATTATTGATTTACATACTAGTGGTGCGATGACCAGACAGGTCGAGCTGGTTTTAATTTTAGGCAAATTGCACACAGCAGCTGTGCGGAACTAACCAATCAGATCTGTATTGGGAAGCTGCAGTAGACTGTGCAGAAAAAGCACCAACTAGGATGGTAACCCACTTTCTGAAGGTCTCCAAGATCCTGCATGCCAAAGGGCAGCAGCACAGGACTTATCCATTACAGGAGCTGGTACCACACAGAGAGTTCAGAGAGGGTTTATCAGGAACTGCTTGAACTGAATCGGCTATCAGGAATATCTGTGGTGCTAGAGAAAGGTAGACCCCTGGAACTAGAATGCAAAAATTTCATTATGCGTGTTTACGCATACAAGCTTTCAAGATCACATCCAGCTGCAACGCACCATAAAACCACAACGCACACCTGATGCAATTAATCAGGGTCTTGAGGAACATCTGAACAGGAGGTGTGTATAACTAAATTCTGCAGGACGATAAATCTCTAAGAATGGGGTTGGGCACAAGACTCAAGATGATAATTAAAACAGTTATAATGGTATGACAGATAAGTAAACCTTTTAGGAATGAGGTTGGGTAACTGTGACATAATGCAAAAAATATGTACACAAAAGGGAGCCAAAATGTTCTTCACAGAACGTACAGCTGTAATGAAATACCTTCTCCACATCTGCTTTTGTAGCATTGATGTCCTGATCTGTTTTTTCTGCATACTGCGCCGCCTTTTCCGCCTCCTTCCACTCCCTCTCGAAGCGCTTTTTACTCTGGCGTGCGCACACACACACACATATATACACACATCATATCAGCAATTTACAAAAGCAATGACCCACCTGACCAAACAGTATGAAAAACAGATAAACAACCTCCTCTCTCTCACTCATTCAGCACAGCCTCTCTTTATCTGACTTACACACACATGCCTCATGTGAGCAAGCCATAAACACAACAATACAAAAGCATGCGTAAACAAATGAGTACTTTCGGCACAGGCAGTCATTTGCAAATCATAGCAGGCAAAGCAGGCAGCCAAACTCACACACCTGCAGTTTTGCCACTCAGCCATAACATTAAAACTAGGGCTGCTGGATTAAATGATGAAAAAAAAAAAGAAGAAAAAAAAAAAAAACACTATGATTTTTAACAAATATTGCGATTGCAACTTAAAATGGAATATTTAACTATTAAATGCACTATTTTGTATTCAAACATATTTATCTAGATTTAACAGACAATATTTGGACAAATTAGGGATGTTTGTTTGAATATTACTTTAGCTATTCAAATTCATAAAAAAATAAAGACAAATACTTAAATTACTGACAAAGTCTACATAAATTCCTGACTATGGAATGAGTAAACAATTGCACAGGTGTGTATCGCAATTTCAGTTGTGATTAACTGTGCAGCACTAATTAAAGCCACCTGCCTAATATTGTGTAGGTCCCCATGTGTTGCCCAAACAGCACTGACTCGTCCACGCATGGACTCCACAAGTCCTCTGAAGGTGTGCTGTGATATCTGGCACCAAGACGTTAACAGCAGATTTCCAAGTTGCGAAATGGGGCGTCCATGGGTTGGACATGTTTGTCATGCACATTCTAGAGATGCTTAATCAGACTGAGATCTGGGGAATCTGAAGTTTAAGTCTATACTGTGTATTTGGACACCTTTCTATCTTTCTATCTATCTATGTTTCTACAGCATTAACCATTTAGGCAGTTTGTGCTTCAGTAGCTTTTCTGTGGAATTAAACCAGATGGGCTAGACTTTACCATTTACACACATCAACAAGCCTTTGACTTACATGACCGTGTCACCAGTTCACTGGTTGTCCTTCTTTGCATGACTTGTTCTAGGTACAAACCCACATCATATCATAGACGCTGTATAAGACCTGCTGTTTTGGAGTTTCTGTGTGCAGTTTCTTTAGTCATCACAATTTAACTCCTGTCAAAATCAGTCAGCTCTTTACACTCACCAATGTACTTCTTCCAACTCATCAACTGACACTTTATTGCTGCCTAATGCATATATCCCACCCCTTGACAGATGCCCTTGTAGTGAGGTAAACAACGGCACTTCACCTGTTGGTGGTTTTAATGTTATGCTGAACGTTGCATAAAGACATACAGTACAAACTTACATAGTCGAGCTGCTTGAAGGTGTTCTCCAGTGTCTGCTGAGCCTTTTTGGCTTCTAACAAGTGCTGAAAAATGTAACGGAAGGAAAAAGTGTTAGAACACAAAGGCTGAAGTGTCTCTCTAGATTTTACTCAGATTTGACAACAAAACCAACACAAACCCACAAGGACTAAAAGAAGCTGAGATCAATTATGGCTGTTAGTATAAAAGCTGTCAGACCTTCTTTCCCTACAGAAGTTATTATATCTCTGTATCCAGAGGCAACAAGAATTAAGTTAAATAATGTTTAAAACTCTTTTTTGACATCTTTTGGCATGCATCATATTATTGGCAACTAACAAAAGTGTCCAAAGCCAAAACGGGACTTCTGATTGTTAATAATAATAACAGTTACTGTATGAGAATAAAGATGATAATAATATTTTTTTCCCCTCATTTGTTTATATAATCCCCTGCTACACGAATGCACTTATCCCAGCATTTCACTGGTGCTTGGATACCATCGACATTTTCTCAGCACGCCAAAGCCATGATCTGACCTCCTGCTTTATTTTTGGAACACTGGCCTCCCAGGAACTCCTTTAATGGCCTAAACATGTGGAAATGGCTTGGAGCGAGGTCAGGACTGTTCGGATGATAAGGCAAGAAATCCCAGCCAAGTTCCTGTATTCCGCAAGTGGTGTTAGTGAATGATTGTTTGTACAGTTCCTACAGACAGATGTGTGTCTCTTCCTCAAGTGGCCGACAAGTTATCTGTCAATCTTTAAGGATCAAGCGTTCCACTCTCTGAATGTTCACGAAAACGACTGGGATCCCGGTTTGACTCGAACACCCCCGTACATTATTATTGGTGGTATACTTTTGTTTTTATTTTCAAGTCTATAGGCACTAATTTCATCAAGTAAAAAACAAACAAAAGATTCTTTGAGATATCTTCCTGTGGCTGATGTACACTGTAAAATGTTAACAGTGTACATTAAAGCACAGAAGAGTGAAATAGAAATTTTGTTGTGTGGATGTCTTGAGCAGTAAACTTATTTCTCTGTTTGTGCCAATTAGGCATGGATATAGGATTATATCAATCGTTTCAAAGAAATCAGACAGTACTAATTGATTGAACATATATCCAGGGGACAGGAAATGGTCGTCTGTTGCAAACAGGGTCATGTGAAACTTCTAACTATGACAATCATTCATGATTCACGATCCGAAAACACTGCTGATTTTATTTTAAGCATGGCCTATTTATCTCTCTCTCTCTCTCTCTCTCTCTCACCGCCTTGCGCTCCTGTTTGAGCTCCTGCAGGTATTTAGTGAGCTCGATGCAGATGTTCATCATCATGTTCTCAGCGATCAGCTCCCTCTGCCCTGCATAGTCGTTCATCTCGTTAAGAATGTCCAGGAAAGACTGGTGGCTTGAAAACCTAAAAGAAAGAAGAAAAAAAAACGAGTCAAAGATAAATGACTTTGGAGTAAAATTTCATCTCGAGCCTCGAAGTCACCACTCTTTTTCATCTGCAACTTCGTTTATGTTTCCCAGAGAAGAGCTATTGAGAGCGCTGCGCTTCATCGTTAACATGAGGGACAAACTCATTTAGACCCTGCAGGTCGTCCTGCTCACTCACTCAAAGCAGAAAATGAACCACTATGCCCCAAACCGGTTATTACGGCCAAGGACTTCGATTTGTTAAGGCCGAATGTTTGGGTCGTATTTTTTATTACCTGCATTCCTGCTCCTCCTTGCTGCCTCGTTTAGGGCTGTACTTCTTTGTTAGATTCCTGTAAAGATAATGAGCAACATCATTATGACGGATGGAAATGGATAAACTTCATTTCCAGCCAAAAAGAACGAAACACAGATATTAATAATACAGTAATGAGACTGCAGTTTTGGCACCACATGAATAGATTAATTACCTGATGTTTATTTTCATAGCAAAGCTGCTGAACCTGTTCTTCGCGCTACGAAACTGAGCTTGCTTTGATTTCATTTACTGGACGATTAGTTTCCAGCAATTCAAAATTACAGTCAAAATAAAAATGTTTCAGTGCATTGCATCAGCTGCGAGTAATGAAAAAGGCAAACCCTGATTTCATCACAACACAAAAGAATCAACATCAATTTCTTGATTGGGTCAGTTTATACACTCTTAAATAACACACACAAACACACACACACACACACACACACACACACACAGCATTTCTAGGCTTTTATGAAGGGTTAAAAACACAAACTGTTCATTTAGTCATGTCCAAATCTCCTTTATTAAACTAGAGTCCACTGCACTGTGCCGATTAGTTGCCCAGGGATTCATAACCTTGCACGTTGTTTCCTTTTAAAGCACCGTGACTGTAACAAAGCACCTACCATTCGATTCTGACTCATTCAATAACTGGCCGAAAAAAAAGCTGCAATTCCAGAAAGGTTGCTATTGGCCTGAATTTCACATGAATGGAATTGGGTTGAAAAGAAAAAAGTCCAACACATCATTAAAGCATGAAGTGCTGAACCATCAACTTCGTAAAAGAAATGACAAATGAGCATGATCAGAGTTCCCTTAAACGCTTGAAGTTGCATCCTAAAAAAAGTTAACAGCGGAAATTAGAGCTATGTTTAATAATGAAAGTAAGAGCATTTCCACACATGATGAGCAGTCACATGATTGAGCCTAAACAGCTGTGTGTTTCGTGAACTAATCAGAAAAAAAGCCTTCAGTTGTGGTGTGATGAGTCTAATTGACCCTGATCCAGAGTGATGTGTGCAGCAGTACGAAATGAAGTGCATGAAGCGATGCACCCAACGTGCACAGTGGCCACTGTACAAGCCTCTGGAGGCAGCGTTATGATCTCGGGTTGCTTTAGTTGGTCAGGTCTAGACTCAGCAACATTATGTGGCAAAAACAAATTAAGAGAGCTGATGATCTGAATGTACTGCATGACCCGGTTAATGCATTTTTTTTTCTTTCCAGATGGCACAGGCGTATTTCAGGATTCAAAGTGTGAAAGCGTGGTTCTGGGAGCAAGAGGAATCATTTCCATTAATGAACTGGCCACTACATCTCACAGCGCAATCAGAGCTAAAGACGGTCAAATTAAACATTAGGGTAGAGCGCAGACCATCAACTATTACAGCTTTTACTTTGCAAAACAAATCTGTTTATTAGTCTTGTGCATCAGTCATGTATTAAAACGTTAAACCATCGTCATTACAGCCAGAACTACTGTCCGATTCTGACCAATCAGATTCAAGCATTCAACTGTGTTGTAGAATAAACCATTTTACCATTTTAAGTCATTTTACGGTGTTAATGTCTTATTATTGTCATGTAATGTTGTTATTATTATTATTATTATTATTATTAAAACATGCAAAAGAAGAAAAACTTTCTATGAGCAAGTGTGTACACACTTTGGTAAATATTTTGCTTTATTGTTATGCTTTTATTAGACGTGTATGCGCATTATTACAATACTGTTGTGCTTATAGTACTTTTTAGATCATAAAGTAATATTAAGGTCTAGCAAATTGCTCCATATCAATATTTATTGAGAGTTCGGTTTACTGATAAGTCTTTTAAACACGCCTTTAGCGCAGACTCCAATAAGGATCGTACGTACTGTTCAGCTCTCTATAAACGTGAAAGTGTAAGAAAAGTAAAGAGAGAAAAAGTGCACAGCTTAAAAAAACTCATCATCTCATTAAAGGGGATCAAACTTTCTTGTTTTATTCTAAACAGAACAAATTAAAAAGTACCCGTGTTGCCATTAAGCCAATCATTTTACAGAACAAGTTGTTCCAGGAAGGTTACTTACTTGTTTTTAAGAACAATCAATGTGAAGCCGTTAACAATGTTACCAGGTTAATGCACAAAATAAACCAAATCAAAATAAAAAAAATACACCAAAGAATTGAGTCAGTGTGTCTGAGGGTTTAATAAGTGGCTCTAAAGCAGTGTTGTGGATATAAGGTCAAAGCACCAGGGAATTCCAAGTGTTCTCGCTGGCTAAATTCAATTGTCACTAGTAATGAATGGGTGTGTGTGTGTGTGTGTGTGTGTGTGTGTGTATGGTGCCTCACACTTAATGCTCCTGGCATAGGCTCAATCACCATGACCAAGATAAAGTGTTTACTAAAGATGAGTCCTTAGGGTCACAAACTAAACTGTATCTTGAGCACTGGAGGGCTCACACGCACACATACACACACATACACACACATACACACACATACACACACATACACACACATACACACACATACACACAC
>JAOVVB010000030.1:3278166-3290843 GCA_028570985.1 Heterobranchus longifilis
ATGGTTTTTTTTCAGCAAACTTTAGGAACACAGTAGTCCTTGGAACAAATAATAAATTGGATGAATAAATAGACCTGGGAAGAGATTAGATGTAAGGTGTGGTACTTTTAATGGATGCCAGCAAGCAATGAAATAAGTAGCACAAAACCTCCAGTATGTCACTTGGGACAGGACTTCTGTTCAACCTCCGCCCATTCCCCTCTTTCTAGCTGTGTGTGTGTGTGTGTGTGTATGTGTGTTAAACAGACCTTAGCACTGCAGACGTCACTGTTGCCAGGTAAGCAGGTATCCCCTACTGGAATTTTTGACTTGTATTAGTTGTTATAAATTGTTTCAATACAATATTGTAACAATACAATATTTCAAAAAGAATTTAAAAGAATGTATTTGTGAAAATAATAAATAAATGAGTGACTCACAGTGGAATAGTGTTAGTAGTGTGTGTGTGTGTGTGTGTGTGTGCGTGTGTGTGTGTGTGTGTGTGTGTGTGTGTGTGCGCGCACTGTGATGGAATGGCATGCTGTCCAGGGTGTAACCTGCCTTGTGCCCACCTTGTCTCCTGGAATAGGCTCTAATCCCCTTGCGACCCTGTACAGAATAAGCAGTATAGGTGAAATGTTATTTAACATTCTGTAATTTACTGTCAAGTTGAATTACATTGTATATAAGCAGTTTGGTCTACCTATTTCCGTAGATTTTTCATTCAAACAGTATGCAAATTATAGGAAAAGGATGGGATAGGGTCCTTCCACATACAATGGGTGACAGATACCCTGGTGATATATCTATCATTTTTTGTGGTAGTTACTTATGGGGTCGGGTTGCCACCTTGACACATGTGGGAGGGAAGGACCTTGTTTAAGGATCCAACAGTGGCGGCCCAGTGGAGTTGGGGCACAACATCCTGATCAGCAGTCCAACACCTTAACCACTGAACTACCCCTGCAAACTATGCGAACATTGGAATGAATCTGAAAATTTGGTGTTTTATTAGGAATTTCATTATTATTTTATTATTCACTTTATTAGTAATTATGTATGTTAAATTTAATTACTGTATATACGTTTTTATGGTTACACCACATTAACATTTTTTGGGTTTTATGACCCGAACATTCTATCCAAATTGATTTTGCCAGAAAATGTTACATTAGGTCTGCATAGAAAGAATTTGTGTAAGTCATTTATTTTAATTTTAAACTCTTTCAAAATAAACTGTATGGACATGAAACAACGAGCATCATGTTATGACCCATTTAACACCTTATGATATCTGCCCATCTGCACAGAACATTATGATGTCTTCTCATATACACATAATATCTAAGAAAGCATGCGTGTACCATATAAAGTCATGTTACATAACCTCTTGTGGAAGCTGCTCTTACATTCCTATACCTGTATTCATTCCTCTGCTTCACACACACACACACAGAATCAGCTGGCACATAAATCTCCCAGTATACACACTGCATGGTCAAAAGTATATGGTCACCTGATCCATATCATATGTGCTTGTTGAACATCCTATTCCAGTTTTATTCCTCCTCCCCCTTGCTCTTCTAATAACCTCCAATTTTCTGGGAAGGCATTGCAAATGAATTTTGGAGGGTGGATCTGGAGATTTGTGCTCATTCAGCTGCAAGGTCATGCATGGATGTTTGGTGAGGTGGTCTGGAGTGCAGTCAGGGTTCCAGTTCATCCCCAAAGTGTTCAGTGGAATTAAGGTCAAGGATTTATGCTATTATTCCACTCTAACCTTGGAGTTCACAATGCACAATACATTGTCATGCTGAAACAGGTTTGGATGTTGCAGCTAGAGTCATTGCCTCATAGCTTTATGATCCCTGGTTCAATCATGTCCTCAGGGTACTGTGTGCATGGAGTTTCTCATTTTCTTCCCATTTCTGTGTGATTAGCTAAATATTCAGTGAGGTAAAGCCCTTATTTGTCAAATATTCATTACTGCAGAGAGAAATTCTTTCGTTGCATATGCCAGCGTAGATGGGGTCAAAGCGCAGGGTCAGCAGATAGGGCCCAAAAGATAAGCGCCTTGCTCAAGGGCCCAACAACGGCAACCTTGTGGAGCTGGGGCTTGAACTGCCGACCTTCCCATCAGTTTTAAACCCTTCACCTTCAAAGATGAATGTTGATGAATCGACTACCTACATGCAGAGTGTACATGCAAAGAGTGTTATTTAAAAATTAAGTATATATACTGTATATAGTGATATATGATTTTATATAGATCATTTAAAAACCCAAGTATATATATACTTGGTTTTTTAAAATGATCTATAAAATAATATATATATATATATATATATATATATACTTGTTTTTTAAAATCATCGACCTGCAGGTCGATCGTTTAAAAACATGCTAGTCTACCACTGGTCTGGTTGTATTACGATGGATCTGGCAACCCTGTGAGTTATGTGGACGGAGGGACTGAATAAGGCATTGCGGCGGGACAGAGAGGTGTATTCATAGATGTCAGCCTGTTTAATAAACATGTGACTGGTTGTTGGATATTATTTGGTTTTGTTAGAGATATTTAATAAATACATTTTTGCTAGTGTTTTGGATCTTATGAATATCTCTGCAGAGCTCCGGGTGCTGACGGGTTTCATTGACGCGGCGTCTAACGGTTTCCCGTAAAAAGAAAAAGGAGCGTGTATGCTGGAGAGAAAGGTCTGTCTGCAGGTCATGCTTACTTCTGATGTTTCTTCTTCTTCCTTGTTTGTTCTCTTACATTGTTTCATTTTATACAGTAGCAGTGAGGTGCATTGAAAGGAAAAGAAAATAATAATGCATGAAAAAAATTCAGGGAAGTAAATTATTGCATGTGTACTCTACCTGGACAGAAAACAGGAGTCAAGGAGAGAATAAAATGTGTAAGATTTACTAAAGGAAAACTCTGTATGAACTCTGAATTCTACACACTAGTAGTAAAAGTGCAAGAATAGATGAAAAACAAAGTAATTGCTATGTATCAAGTCCTGTCTTTCTTTAATAACAGCTATTGTTTATTCTAAGATCCTTCAGTATCTTTGCTCATAGTTTGTGGAGAGCTTTTGTATTTATTATTAATGTTTGTTCTGAAAAATCTAGGATAGTCCTTGCATCAAAGAATAAACTGGATTCATATTCGATTAATAACATAAGAAGACTTTTTCTGAAAAAACATCTGTTTTCACTCCATCCAGTCTTATCTTATGAAAGCTCATTCCTTAAAGATTAGAACATGGCCAGCTTGTGCTGCCCAGCCCAGAGGTTCCTCATCACATAGGAATTACTTTGTACTACAGTACTCTTGTATGCATTATTTAAAATGTTTTTTTTATTATTATTACACTTGCATGATAAATGTTGCACACCAACTGCAGGATGTCACAGGAAATAAGATCCTGTGAAATAATATTGTGCACAAAAATATAAAGCTAAACTGCTTTCACTTTCAGGTTGTTACATCTGCACTAATAGGCATTGCAGGTAAAATGTACTTGTCCTAGATTTAAAAAAAAAACTTTTTGTCTAGTCTATTGCATTTTTAGTTTGCACTGACTCCAGGCATGAGCCTGTAATCACACATTATTATCACTGTAACAGCATGCTGAGATCATGTCTCAGTTCTCGGCAAGGTACAGTACCTCTATTTCTTTTAATAGCAGTAATGTCAGAAAGCAGAGATTACATAGTATGTCATGATTCCAGTTTTCAGCATCAGCAAACATTAAACAATGTTAACAATCACATTCGCTTCTGCAGGAACCTGGGTTTAAAATACGGTTACAGGATTCAGACAAAACATTTGCTTGTGTGCCCTGTGATGGGTTGGCACCCAGTTTATGGTGGGCAGAACTTACACCCACACAGCTGAAGCTTATTTGTCAAATGGCTCATAATTCACCAGTTTTTTTTTTAGTGGTTTGTGTGAATTCCTGTGCAATCACCATCTATAATCTGATCCACTCAGAGGGGCATTTAATTCTTTTGACCATGCTGCTTTATTTTATTCCAGTCCAAGTTTATTTGAAACATATGTCTTATAATTTTAGTGTTTTTAGCATGTACAACTTTCATAACATCTTGTTTTGGCATATCATTTGAACTGCAACATTTTAATTTTGTCAGCTGATTCTATGTGAATAGCTAAGGGCAGAAATAAACTATATTTTTATCTTTGCAGGCAACACCATAAAATGGCAACAAACTTCAGCAGCACATTTTCGAAGGACATGTTACCTCCCATTTATGGGGTGGAGATGTGTGTGGCACTGGTGGGGAATTTACTAGCACTAGGGCTGATTGTGACTAAGGAGAGGAAGAACTGGCACACAGGAGTGGTGTTCACCTGCAACCTGGTCATCAGTGACATCCTGTATGCCCTCACTCTGCCCCTGCTTGTTGACTACTACGCAAGAGACCGGAATTGGACATTTGGTGAAGCTGCCTGCAAACTAGAGCGCTTCCTCTTCACCTGCAACCTCTACGCCAGCATTTACTTCATCATGTGTATCAGTGTTAATAGATACCTGGGCATTGTTCATCCCTTCTTTACACGCACCTATGTACAAACGAAACATGCCAAGATCATTAGTTTGATGGTGTGGATCGTTGTGGCAGGCCTGGCATCTCCAATCCTCTACTATTCAGGTGTATCCAAAACCAGATGTTCCTTATTCGCAGACTCGGCATCTAAATCTAAAAAGTTTATGTACAGAGTGTTCATGGCTGTTATAGGTTGCTTAGTCCCATTTTTGGCTACATTTGCATCCTATTTTGGTGTCATTTGGGTGGTTTTTAAAAATGAGAATATCACATCACTGGAGAAGAAAAAAGTGGCTCTGATGGTGTGTACGGTCTGTGTCTTGTATGCCGTGTCTTTTGTACCTTATCACTCCTTGCAAATATTGCACTTTAAACTAAAGGCAGAAGGAATTACCAACCATTATGTGCGTAATGGATACCAAGTGTCAAAAGCATTAACCTGCCTGAACATGTGCCTCCACCCCATCTTCTATATGGCTGTGTTTGACAGTATCAGGGCTCTGTGCTGTAGAAAGTGCTCAAAAGAATCAAATTAAGTTACCAAATATTTATTATTATTATTATTATTCTCTCAGGTTCACCTTGAATTAAAAATGGTTGTTTTCATGGACATTTATTCAATGTATATAATCAAAGAATTTAAAATAAAACAGCTGGATGGTTTTATGTAATGTATTCTCAATGTCATCAACTAGTTATTTGAATGTGTACCCTCATTGTAAATATACAGTTTATTACAAATAAATGAGTTATTAAAAAAAGTATCTTAGTACAGTACTTCTATTAAATGTAATTGTCACAAGAAATTCCACTTATTATGTAGCAGACGAAGTGCATAAAGTCATACTGGGATGGATTATAAATATGAAATGTAATTAATATAATTAAAGGAGTAATTATATCATATTTGTCAAACTTGTCAATTGAGACATTGTTGAAGCTGTTTAACATATTTTGCCAGAGTTTTTTGTTTGTTTGTTTGTAATTATTGCAACTTTATTACAAAATAATTACATAAACAATTACGTAAAATAAAGAGGTACAGATCAAAATATTCATATCACATCAATTGCTTTCTTGGTGTGCTAGTGTGGTATATATCCACCCTTTATTTACAAACTCAACAACATACTGCTGCTTGTTCTGTTAATAAAGGTTTGTAAAATGCATTTGTAAAAGAATAAAGAACCTAAATATTGATCAATAAAAATATAAACTCCAACATACACACCTTGCTGAGCATATACAATGAAGTATTTGCCCCTTCCAGATGTTTGTCACACTTTCAGATCATCAAACAATTTTTTATATTGCACAAATATAAAGCAAGCGCAGTACAAAATGCAGTTTTTAAATGACGATTTTATTTATTAAGAAAAAAAGCTGTCCAAACCTGCCTTGCCCAATGCAAAAAAGAAATTGTGTTTCTAATAATTGGTAATATCTTCTAGAATTGCTCTAATTAAGCCACACTGGAGGGTTTTCAAGGATTAACGGGTTGTTTATGGTAATCTCAATCGGATTTAAATCCGGACTTTGATTAGGCTACTCCAAAAGGCTTTTTGTCATTCAGAGGTGGACCTTTTGGAGTGTTTCGGATCATTGTCCTACTTCATAACCCATGTGCGCTTGAGCTTGAGGTCACAAACTGATGGCCGGACATTCTCCTTCAGGATTTTCTGGTAGAGCGCAGAATGGAGCTGAAGTCTGAAAGCCTTAGAAATGGATTGGCTTCAGACTGATACATATCATTTACTTTCTTTCTCATCTGTTCTTGAATTTCTTTAGATCATGTTTCTTTTTTAGGTTTTTTAGCGTGCTTCACTTTGTCAGACTTGTTCTATTTACATAATTTCTTGATTCAACAGTTCTAGAAGTAATCAGGCCTGGTTGTGGCAAGTGAAATTTAACTCAGCTTTCCAAAAATCACAGGTCCTTCATGATTTGGCAAAAAAAAGGAAGAAAAAAAAAGGGGGGGGGGGGTTACTTTTCCACATTGGGCTAGGTAGGTTTTGACAGCTTTTCCCTTAAATTATTGAAATCATCGAAATCATCGGAAGGCTCAGGTTCGTTTCCCAGCCAGTGCCCTAACCCCAGCCACTGGATGTAGTGCCGGTCCCAAGTCCCATGCCAAGCTTGTATGCGCAGACCAGATGGTCTGCTGTGACGACCCTTTGCCGGGAGCATTCAAAAGACCACAACAACAACATCATTTAAAAACTGCATTTTGTATTTACTCAGTTATACTTGTCATATTAAAATTTTTGTTTGATGATCTCAATCATTTATGTGTGACAAATATGCAGAAAAAAAAAATTCAAGATGGGGTAAATCCTTTTTACAGCACTGTATTACAGAAATTATAAGGATTGTATAACTTAATAATCTCTCTATTAAGATTAACTAAACGTGTGCAATGCAACTTCTTTAAAAAAAATTTAGTTGACGCCTACATACTGGGAGGTACGAAGGCGTCATTGTGACATTGAAGTCTCGCGAGATTTCCTTCTTAACGCTCCCGGGAAACTAGCCGAGTCGTTATCAGCGCTGGGCCAAAATGCCGTCGATAGAATACGACGAGTAAGTCTCTATTCATAAACAGAATACGATTTTAACGTTAAATATGACATATCAAGCTAATTACACATATCTTTCCTAGCTCGAAGCCAAGCTGGGCCGACCAGGTTGAAGAAGAAGGAGATGAAGGTAAGTTTAGCGTGGGTTAGCTTAGCACGCGCGTGTGTTACAGAAAAGCGAGGCCCTACGGCAACGTCCCAAATGACGGCGCGGTTTCTGTGTAGGTGTTTTACATAGGGTTATACTTCTCACTTAAACAGTACGTAATGTAAGTGCACTATATCTGCATTTGGGATGTGGCTTGATTTAAACGGTTGAATTGACTTTCCACGTATGAAAACGTGATTCTATAGAATGCCATTTATTTAATACTAACACTTAGAATGTTAATAAAGTTTAATATTGAAACTTGGTTATTGTGATATTATCTAGCTTTATACTTTTACGTTTGGCTAGCGCTCATTGCTAACCTCATCCTACCGCTATATCGACATGTCCAGCCTCCTCATGATTTGGATTGGATGTCGGTGTTTCGCTGCCCACACAGGGATTGGCTCACTGGCCGAAACGTAAGCTGATAGACAGACTTTAGTATTAATACCAGTGAAGAGGTGGGGTTAGACAGAATATGGACGAGGAAACATATGGCAGTTGTATGTGAAATATATTTAATTTACGCAAAATGACCAAACTGAATAACACCCCCCCCCCCCATATACTTTTATATTTGCTTGTCATATAGGTTGTCATACCGAAAAAAATGAGCACTTCTAACAAACAACGTCTGAGCTGTTACCATGTGAACAATGTCATACAATAAGCATGTTAATATTAGACTGCCATTCATGTTATAACATCGTTATATAATCTTCCAGTCTTTCAACATTCTTTAAAGTGAAGTGCAATGCTTACACCCTCAACTTCAAGAATATATATAATAAATGGCAAGTAACTAGATAAAATGATGAGAACTAGATAGAATGATGTGATTTTTCCTGATTTTCTCACTAATTTAGTCATGGCTAATTTCCACCCATCATTACGGCACATCATGGCTACAACTACCAACCAGGCAGGACTATCACATGTTTCCTCCAAACCACATGACGCTGACCAACCATGTCTTTTCTAACTGCTCACTTGCGCATCATTGTAAGTGGCATAACACACAGAGGAAAGCTTCAGACGCCCATGATTGGCTGGAGAGCGCAATTGATGCGAGAGTCCCATCCCTCCACCGCGAGAACTCGGCCCATCAAAAATCTAAGCTACTGGCTGCATGAGGCTGCAGAATCATCTGGGATTAAAATTCGTACTCTCTGTGTGATAGCATTAATGGCCCCTATGTCACTCCGGAGCCCGTTAAAATATTTTTAAATCTTCATTATGAGTACTAAGCTATGAGGAAAGCACAAATGTACACAACGCATGAACACAGGAAATCTGGAGTAGACGTGCAGTTGCACAAATCATCCTTCCTCTGCTCACAGAGTGTTACCGACAGAACATCTTCCTCTGTGTGCTTGCCTTTGTAAGTGGTCGTGCAATTAAACGGCATCATTTACGTGAGGATAGTTTCAGTTTATTTATGCGTGCAAAAGTGTGCGTGCATGATGGAGTGCACAAGCACAGTGATGGAGAGTAAAGGAAAAAATGCTATGGATTAGGAGCTAATGTTGCACTGTGGTGTGTTCATGGCATCAAAATGCAGATCTTTAAAGCATGAACACTGATTGACTATGGACACCTTGAATCTATAGATCACGCATAAAAGGGCGCACAATGCTTTTTAGTGTTTTTGTTGGAAATGCATATTCATGCAAGTTGTGCAGGTGCATTGCGGAGAGGGGAAACAGTGTCCCAGGAACGTGTTGAGGGTTTTATCAATGTAGAAAGTCTCTGATTTTGTATCCAAAAAGAATTGTTGATGTTTTTTTGTTTATGATTTTGGCACTTAATTTGAGATTGGCGATGGAATGGGATAACCGGCGCTCCCGCCAGTCTTAAAAGGTATTGAATATAAAACTTTCCCGCAGGTATGATCCACGTAATGACCCTGAATCGTGGTAAGGGTCAGGGGAAAGTAGTAAAACTACTGTAAAAGTCTTTCTAATAAAGTCATCTTTATTTAAATTGTTTATTTTTTTCAAGGCACACTTCCATCGCCCAAAGAGACAGTCAAAGGCAATATCAAGACTGTTACAGAGTACAAGATAGATGAGGATGGCAAAAAGGTCAAGGTAAGAGCAGCTCTTAAAAACGGCTAATGTGTTTTCTAAACGAGTCATTACCGCCTCAGCTTACCGCTGTATGCTTTTACTTTCAGATTGTCCGGACCTTTAAAATTGAGACAAGGAAAGCCTCCAAAGCTGTTGCTAGGAGAAAGGTATGATGGCTTAGGCGGATGTGTTTTCTGTATGAAAAACAAATCTACATGTGGTAATATTTCTTTCTCATTGCAGAATTGGAAAAAATTTGGAAATTCTGAATTTGACGCTCCAGGGCCTAATGTTGCCACTACCACTGTCAGTGATGATGTCTACATGACCTTCATCTCCAGCAAGGAGGTTTGTTTTATGTGTCTTGATTGCACATATCCACTGGCCAGTGTAGTACTGTACAGGACTGTGGCAAATGCAGTACCGGTCAAAAGTTTGGACACCCGTTCTAATTCAGTATGTTTAATTCAGTAATCTATTTTATACGTTCCAGAACAATACTGGATTTTGGTGCATATGGCATTAGGTAATTAACAACAACAGTTGTTGCTATTTTAAGTCAAGGTCAGATGTTCTGGAATAATTCTCGTAAAAACAGTGTTGTCAAGTGCATTTGCAAAACTCATCAAGCACCATGATAAAACTGGCTCTCACGAAGACCATCCCAGGAAAATAAGACCAAAACTTACCGCTGCTGCAGAGAAGTTCATTTGGAGTTACTTAGAATTCATGATTTAACAAACAGCACCTCAGATTAGAACCGCTATGAAGGCTTTACAGAGCATAAGTAGCAAACACATCTCAATATCAACTGTTCAAAGGAGATTATTGCATATTTTGGACACCTTCAGCATTGGTTTACAATGTAGAAAGAAAAAAAAATCAGAAAAGACCATGAAATTAGAAGGGGTTTTCAAACGTTTGATTGGTAGTGTCTTATTTTATGTGTTTATCACATAAGTTTAATCAAGTGAGAAATGTCAGTATCCCACAAGCTTCAGAAAACTCCTATATCACAGATGTGTGTTTGATAAACCTACTTGTGAAGTTTTGAATTCATGTTAATAACTGTTTGCTGTGCCACACTGTCACTGTAGATCTTGCTTTAGGGTGGATGGATATAAGGATTGATGGACGGATGGATAACAGGGATTGATTGTTGGATTGATTGGGGTTGATTTTTAGATTTAATAGTGAGCGGAATGATGGTTAAATTAATATGTGGATTTATAGTTTAAATTGATTGGATGGGTGGATTGATGGGTTGTTTGGATGGATAGATTTGTGGTGTCTCCCCAGGTGGAAATTCAAGAACTTTTAGCACAAAACAGAACTTGTCATGCTTCTCCCCTCTTTTCCAGGACTTAAATTCTCAAGACCAAGATGAAGATCCCATGAACAAACTGAAAGGCCAGAAGATCGTGTCCTGCCGTATTTGTAAAGGGGATCACTGGACCACCCGCTGTCCTTATAAAGACACACTGGGTCCCATGCAGAAAGAGCTGGCTGAACAGCTGGGCCTGTCCACTGGGGAGAAGGAGAAGGCTGCAGGTGGGGTAACAGAACAGCATTATGGGAAAGAAGCTGGATATTTCATGGATATTTTTTCTTATGACGGCGCATAATTGTTGCTTTTGACAATTGTTTACTGGATCTTTGATTTATGTTGTATACTTTTGTTAAATAATGGTTCCTTTAATATTTATTAAACTGAAATTTTAAGAGATTCACTGTGAAGCTAGCGCTGTACTAAGTATGTTAAAAGAAAAAACTACAAAATCTTAAATTGTTTTTAGTTTGCTCAGCACTACTGCTATGGTAAAATGTTACATAATTTCCTCATTTTCTTAATGCTTTCTACCGTGTTTTTTCCTTTTTGATAAAACTAGAAAATGCGTCCACTTTGCTGTTTTGGAGAAAAAAAAATCCAGAGAATTACAAAACAAAGGGACAAATCATAGCTCTGTTGTAACTGATAAGTAACACGTGATATGAACACAATTTACTCTTCTGTGCCTGATATTTAGAGCCCGAGCCTGCTCAGCCAGTGCAGAGCAAGACCGGGAAGTACGTTCCCCCTAGCTTGCGGGATGGAGGCACGCGCAGAGGAGAGTCAATGCAGCCGAACCGCAGAGGTGTGTTAAGATCCTTCCATTCTCCTATCTTGGCCAGTTAGTTTTGTTTTCAAGTTCACGTTAACGTGTTCTTTTATATCCAGCTGATGACAATGCTACAATCCGTGTGACCAACCTGTCTGAGGACACGAGGGAGACGGATCTGCAGGAGCTCTTCAGACCATTCGGCTCCATCTCTAGGATCTACCTGGCCAAGGATAAGAATACAGGCCAGTCTAAAGTAAGTCTATTAGTCTAAGTCTAAAGTACATCTTGGAGGGCTCTGTACTTGGAGGAACTGAGCCTTTTTTTCTTTTTTTTCTTTTTTTTTAAGCAAAATGTCATTTATTCACACAACTTCCTCTACATGATTGTGAATGTTTTTAGAAAGAAATGGCGATGGTCTCTCCATGATGAATTATCCATGTAGTTGCTTAATTCTAGATAAATCCTAATTTCATTAATAAACTCTTAGGGAAAATAAAAGCAGCCCTGCATTATATATGCATAAATCTGTATTTTGTCAGCTATGAGTTATGCTTCATGCATGTTACAGGGAGTTTACTTCACTTCTCACATTTTATGCGTTGCAGAAGTACCCCTGCATCTACTGAAGGCAATGTTATTTTTTTTTTTTTGCTGTGTGTATTAGCTGTAAAATGCTTCACATGACTACTGTCTGACTGTAGCTGGTGTCAGTATATGCTTGCTTAAGGTGTTAAAGTAAAGAGCAAGAGGTGTGCAAAGCAACACTTGTTACAAACGTGATGGTACATGATGGCCAACTGCTGTGCTCCAAGAAAAGCAATTTTACAATTATTACAATTCCTGCATTAATTAATTAAGCAACATGGCTGTTTTATTCATGTATAGCTATGTTGAATGTTTTGGAATCACTTGTTTATGTTTTGGCTTTCGTGAAGATAAGAATTTTTTTTATTATTACTACAGCAAAACTGCCATGAGATGACTTCCTCATGGTGGAAATTGTTATCCTACAATGGGATGACCTTGGAGACTCCTTCCATCGATCTTAAATTTATTGCTGCAAGTCATTTATCTGTAATCTTTTGTTTTTGCTCTGCAGGGTTTTGCCTTTATCAGCTTCCATCGGCGTGAGGATGCAGCCAGAGCCATCGCAGGAGTGTCGGGCTTCGGTTATGATCATCTTATTCTTAATGTGGAATGGGCCAAGTAAGTAGTGTTGAAGTAC
>JAOVVB010000030.1:3304885-3325441 GCA_028570985.1 Heterobranchus longifilis
AAAAAAAAAAAAAAAAAAAAAAAAAAAGAGGGGGGGGGGAGAAGTGGCAACATTAAGAACAAATACAGCTTACAGACAAAATGAGACCACTTACCAAGATGAAGTCTAAAATTGAGACATGCAGTTATGAGGGGGGGAAAAAAAAAAAAAAAAAAAAAAAAAGCTGAGCTCAGGGTAGGGTGATGCAAGCTTTGTTTTCTAGAAAAGCACTTAATTCTAAACTGACATTTTTAAAGCTACAGCAGGTTTTTTAAAACTATTAAAAACAGACCACAAAACACCCATTTGTAAGACAAATACACCAAACCGAGTAATTTGGATTTGCATCTACATATATAATTTATTTAGACCAACACAATATGTTTAGATTAAGAATACAAAGTGAAGCAAAATGACTGTGCTACATCACCCATCCCTTACAGCTGAAAATAAAGTCTGGCAATCACCGCTTTCCATTGCAACTCAAGATCAAAACAACCAAAAAAAAAAAAAAAAAAAACACAAGCACTCCAGAGGCGCAAATTAAAGGTTACCTACCAGTACAGCAGCATGCTGCATTAGGGAATGCCAGAGAAGCATTAGATATTACCATTGCACAAGTAGCAAAACCATTTGTAAAACAAAACCTAAACCCACATCAAATTTCAGTTTGTATCCAAAATCAGCTTTAGACTGGGAAAAAAAAGAAAAAAAGAAGAAGAAGAAAAAAAAAAAAAAAACGACCAGTATTCACATCTACACATTTATACCACTATATCCTGTATTCAGGGTTGCGGGAGTCCCAAAGCCAGCAGACTTGGGCCACGAGGCACAGTATACCCTAAATGGGGTGCCTATCCATCACAGGAAACACACAACGGGCAATTTGGGAATGCCAATTAAACTAATCCTCAGGTCTTCGGACTACTGGAGGAAACCCACCAAGTACGGAAATCGAACCCGGGCGCTGGAGGTGCAAGGAGACAGTGCTAAACACTAAGGAACCACACCGCCCATCTAAATAGGCAATTATAATTACCAGTAGCTGCCTTATTACATAAACTATAGGCATATTAATTTATAATGACTCCAGGTTCTGCCCAAGTCTAGCCTGGACAATTCACACTATTTTGGGTGTTAGATTTGTCATGTTCATGATTTGTAGAGCAGAGGTTAGTCTTGAACTTATTCACTAATGTACTGTAGAATTATATAAGGAGGAAGTGCTTTTTGGGGGGTGGGGCAGTTTAATAGCACTGTATTAAACACAGCCAGGAAATAAACAGAACATTAAACCACACCCTTTCAGTAATTGGTTTCAAATCAATGTTACAAACCATTAGATTTTAACTTGCAAAAAGGAACTCACTCCAACATCACCTGTCACCACAGCTTTACGTTTAAAAAGCTTTTATAGATGGAATTACTACAAATCAGTTCACAGCTGTCAGGATTAAGCCCAACAGTACAATTACAAGTTTTTTTTTTGCACTTCTTGGAGTAATTGTTCCAGAAGATGCCAATGCTAAGAGAGGGGGGGGGGGTTGTGTAGAAATCAAATCAAACATCTCAGCCATTCGGATCTAAAATCCATCACATTTTTATAACTCTCCAAGTCCCCAGCCTACCTCTTGCCTAGGGTGACACCAGCAAGTTTAATTAGGTCCCTCATGCATGGGGTGACGATGATGGGCTGCTCATCCGAGTCTCCAGCCTCATCGTAGCTTTCCACCTGCTCCACAACAAACTGGGCATGGCGTAGGAGAGTGTCCTCCGTAAAACGATTGAAGTTCAGCCCAGCCGGGGGGACTGTGGTCTGCACAGGAATAAATAGCAGAACAACCTCAAACAAAAAAAAACAAACAAAAAAAAAAAAAAACTGCTGCTGAACTTCTTTTCAACAACTCAATGGGACTTCAGAAATCTACCTCAATTTTGTTAAGCAGGTCCTCATATGTAGCATCTGGGTTTTTCTGAAGAAATTCAACCACAATCTTACTCATGTAGATCTTCTCCTGCATCAGAGCAAAGATTTGAGAGTATTCCTCACTTGGTTCCATTAGGATGTAATCAGCAAACGCTGCAGAGAGCAAAAGACCGAAGCCATTAGCAGCTAATATAAAATTTGTGACAATACTGTTAACAACATCTCATAATATTACCTGTGGTGAAGCCAATCAGAGCTTTCTCTCCTCCATCAAAGCCAGTAATCCACCATGCATTGATGGGGCCCAGCTTTTTAGCAGGAACACCACCTTGAAGACAAAGGTGCGACATTTCAGCCACAAAGCAACAAATACACCTAATTTAGGACAGCTAAAAAAAACTTCATACATACCATCCATACAAGGATTGTCATCATAGATGGGCTTGACTGCACAACTGAAGTACAATTCAACGTTCTTCTCAATGAGTCCAGAATCAAAAGGACATAGGTGGCCCCGTTTGTCATAGACACTAGACGGAAGGCAAGTATGTTCATAAGAAAATTGTATGCATGTTTATTTTTATACATACACATTTTATATCGGACAAAGTGAGACAGGAGAATCTCAAAAACCTACCTAAAGCTTGTAATCTTGTGTTGAGGCAGATCATCATAACTTTCAAATCCATCTTCATTCGAATCAAACAAAGAAAGGCGTTCATCTGTTAACATCTCTGGTTCATCAAGCTATCAAAAAAAAATAAAAAATAATAAATTTAATACAAGAGCAAGTGTTCCAAAAATGGATGTCTGAGGTGTTTAAAATGGATACAGGAACACTAAATTACAGCATCATCTGGATCTCCCTGGAAAAACTTGAGGTCAGAGTCATCCAGGTACTGCCTGCAGTCAGGACACTTAGGTGGAGGTGTCTGAAATAAGAGGCAGAGGAGGGGTTAGAGGTTTGTGAGCAAACACTATTAAAAGCAGGTTGGAGAGATGTCATGTATGTTTCATGAAATAAAATGCATCACCTTGGCTGTGTTCACAGGTTTGGTCTTCTCAACACAAGAATTTTCAGTACTTGGTCTGCAGGAAAAAAAATAGATATTAAAAAAATAATAATTTTCATGCTGCCTTATCACAGCTGAATGAAAGCCTTAAATGAGTTACGCCAAAATTTAACCTACTTTTCATCCTCTTCAGTTTTAAGACGCTTTTCCTCACGAGTCTTATTGAAAATAAATAAAGTTCTAAGTCAGGCTATTGTTAAAATGAAACAAGCACTCAAGAGGACAAATGCAGTACACTGTTGTCTACCTCCTCAGCATCAGGTTCCTCAGTGTTAACCTCTGCATCACCATTTGTAGTCTCACCATTCACCTCATCAGACTTGCGTTTGGGCCTGCAGAAGAAATTTCAAGTTGGTTAAAAAAAAAAAAAAAAAAAGAAATGCCTCCTCATCCCTTCCTTCTGAGACAGCTCAGCCAATCAGTTCTCTCCAGGCCCCCAGCTGGGAGGTAGCAACCTTAACACTACTGTACACAATGCTATATTAATGCCATAATTCCACATAGTCTTACTTCCGTTTTATAGAGACAATTCTTTTTAAAGAACTGGATAACGTAACTTCCCAGGAGACAATAAATCCGATCAGGTACCAGTCATTTCACTCATATTACCCAAATACATGCCTATTTGTCCAATTTCCCCTCATCTTTAAAAATTGAGTAGCAAGTTGTTGTTTTTTTATTTCCTCTCCCAGGCCAAACCTTAGTTAAATAATTTGAAATGCAATATTTATTATTAAAGGGGAAAAAAAAAAAAAAAAAAAAAAAAAAAGTTAGATTCTCTTACACTCTTGAGAACATGGACAGGATGGTTTGTTGCTTTCCAGAGTTGCGCGTGACCCTTGAGCTTGCAGGAGATTCTGTGGGTTGGATCAAAGAAAAGATCTTGCAGCATTACAGCATAAATTAAGTATAATAATTCATGAAATACCTTGGCAAATATGCTGCAGTAAAACTCGTCACACACTTTTAGGCTCTGAGTCTGCTTTACTGCGTCTGCCACCCCGGCCCTTTGATGTGCTGGGAGATTTTATGGTTTCTCCTTCCTCCTGAGTTTCCATAGCTCCTTGTTTTTCACCGTTATCTTTATGAGATCCATTTTCAGAGAAGCCGTTGGAGTGGCCATTCTGCTCTGCCCCATCACTGTGACCTTCCTTGCCCAACCCTAAAGCCTTCTTTAGCACAGCTTTCACTTCAGATGTGTACACCTCCTACAAAATGTCCAGTAAATGAGAAAGCAGTTACAGTTCAGTTCAAACAGTGAAGCCAAGATTTTAACTTTATAATTAGATAAATGATCAGGCAAGACACTCACTGTGGTAAGTTCAGAGTTTTTCAGTTTGAGCTCAAGGTCTTTGAGTTGGTCCTGAGTGTCATCATGCAGGAAGTCTTGCAGTAACCTGATCTTCTCCTTCACACAATCCTAAAAGAGGAAGACAAATTCATCCATCAGAAGGATATTCATTTATGTTGAGAATTTAGTTCTTAAGTGGGATGGGGTTCTGAGACAAAATTATAGAAGTTTAGCTATCTTCTGGGATAAAACCCAACACCGTCCTTGAAAAAATATATAAAATGTATGGAGTAGAAGTGGACACCATGGGTAGACACACAACTGTAGTAAATAATGTATGTGGTGGTGCTTCAAAGATGCCAAGACCTCCAAATGCAGCATCTTATATCAAAGCTGATTATTAACGTACCCAAGAGATGAAGATTTTATAGTTAAGAGTCTTTAAAAAGGACTAGATCACAGTCAATTACATACAGACTGCTGACACCTCAGGTCTTCCTGAAACAATAGCTTTAAAAACAATGACAGCAATACCTCCACCAACACCACTTGTTGCTCTTATTAATGTGTATACCTCAAATAAAACATTTTAAACAGTCTGGATGCTATTTGGTGATGTGTACATACCTCATCCGACAAGCTGTCATCACCTTTATCCAGAGCTTGCAACCTGGAAATATTAACATACTCAAATATTAGAGCAAAATAAAGGAAAATAAGTAGATTTACCCATGTTTATTCTATTTTATATAAACTTGTGTTTCTAGCCTTGAAAATAAAATGAAGCAATAAAAACTAGTAGTTAAAATTTTGTATTGTAATTAAAAGCAGTCTACACACAATTTGGTCATCCATAAATTGCCTATACTTGGAGCCTATCCCAGGAGACTTTGGGCATCTGGCTAATCCACACGCCACACAAAGTCTTTGGTCTGTGGGAGAAAACCAGGGTACACAGAGGAAACCCACCAAGCACAAAGAACATGCAAACTCCACACACACAGACTGGAAGCAGGAATCAAACCCTTGACCATGGAGATGCAACACCACAGTGCTAACCACTACACCAATGTGCTGCCTATAATTTGTTGGAAAATTTGATGAAAAATGGTTCCTTAGGGGTTCAATTTGAATAATTAAGGGTTCTTGAAGATCCTAAAACAGGTTCTGTTTGTAACCTTGGTCCGATAGGGACACAAGGTCCGAGTTCTGCAGGTTTCCAGCCAGTTAGCCAATCAACCAATACAAAAAATAAATACATTTTGCATCTCCTCAATTGATCCATCAGGACTTGAATGAATATCAAAAGCTACACTCCAAAGTTTGTTTGTTTCTAATACTCTTGACAGCATACTGAAAAAGAGTCTCCTACATCTCTGATTCCCTGCTCTAGGTCTTCACTTGTGTATTTTCAAAACTAAAACTTACAAGCGTCTTTTAATGCATTGTGGTCCTACACGTCTCCTCCGTTCATTTTAACTGTTTGATTTAGACCAATCACCTGTTTACTTGCCTGTTTACACCTGTTTAATTCCCCTTTAGGTATACTTTTACTTATGTTTTAAATGACCTGAAAATATAAAGAAATAAACATCCCGATTATGATATTCCGTTTTAGAACCCTACTAAACCCCCCCAAGCTCTACGTCATGCCTCCTATGTGCAGTTTGACAGTACAGGCTCTTTTATACAAAAGTGATAAACACCGTGACATGAAAAAAGACCACGGCTCTTGCAGGGAAAATATGACTGAGTACCTTGTGAGTATATACACAAAGCTCATGCGAGTGAGAAAAACGGTCTTATGGTGGGGAGACTTGACACGCGGGGCAATAACAGTAAGCAGCCATTATGATTTGGCGCCAAATTCAGCCTGCTGGTTGACAGCGGGCGCGTGAGCCAAGTTAGCTAGCATGCTAACACAGAGACCAAAACAAGACGCTTGCTAGCAAGCTAATGCGAGTTTTTTTTCAGCGCTGTAGGAATAGGAAAGCTTGTTAGTTCACCAGCTAATGTTTCTTAAGCAAATATATATAATTAGGGTTTATTAGACTACAGTTAGCCCAAACTAGATGGGGATTTTGTAAAATAATCGTAGCCCAAAGGCAGCTAGCTTAGCTTTTTTTTTTGGCAAACGTACCGTTCTTTCACATCCTCCGGCAAACACAGCGAAGTCCTGGTGGGCATTTCAGCAGATAAAACGACAATTAAGTGCAGGCTAAGAGAATTCCTTTTTAAAAATAATAACAATACAGCGTTTAAAAGCGTTCAGGTTTATAAAAACAGCCAGCAAGAAGGCATAAGCGGCAGCAGCACGGTAAACCGCAGCACCGGGAGGCGGCTTTAAACACTCCACAGCAGCCGTGCAAGCGTGCGCGCGCGGGACGCTTTTTTCGCGCGGGTAATGTGGACCGTACCACGAGTTCAAAGAATAGGGTGCACCAAACTTAGAAATATATCTTTTTAATATATTTTGTCAAATGAATTCGCACATTATTACTGATATATTTATTATAGATCTATAATTCATATCGTCGTTATTTTTTTCCACAGATTATTTTAACAAGTAAAGTTATTCAAAACACTTGTCGCAATGGAACGATCCAAAGTGACGTTACACCACGGAGGTCACCATATGATGAATAGTAATACGATGTTGCCAAATCCTCACATATTAATCTGATATGTATTAAAATAGAATACTAGCTGGCAAGTTTGTTCTGGACCAATGTCACCCACTCTTTATATGTGACGATGTAAATGTAAAACAGTAATGATATCTAAAATAAAACAAGACCAATATAGAACACCGTGGTGAAAAACGTGCAAATTACAAAATATTTATTTGTGTCCATTTTTAAATACGTTTCGCGTCACGTTATATTTAATGCTTCTATCTATTTTACAGTGTTAGTCTTTTGATGAAGAAATTTAGAAGCGTTTTTGAAAAGGAATATGAAGTTGGGTAATGCTTTTGGCTGATTCTTTTGAACAAGCTAAAAGGTTTAGAAACGTTAATCTGGCACCCTTAATTTTACGCCTTTGACTGGTGCCAGTAAAGGCGGGAGATGAGCTGCAGAGCCTCCACTGGAGCGGCGATGCAAGTTTGTCTTCAGCTGTTGATATTATCTTCATCATCAACATCATCAACAACAACAACAATAAAATAGCTAATACTTCTCATGATAAAGTCTACTCATTATAAATTATAACCGTTCCACTTAAATCCGAAGAACTTGAATGAGTAGTAAAATATTTCTGCCCAACAAGAGAGAAGTCCAGTTGGCATGGCTCAACTCCCATTATTATTATTATGGGGAGGAGTGGTGGCTCAGTTAAGTCGCCGATCCAGGAAGTGTATCCAGCGTAAAACCTGTGCCAGGTTTTGTGCGGATTGGATGGAGCAGCCGAAAAAAAAAAAAAACATTATTATTTGAGGTATTTTGGTCCGTGCAAGTACCACTGCGAGACGGATACTCCCCACCGTAAAGATATATCTATGGTAGTTACTTAAAGGTTCGTTTACACACTACGTGCAATTTGGGAATGCTAATTAGCTTAATCTGCATTCTTATCTGTCTTTTGACTGTGGGAGGAAACCAGAGTACCCGGAGGCAACCCACCAAGCACAGGGAGAACACAAACCCCAAGGTGGGAATCGAACCCAGACCCTGGTGGTACATTATTGTTCTTATTGAGCCATGCTGCTGCCTCACAGCTTCAATCTCTTATTACTATCCCCTATTACTACATATGTAGGTTTCCTCTGGCTTCTCCATTTTTTGACAGAAACAAACCATTAGGTTGACTGGCTGAGATAAATTGCTCCTAGGAAAATTCATACATCTAAACATTTTGTTCAAAGAAGAAAATCCCTGAGATGACTTGAGGAAGAAACCTGGACAGGAGACAGACTCAAATGGGAATTCATCCTCGTTTGGGTGATACCAGATAGCATGACAAAAACAAGCAAGCAGACAGACAAACAAATAAATTAAAGTCAACACAATGCTTTTTGACACACTTGAATGTGAAATGACATGATAATATCCTTTTTATAATGACTTTTAAAAGAACAAAACAAAATCTATCTGATCACTTCACACTTATTCAGGGAGAACATTTGAAAAAACAAGGAAGGTCTTCAAATAATACCATAGCCCAGAATCTGGCTTCCTAAAATAGGTAACAATTTATTGCTGGCTGTTTATTCTGTGTGTTGGTTTAATTTTTTTCAAAATCTTAGTGCAGGCATTCTTATGGTTTACTCTTCTAGATTATCTAAAGTGTGGTCTAGGCATTCAGGGTTAGCCATTTATAAAGTTGTATGCCTCTTAATGCATTATAGCAGGGTTTTCTCAGACTGGATTGTGAACTTTTGACTGCTCTTACCCTCAGGTACATTTAGGCATTTGGCCTAACCCGAGGATCTATTCTGAGCCCTTGTTTTCCTTCGCTTGGGTCTATCATTTAAAATTATAACATTGCTTAACACTACACAAAAAGTAGCGTACCATAAGCTGAAATCAAGTAATAAAAACTTTATGACTCTCAGTTTCAAATGTTTCTGAGACATTACTTAATGGATGTCAAGCAACCTTCAGTAACCCAACGAGGGTGTAGCTGAAAGCATTATATTTTAACCACTTGCTTTCAAAAAAGGTATAGCAGATGATCTGGGCTCATTGTGATATACATTGAAAATCTAATATACAAAGAAAATCTAGGTGTGATTTTTAATCCGTCCCTGAACTTTGACAAGCAAATGAACTGAGTTATGAGGAAGATTCCAACTCAAAGTCATTGCTAAACTAGAAAACATCTTATCATTTAAAGATCTGTAAATTGTCTGGAAGATCTGGAAATTCTATATAAACTATGAAAGTTCTTTTTATTTTGGAATCAGTCAGTCAGTGCAATCACTCTGCAGTACAAGGCCAATTGTGCAGAGGGCGCTATAGTTTCAAAAGTGGAAAAATGCATGCAAAAATCATCCAGGCATTGGCCTTCATAGCTTTAACCACAAGATGGTGGTGTTTTCTTTAGGCTCAGATTTGATCTGGAGCATTTTACACATATTCTTGTTTCTAGTCTGTTTCCAACTTTACCTATCAACTATTGATTAAACATTTCCTGAGCCTTATCAAGTGTAATCAAGGTTAAATCACTAAACATTAAGTTCTCAGGACAAAGTTTAAAAATCATGTGGAGAACAGCCTTTTGAAAAAAAAAATGGATCTACAGGATTCAGGTTACTAGCTCAGATCTGAAATCACAGCTGTTGTACAGCGGTTTGTTAAACCTGATGTCATTTCCTGCTGACAGTTATTGGTCTTTTTCCCAGCAGCTTGGTCTCCCATGGGGCTGCCATGGATTCCCACCCAGGGATGGTCTGACAGAGTCTGCCAGACTTCTCTACGACTGCAAATCTTTCATTTAAAATCTGTGTTTGTTTAAAAAAAGGAGAAAATCACAAAAAATTAATTACTTAAGTATACTCTTAGAAAAAGACTCTTTAAAGCTTCTTAGTTACTTGATAGCTTGATAGTTACAGTTCCTTGCTTCCTTCTCTGAATCCCCAGCTGATCTTTTGGTGCAGCAAGCAGTGTTGGTGCCTCTCATCCCAGCTCCAGTATGCAGGGTTTGATTATGAGCTCGAGTTACTGCCTCTGAAGAGTTTTTACATCTTCTTCTATGTCTGATTGGTTTTCTTCTAGGATCTTTGATTTCCTCCCACATGGCAGACAGTGCCAGTAAATGGTCTGGCTACTTAAATTTTTTATGAAGTATAAATGAGTGCTTGAGTATTAAAAAAAACAAAAAGTGTGTGAATGTGTAGTGACCTTTATGTACTGGCAACTTTTCAAGGTCCCATTCCTGCCTGGGACTTAAGGTTCCCAGGACAGAATTTAGATTCAGCAGTTACTGAAGAAAAATGGAAAAGGATACAATGATTTGTACTACTACTACTACTACTACAACTACTACTACTACTACAAGCGTCATTCAAGTCAAAGCGGGACTTCTTATTGTTCAGAATAACAGAGCACAGTTATGTTCCCCTGCTACACTAATGCACTTATCCCAGCGTTTCACTAGTGCACTAGATACCATCATGGTAAAAGGTTTTCTCTGTACACCTGAGCCATGATCGGACTGCCTACGTCACGTCTTAAACGCTGGTCTTCCAGGAACTCCTTAAATGGCCCAAACATGTGGAAATGGCTTGAAGCGAGGTCAGAACTGTACAGGCGATGTGGCAATATGTGGTGTGATGTGGTGGTTCCCACAGACTGATTTTCAAGAATTAGGCATTCAGCTTGGTTAATTTACATGGGTACAACTGCTGTCGGCTGATTGCCCGAGATCATAATTCATAAACATATGGCCTTCTTTAAAACATTTGCACCATTCAAATGGTTTACTTTGACTAAGTTTCTCATCCCCGAGTTGTGCTTGATGTCTTCTGTAAATGTCAATTGGTTTTATGGCCGAATTTACAAGAAATGTTATTACAAGTTTCGGTTTGACTTGAAACACCCCTTGTACTGCCACTACTACTACTACTACTACTATTATTATTACTTTTATTATTATTGTTGTTGTTATTATTATTATTATTATTATTATATACATCATTATTATAACAATGATTATACCACGTCTCTGTTTATTAGCATCACAAAAGAGAACCTTGTCTCTGCCCATAAATACCACTACCCTAGTTCCTTAATGGTTCTAGTAGTTCCTTAGTTTCTCTCTCTAGGGGGACCCATAATGGTTCTATGAGAACTCAGAAACAGATGGTTTCCCTACCGCAAATTATTCCACTTATGGATATTCAAAAGAGAAAACCTTGTCACACTTGAAAACAGAAAAAAGAAATAGAAACAGAAGTCTCGAATGTATAAAGTATATGTATAGTACCTTAGATGTTAGGACAAAGTCATTTGACAAATAATGCTCTATATTGTAATATGTTATGTAATAATACAGTTACATTTTAATATTGTTTACATATATAAAACTACTTATTTTGAGTTTCTAAAGAGCATTTACATTTACAAGGTCACAAAGTAAAAACAAGCCATTTAATTAATTAGTAATAAATTATAAATCTATAAAAATACTTGTAACTCAGGAAAAGGCTTCGGAACAAAATGCTTCCATAGACTAATAATAGGCTGTATTAAACAAGTATTTATACTTACATTTTAATCCAGGTTTGAATTCTCAACCTACTCTATTCCAGCGTTTAGTGTAAGAAAAACATCTTCCCTCTGCTTCGCTGTGAGTCATCACAAAGCTTCGGGTTAAAATATGCCTGTCTCAGCTGTGCGAAGTGCTTTGTCAAATCTTTAAACATTATAAACAGCACCTTTTAAGCCAAGATGCAGGAAATCGGCACTGTGATAAAGTCGTGCCTAGGTTAAAAATTTAGAGATGTGATCATGGTTGACAGAAGTTAAAGGCATACTGAGCAGGCTAAAGGTGATTTATAAAGGCAGACTCAAATGTTTTGAATGTAAAGTATAATGTCAAGTATAGTTTGGAGATATATTTAAAGTGTAAAATATTTGAAACACATTTGGAATACTTTTATGTTCATCAAGGCACCATTATTATTTCTCCATGATTTAAAGATTATTTCTTCAAAATGGAAACTTTAAACTTAATTCTCACCTAAATTTGACCTATGAACACAAGATGTTATCAGTTACCTCACGTCACCCTCTTACCTCCCTTCAGTTCCAAACCTTTGGCTATAACAGTCTGATACACCCCTGTAACTGGCAGGACGTTTTGTGTAAATAGGCAGAGCCAATGGTTCTAGGCGAATGTCTTTTCATGTCCTAGCGAGCCTGGCTTCATCCTTGTCAGTGCATGTTGGGTGTGATTTAATTTCCAGTGAAGCTATCGTACTTAGTAAGAATACCACAGTCATGTGTGCCAAGGCAGAAAACACCTTTTTAAATGATTCTCCATAAAAATAACAGTAATGTTCCATGGCGTTGCAGTATAAAAGAGCAATCTTGACACAAAAGTCCCCAAAAGTATCAATAATAGACAGAATCCACTTTTGTTCAATGTTATTAAAATGAGACATGAACATGTGTTTGCATTTTGTAGCTGATTTATTTTATATAAAAGTAATGAACAAAAACGTTTATGTACCAATATTAGTGTTTAGGATTGTACCGTTTTAACACAGGTAGCTCGCTACTAGACACACAATGCTATTGCACACAAGACATTTCAGACATATACACATATTAGACATAAATACAATACATACATTGTCATAAATGCATAATACAAAACTTGTTTTGCACAGGGTTTTACACAAAATGGAAGTGATAGGCATGCTTGCACAGTCTTCATATAAAAAAAGCGATACAAATAGCAAAAAAACAAACAAACCAACAAAAATAATTGAATAAATTTGGAAGAGCTGCCAAAGTGCTTTCTCTGCTGGTCAACAGAGGAAAAGACAGCAAGACAATTTGGGATGAACGTTTCATGTTTGCATGCTTGAGTGGTATGTGAGAAAATTATTGAAAGATGAGGTCAGTCCTGAACAACAGGAAGTACCATAGGAAACACTAAACTTCCTGCCATTGCAGGAAGTGTGGTTTTAGGCAAAGTAATTAGCCTCTGACCTTTGACATAAGAGCGCAGCCGACTCCCCCTCATCCGCCTGAAGTGTGTGCGTTTAGACGCCATGACACAAAACAATGAAAAAAAAGAGGTTTGACTAGTTTATTTTATCCCAATGTCATGGGTTTCCATCTCTGCAACCTACTGAGTTTCATCAGTGAGCTAAAACATGGTGATCATTTTCAAGACTTCACAGTGACGTTACTCCTCTTTATTGTCTCAAATACTCAACAAGATGAAAACAATCAGTGTTCGGTAATACTGTCACAAGGAGAAGCATTTCGCTCCAGACACTTTATGCATACATTCAGTTTTAGGAGAACACAAAAACAGAAAGGACACGCTGCTGCAGCGACGCTACAACATTGTCAAGACAAGTCCGGGGGATTACTGTAGGCCGGGTGAAACATGTCAGTGCCATTTCGCTTTAGGAAATGTACTTTCTGTTTGTGTCTTCCTTAAAGGAATCATTTATCATAAAACACACACACACACATATACACACACACGCACACACATGAACAAGCACAAGCAAAAGCCAGAGAGGCTGAGAGACAAAGATTAATGATGAAATTGTACACGAATACGCCATAGATAGGAATCATTTGTACACAGGTTATGCCATGCAATATAATGAAGTGTAGTACTTTGTGTCTACTGTACTTAATTAAAGGGAATATAATGGAATACATACTATGGTTTTGCACCCATGGCTCATGAGGAGTGCAGTGGAGTCTAACTATTCTGTACCTCCCTTTTCTTTTGTTAATCAGGTCTGCTGAGTCACTTCAGGACTCAACTGTTCATGTTTATGCAACGTTGCCTTTGTTAGTTTGACTTACTCACAAGTCACAAATACATACAATCACAGATATGCTTAAAAGTGCATTATCTTAGACTTTGATTTAAGACAAAGTAAAATAAAAAAAGGTCACTGCCAAACGGCTAAATAGGACATGGTGACTAATAACGGTATCAAAACAAGTAAAAATTATTCAGTGGAGGTCGTATAAAAAAAAGAGTGTGTTCATACCACAATTGCAATACTTGCGTTTAGCTCCTAAGAGTCAATAAAAAAAGTGATTGAAAAAATTCACACAGGTCTGACTGCTTTGTAAAAAGTCACATGCGAAACCTCTGTCACCTAATGCCTCTACGGCCGACAGATTCTTTGGGTGTCTTTTGTTCACGTGCCTAACATGCAAACACAAATACCTCAACTTCCTCAGGGACCTTTACAGATATAGTAAGGACACTTTCCCAAGCTCAAACACACGTTGTACAGTCCTGCATGATGGGAGTGGTCTGATGTTCATGTTTGCTCGTGCAGTGGTCCATCGAGCTCGAGCTCTTGAGCTGCATCAAGCACCGTTCTGCTGGACGGCCGCTGTGGAGGAGCCCCCAGCAGCATAGCACGCGCAGGAACTCCCGCCTCATGTCCTTACTGCGCAGTGTGTAGATCAGCGGGTTTAGAGCAGAGTTCAAGGTGGCGATCCCAAAGAAGATTTCGGCCTGGCTGAGAATGGGACAGGAGGACATCCTGCATGAGGTATCGAGGAGCAGGATACTGAAGGCAGGCAGCCAGCACACAATGAACACACCCAGGACAATGGTCACAGTCTTAAGCAGAGCGTAGGAAGGTGAATTAGTGGTTTCCTCATGGCTGGAACGGACGATTAGGTAGATGCGGACATACAGGATGACAATGGAAAGCAGGATGACGCTGAAGATGGTCACCACAAAGCAGATGTAGCGCCTAGAGTTGAGAGGCAGAACGGCCGAGCATTCAGCCAGATTGTTGATGCAGTTCCAGCCTAAAATAGGAAGTCCTCCGATAAGAATTGAGGTGACCCAGCATGCCCCGATAAGCAGGAACATGCGGCAGGTCTTATTGGAGCCATAAACCTTGACTTTGGTTATGGCAATGTAGCGCTCTATAGCAATGGCGAGCAGACTGAACACTGATGCAGACAATGCAATAAAAACAGTCCCTTCTCTTATGAACCACTGCACAGGCGTTAGCTGAAAAGTTCTTCGTCCTGATAGAAATATATTGGCGATGTAGGCCGAGCCAGCCAGCAGATCTGAGAATGCTAGATTGCCAATGAAGAAGAACATGGCCGAATGAAACTTTTTGTTTCGGAAAACAGCAATGAGCACCAGGAGATTCTCCAGAATAATGATGCTGCAGATGATGATGAAGATGATGTTTAGGAAGCTAGGCCCATCTTTTTGAGATATACGTTCATCCACATCCTGCTGGCTCATGTTCTTGGCACAGACATAGTGCAATCTGATGAGGCTTAAATTGTAGTACTGAGAATACTTGCTCTTTGATGGGTCTTCGATGCATTTTGGTAGGGGATCCATTGTCTCTCTTAAAGTTGACCCCGTTGTCTGTCTGAGATTTTCGGGGCCAGGAGACTGCACCAAGCCTAGTCACGTCTCAGTGGCCCAGGAAGTCCCTCTGGATTGCCTGCAGAATAACACAAAAGCATAGACAGTGAATATATACATATAAAGCAGCAAAAGTAGGTGTTTACACAACATTAAACATAACTATAAAAGAATACAAACTTCAAAAAAAACTTATTGTTCATCAGTTTAATATGACATAAAACACTTCAGAATGTCGTTATAGTAAATTAATCTGTGGGGTGGCAAAAGCAACTGAATGCTGATATTGATTATTTTCTTTGAACTGGTTTCCTTATAAGCCAGTTATAAGTTAAATGCAAAATCCCCAGTTGAAACTGTGATGGAAAGTGTGTAAGACACATGATCTAAAGCAAGTATGAAGGATTTTAACTGTATTTTTGCATAGACTTGTGTGGATCACACAGATGTTCGGGAGTCGAAAATAGCTCTAGCAGAGTTCTGGAATTTCCCTTTGAGAAACGTTCACTATGCCAAAATCTATGCTAGACACACACACACACACACACACACACACACACACACACACACACACACGCACATACACAAACACACTTGCGTGTACCAAGGTAATTGTCTCAGATCGTTCTTCACACCTCCCACATGTTGTAGGTAGTGTAGGAAAATCAGAGTTAAAGGTGATGTGTTACAAATCTGTTGATGTGATGAATAAGGTAGCCAAGGTAAAAAAAAAAAAAAACCCAGACAGTATCATTAGTGTTGGAAAAAAATGCAAATGAATAATAGTTTTAGTCATTTAAGTCAGCATGCTTATAGGTTACAAACTTTCCTTTTGTCTAAAACCCCCTTTTATCTGAAAATGAGTAAAGAAACAAGGTGACAGACTGACACAAAACACCAAACCCAAGATGCTAGGAAATGTGACCTCAGCCTTTTCTCCAACAACTGAACTAATCTGTGTTCAACCTTGATTTCCTCCCGCGTCGTTTGCCGACACCCTGCACATCTCGCCTTTCTGTCGCTTTAATGCAGAAACAAACAGAACATTGCAAATCTTCGAAACAACAAATGTTTACTCTTAACAGTGTCACAGTCAAGTAGTTTTACACACCCTATCTTAACTCCACAGCCAAGTAAACACACACGTTATCTAGCATCTATTGGTCTGCTACCTAATTCAGTCTGTATTTATTATTTGAGTGTAACTATGCAATCAACTTCCCCCTTGCATTAGCCACTGGTTTTGAATATCAAAGTCATGAATTTGAATATTGCTTTGTTTGATGGCAAAAAATAACGTTTTTTTTAACCGATTGTTGCGAGGACATAGAGTAGTTTTTTCCAGCAGCAGATGGAACTTCCTATCAAAGTTTTTTTCCATGACGACAGCAATAATAAAGTAGGTCATAATCACGTAACTACTGGTTATTTAACATTCTGCTAATATTACAGTATCTCATCAAACTTATAATGGGGGAATTTCATGCACCCAAAGAATTATGTGAACGGTATTATTAGAACCCATTGTGATCATTTCAGAAAGCTTGTTCCATGTAAATTGGCTATCTAACTGCCACAATATCTACTCAACGTGTTCAGGATGATCAGTTAAACAGCCGTTATTTTTTGCCATCCAAGTGAGTAATAGTCAAATGACTGACTTCATAAATAATTAAAGTGCTTACGTAGGCTAAATCACCCTACACAAAAACATGCAGGCAAATGAAAAGAAAGATATTTTTCTGGTTTTCAAGCCAGCATGGCCTGAATATCGGTTTCAATTTCAGTCAAAAATCTTGAATAAAATGCGTCACTTATTATAATAAATGAAATAAACTGAAATTACTCACAAAACCTAAAAATAGCTAATTTAGACTGCATTAAAAGTTAACACCAAGCATGGTGCAAGTTTCAACTCTTATCTTACATGTGTACTCTTCCCAACATAATAATTAAATTAATTGTTGATACGCACAATGATAAATCAACATAACTTGTATTATTATAAGAAAATAATCAATAATCGAGTGGTCTGATAAAGCAGAGTTACTGTTACTAATCTGTCGTGGGTGGTGAAGTTGCACGCAGAAATATTTTATTCCTTTTACACCATAGTAACTTTCATTCATTGTGGTGCACCCTAGACAGCACCAATTAGCCTTTGACTGTGACAAGACGAAAAATTCTGTTTATTAAAAATGACAATAAATAGATCAATTTGATCTAGTTATAGGTTTGTTTAAAGTCACAAAGCAACTACGAAAGCTATGACTTATTATTAACAAGCATTCCTGCACAAGATCATCTTTATTACTCTCTCTTAAAGTGAATAAGGCAATAAAAAAGAAAAAAAGAAAGAAAGAACGAAAGCAGCTCGTCTTGTTTCTAAGAATGTCGTCTGTCCAAGATTTTATTATGAGGAATACAAAATTACAACTGCCTGCTACAATGTGCTGACACTGGAGACTCCTTCCATAAACATTAGGTAAAATCTTTTCATAAAAAAAATAAAAATAAATTAAAACACGTAGATTTCAACATATCAACAGTTACACACGTTTTTAAAAATGTTTATGTGGGGTGTCGGTCGTACAAGTCCCTGTGTAAGCTGTTGTGATATCAAGCTGTGATTTGGAAAACTACTGTCTAAGCTGCTGTTAATATTAATTGACACTTTCTGATGGAATCGGATGAAATCGGATTTCAAAAATTCAGCGGTGCTGCGGTAAAGTCCAACATATTTTTCAGAATAGGTCAATGCTCGTTTATGTTATGTTGTGGAGCCATGCTGCAGGGACGACTCTATCAAGCGGAATGGCATCTTACACAAAGAAAGGAATCTAAAACATCTGCACAACACAGACAAACACACACTTCATATTACATACCCGAATGCATGCTAACATGTCAAGCGCACATGCATACACACACAGACATGCTGAACTAAAGTAAGCGCAGCATGACACATGGCTCAAGCATCGCCAAACAGACAATAGGGTACAGTTGCATTTAGGTCTGTCCCACATCTGCAGACCAGAGTCACTCCAGCCGTTTCCTGATCGAACAATGAACAATGGTCTAACTTCTGCACCAAGCGAAGATCAACGTAAACACATTCAAATAAACATATTTGTAAAATAATCTTAATCACACGATCAAATTTTTGGCACAAACAACAAGGACAGGTATATTCCTAGATGTGAGAGAGTTTTAACATTAAATTGTAGAGTAAATGCTCTATGAGCATAACGTGGTAAAAATAAGCACTTTTTTGGACAACTGTTTAGGCAAACATATCTCATAGAAGACATGCACATCGAAAATGAAATCTAAAATAATAAGATAAAATGGTTAGTCTAATTATGTAGGTTATCTGGAAAGATGTCAATTTCCCCATTTATTTTCTACAATACATAATGAATTCAACAGAACTGGGAGGTACAATTAGGAATTTGTAGACTGTACCCACATATCGCTTTATTGTTGTTGCTGGTCTTTCGGATGCTCCCGGCAAGGGGTCGCCACAGCGGAATACCCAGTCCGCAGGCGAAACACCTACCACTGAGCCACCATCGCCCTCTACACATATCGCTTTATTATGTTTGAAAATTATATCAGGTTCATTTCTCACAACCATTGAGAAATGGATGGATTTGGGGTTTAAAAAAGGTCTCGCTTTTATCTCTTAACTTATATCAGTAAGTGTACACTCTTCCTCATGGCTATATACAGTATGTGCATAGGATTACCTGTCAATAAACACATTTTTCTACATCAGGGGTTATCAAGTGGCAGACCGTGGGCCCTGAACATGATTCCCAAAACAGAGACTGGGACAGAAAGGAAAATACTGTAGCTGTTTATCTAGCTGTAGCTGATAAATCTATGAAAACAACAACAACAACAACACAGTCTTATAGTCCGGAAACTCTAGTGTTCTAAACTGTTACTCCTGTAGCAGATCTTCTGTTGCTGTCAATCACAATCATTTATGGAAATGATTTCTCTGAAGGGAGTGAAATTTACCTGCAGGGCTGAAGAGGGAATTTTTCAAAACTAAGATTTTTCATGTTATGAAAATCTGCACCAAAACAGAATGTTTGGAGAAGGACAGATTAAATTTGTGAGTCAAAAGTAGTAACATCCAGCTCCAATATGAAACCTTGCCATGCAGTAATGCTAGGTGTTTAGCCGAACCTTTGTAAGCTAGCAATGCTACCCAACATAGCGTTTTTTGTTGTTTTTGAATCCCCTTGAGCTGATGAATATTTGTAATATACCTATTAGCTAAAAAAATCACTATATTCTTAAGTCTAATTAGTTAAAATATAAGACCAAGAATTTAAATCCAGTACAGTATTGCTACGTTTTCGTTTAAACGTTTTAATCTATTCAGTGATACAGATTTGTGTCTCACGACCACAGACGAGTGGTGATTCCAAAAAGAAAAAGGCCATCATGTGACACTCAAGATGTTTAAAAGCTTTGCTAAGCTGTTGCTGAGTAACCTTGCTTTTAAATGCCTTTAGATATGGACTGGTTTCTCTGGCGTTTCTCAGATCGTTCATTCTGAGAAATTTTCGCTCTCACGTCTTTGGCCTCTAAGATTTAGATACAGATATAGCTTTATATTTAAGTGAACCATAACCGCAGGCTTATAGGGTTGTGCCCTCATCATTACTGTGGAGACAGAGCTCTGTTTCAACAACAGCTTTTGCTACCGTGTGAAACCTGATGGGCTGGTTTGTCTGTAGGGCTGCTGACATCTCCAGCCCTGACAGCAGACCCCAAACCACACATACATATGCCCAGCAACCGCCCCCTTCCAACATACATACTCATCCACTTTACCAACATTTACAGCATATACGACACATAATTTATATATTTATCTCAATGAATGATGTAAAGCCTAAAATCTTTTAGCTATTACATGGTGTTTTTTTTGTGCACATTTTACCTTACATGTTATCCACTTGTATGCCTGTGTATAGCATATCATGCAACGTGCTTCTGTCTGTTTTTGCTTCTATCTGTTTTTATCAGTTCTCTTTTGAAATAAAGATCTTGATCTCGACCACATGAATAAGTAATTACAGTTCATTACAGTAATGAACCCTATTCTGGAAAAAGAATGATTTATAAGTGTACATTCTCCATCTCTGTTCGCGTGCAAAAACTAAGTCTGCTACTAGAACTATAAAAAGGCCAGAGGAAGTCAAGGTGCTGAT